>CM035103.1:7164732-7764732 GCA_020205505.1 Panax japonicus
ATATATACTTATATATGAACTGTGGTCGAACTATGTTCGATGTGCCTGGATTTTACATCCGGTGCGTTTATTGCTTATATATATATATAATAATATATATATATTCATTTGTCCTACCTGGAGTTCCCTTCGTGGCAGTTGATCGCTTTTACAGCTTTCTTTATATTTAGTCCTGCCTGGAGTTTACTTCGTGGCAGTTGACCGCATTTACAGCTTATTTACATTCTGTCCCGCCAGGAGTTTCCTTTGTCGCGGTTGACCGTATTAAAAAAACTTTATTTACATTTTTGATCCCCATGGAGGTGCTTCGTGGTTGGTGATCATGTCGGTATATATATATTATATCGCTTTTATATATATACCTACTTATTTCTTTTATACAAATTGTAATATTTTGTGCGCCTAGGAATCATGTGATCACAGATTCATCTCATTAGATCTAGATTCGGTTCCCGTGATGGACATTTTCAGCTGTAAGTAGCTTGTAAATTATTCTGCGATGTCTGTATTTTTCAGATGGTTTCCATACCACGAGAAAGTCGGCTTATTTTTGGATGTATTATTTTTCACACGATGCCTCACATCTGTCAATAAAATCAATCCAGCCGCTCAATTAATAAAAATGGAGGTGTAAAAGGTCTCAATTCCTATGAGCATCAGGGTTTAAAAAACCTCTTTTATCTAAAAAATCATTGTCTATATTGCTAAAAACTTGAATTTTTACATAAATTCAAAACCCTGTGTTATATAGGTTCTGAACGAGGCCTCGTACAACTTCATAAAACAACACATGACCCACCCACCCACACACACACACACTCATATAATAATTTCTTGAAAAGAGGCGATCACCGTGGTAACACGGATGTCGGGGTGCCTAACACCTCCCCCCGCAGTAACCAAGTCCCCGACCCTAACGAATCTCAGTTTCGCCGACCCGTATATCAGTGTCATATCACTGGGTCAATGTGCAAACCTTTTCTCGGTTGTGTTGGTACAACCATTTAAAATACTAGCTGGCGACTCTTAACAGTCCCATCGTCGACATTATATATGTCGGACCTTTTTCACTTGTTTTTTCAAACAAATCTCACCTAAAATGAGAACACCAAAGAACAAGTAACGGAAAGGGACACCCAAAAATCCCGATGTCGATAGTATGAATAAGAGGACTTCCCTATAATCCGCTAAGGTTGAGATGATGGTGGTGATGGCGGTCGTGGCTCATAGACTCGGTGCTCTTCAGTGTCAGAATTAGATGGTGGAAATTATGGCATGGGCTCTGGTGTCTGGTATGGAAACTGTGCGGCCATGGCTGGATTAAGAGTCTATAGTGCCGTATTTAGCGAGGCAAAGGACGTGTTCATGGTGTTGAATATATGGTCCTACCTGGCCACCATTCGTTTCATCTGTATGTTGGCTTCTTTATATCTTTAGTCAACAAGGCGTTGAAGACTGCGAAATTGATTACTCAACATAAATATGCATGTCCTTCGACTCTCTGCAGTCTCTTACTCTCCAGTCATCTCATCGGCTTGGAACTCATCATCTTCAGAGGTGTCCTTATCATCTTCCTCCTCTTTAGAGGCCTTTGGAAATATAAAATCGACTCCTCTTGGTTGTGACTTCCCCCAGGCCATACCGTGTATCGTGCAATCATTTAGGAGTCCAATAACTGGAGAGGCTGCTATGAAGGCTTATCTCCTGACCATCTAATGCCAGCCTGCTTGCATAACCCATAAATGAGAGATGGGTATGGCAGATCACTGGAGAATGGCCCTCGCAGGCATTGCCGTATAGAGAAACTGATAATGGCATCGATATCGATGTTAAGTATTTCACAATTGCGTACAATAGAAGCACTTTCTCCCTCGTCACCCTAGTGGTATGCGTGGACGAAAACAACTTTGTGCACAAAAATGCATACCATATCTTGCCATAGCGGCTCAAGTCCTTGCTGAGGAAGATTGTGCCGCATTTTTATCCTTTAACCCAAGTCGTACCTGACATAGTTATCTCAGCTAAAATTTGATCATAATCAGGACCGCTGTCATCAAATTGAGCATATTGGCATATTGTAGGGGCTCACAGCCTATAATAGTTATTGATGGCCTCTGACTGAAGGGCACATGTTTACCCCTCACAAATGCACTGAACGACGTCATATTCTCAGCGTTCACATAGAACTCCTTCACCACATTGACTATTGATGGGTCTGGCTCATCTGTCAGCATATCCCAACCTTGCTTGTATATTTGCCTCCTCATTTTTCTGACAACATTGTCTGGTGCGAAGCCACGCTCAGGAGTTAGTGCTTTAGGAACTAAATAGTCATATTTATGGGCGGCATTGACACTCGTGAACTTACGTCTGTCAAAGGCACGCGTAGGTGGTGTAGACCCTGAACCTTCATTTGTTTGTTGCTTTGATGGAGTTTTTGGTGCCATTGCAATCAATTTGCTTATAATCACAATACTCCCCCAAACTTGTTTTAAGCAATTCTTGGTTTCCCACTATGTAGTGCCTTAATTGACGGATGATATTGTATAGTTTCACCCAAACCTCACTTGGGCATTAACACAAACAAGTGGTGTGCAAACTACTAACAATGTCCAAACTGAAAATTGAACCCAAACTTTGAAGAAAATAGATAACAATTGCTTACCCCAAACTAAATTCTATACTGGATGATGATTGAGCAGTGATTGATTGAGAACCTTGTCAAATTCCCCTTTTCTTTCTCACTTCACCCCGAAATTGTTGAAACCCTAGCTTATATGAACTGAGATTGAGAGGAGTAATGAAGATGTGGTGTGAAATTGAGAGGATTAGGGTGTAGATTATATAGTGTAGAGGATATGTGCTAATTAGTGGGTTAATTGATGAGAAGTTGGTAGTTCGTGGGGATTGTGTGGGTGAGAGAGTGGTGATTTCGGTTATAAGAGAAGAGAAGTAGGGAAAGTGGGGAGAAGAATAAGTCTGCAGACTTAACAATTTTTATTAACTGCCCATACCCCAGCCCCGGCTGGGGGTATTTGTACTACAGGATCCCGCCCTAGTGGGGGGGGGTATTCTGTAGTTGACTTTGGTTTTTTGACTTCGTCTCATCATACGCTTGTCAAATAACATCCTAAACACCTGAAATCATTTAAAACACTAATATGAGATAACATAGTGAAGATTGAGCAAGTAAGGTTAAAATTACTGAAATCATTAACGAACTAACTACCTATTGTACCAAAATAAACTTACTTGATACTAGAATTACAATTTAAACTACAAATTGACTAATCTTTTATGCTCAGATTTACTACCTTCTCTAAAATTTTCTTCACCTCTTTGTTGGAAACCTCAGCTTGACCACTCGTTTGGGGGTGATATGATGTAGCTACCCTATGATTGACCCCATACTTTGCTAAAGGAGCTGTAAATGACCTATTGCAGAAGTGACTTCCCTCGTCACTTATGATTTCTCTTGGCGTGCATAACCTCGCAAAGATATTCTTCTATAGAAACTTGAGAACAACCTTAGCATCATTTGTAGGTAGTGCTACGGCTTCCACCCAGTTTGACATGTAGTCCACAGCTAGTAAGATGTATAGTTTGTAGAATAAAGGAGGAAAAGGTCCCATGAAGTCCATCACCCATACATCAAACACCTCTACTTCCATGATAGTATTGAGCGGTATCTCATTCCTCTTCGAGATATTTCCAACCCTTTGGCATCTGTCACAGTTTTCACGAACTGGTGGGCATCCTTAAACACAGTAGGCCAATAGAATCCTAACTGAAGTACCTTGGTCGTTGTCAACTCACTACCATATTTTCCCCCATATGCAGATGAATGGAATTCGTGTAGAATATTCTTTACTTCAATGTACGGCACATATCTACGAATCATCTTGTCTGTGCACTGTCTAAACAAGTAGGGCTCATCCCACGTGTACAACTTGACGTCATGAAGGAACTTCTTTTTCTGCTGTCGTGTCAGATCAAGGGAAAGAATTTTGCTTAATAAGTAATTGGCAAAATACGCATACCATGGAAACTCTGAGTTTACTCCAAAAAGCTATTCATCCAAAAAAGATTCATTAATTACACACTTATCTATCCCATCCTTTTTCGGATTTTCCAGCCTCGAAAGATGATCCTCCACTTGTTTTTCTGTCCCTTTCCTATCCTTTATTTCCAAGTCAAATTCCTGAAGGAGTAGAATCCATCTGATTAGTCTAGGCGTAACATCCTTCTTCGAGATCAAGTAACGAATTGCCGAGTGATCCGTATATACCACCACCTTGTTCCTATCAAATATTCTCTGCATTTGTCAAAGGATTATACTACTACAAGTAACTCCTTCTCGGTGGTTGTGTAGTTCAATTGGGCATCCAAGAGGGTTTTACTTGCCTAGTATATGGCATGGAATATCTTTTCTTGGCGTTGACCCAAAACAGCTCCTACTGCGTAGTCGATAGCATTGCACATTAATTCAAAAGGTATTGTCCAATCCGGTGCTACGATCACTGGAGCTGTAGTCAACTTCTTTTTCAAATGTTCAAACATTGCTTTACACTCTTCATTAAAACAGAACACTCCATCTTTCTCTAAGAGACTTCATAGTGGTTTTGCAATCTTATAGAAATTATAATAACCCGATATTTTTCTATATAAATAAATCATAAATTTTGCGTATAATTTTTTTTTATTCAAATAAATATGGGGAATATATATAAGTAAAGTACATGTATTTATGTGATAAATAAAAATATATTTATTACATAAATGATTACAAATAATTTTATTTTAGAATTATTAATTTTTATTAAGTATATTCTTATTATAATTAATTTTATAGTAGAAAGATTTTTATTAATTATTTTCCAAGAAAATATAATTATATATTATTTAAATAATATATGAAATGATTTTTAGAATAATTATAATAATTATTCTATTATATTAATTTTAGTACAGATTATTAAGTTAATTATTTTACCTTAATTATTAAGGATAAATATGGAAGAATAAATCAGATATGGAAACCAAACTTTAATTTTAGATTTTTAGAAAGGAATGAGAATAATAATATAATATTATTTATATTTTAATTTTTTTAGTGCTATAAATATTTACTGTATGCATACGGACTGACAATGGTTGGTCAATTATGGTGTATTATGTCAAACCCTAGTTTTACTGTGCAAAACCCTAATTTGAGATCCGAATTAGAGTACAAAATTGTTTTGTAATTGTGTATTGTGATTTATGACAATTATTATTAATATTAACATTAATTAGGAAAACCCTAATCGTGAAATTAGAAACCCTAATTTCTTAAGTGAAAACCCTGAATTAATATTTTGAAATCCTAAGTTCTATATTAGGTAACCCTAATTAGTAATTATAAAACCTAATTGCTAATTGTAAACCCTAATTATTAATTTTAGTAAGCTTAACTATAATTAGTAAATATTTAACTTAAAATTTTTATTTTAAGTAATTAGTAACCCTAATTGATTGGGTGACCCTAATTACTAATTTTTAAACCCTAATGTTCCTGTATAATGAAACCTAATCTAGTTGTGGAAAACCCTAAATTTTATTTAGAACTGATTTTTGTTATTTAAAATTCTAAATTTTAATTTAGAAACTAAAAAATTTCTATTTTTAAACCATACTTGAAAATCCTACAATTTTGTGATAAACCTTAGGGTCAAACCCTAAGGGTTTGCTAAGTTATATTTTAGCCATTAAAATTGAATGACAAAAGACAAAAATGTCCCTCTTGTATTATTTAAGATAACTTGTGTATCTAGCCAAAATTGGAGTTGGTGAACTAAAATGCTGACTTAGCACAACCTAAATCTCCAGTACATTAGCCTATACTCAGCCATTCATGCATCTAACACATCCAAGAGAGAGAAAATGTCATTTTATTGCTCATTTGATCACATTACACATCCAAGACCCCCTCTCTCTCTAACATACAAAATTCTAAGACATTTCTGTTATAAATACCAGTCCCACGAATACAAGTAAGGGATCAGTAGCTAGAATCAAGAATTTTTTCAAAAGAGGTAGAACCCTAATTTTAAAAATCTGACTTTGATCCTTTGTTAGATGTTAATTTTTTTGTGTTAAACATGTTGTTTACACTGTATAATGATGATCTGGGTTGATAGAAGTTAGATCCATAACATCTAGAGGCTCGGATTTGAAGATTTACAAAATTTGGAAAAATTTTGTTTTGTTTTCTGATAACGAATGTCAGGCCTTGTATCTATGTGATCTTTATTGCGTTTTGTGTTTTGAAACTTTGTAGTTGTAGTATGATATGTGCTCTTTGATCTGAGCTTGAAATCAGGCTTAGATTATATGTAGATTGCAAGTTATGGAAGGTCAAACTACGTTGACCGACCATGACTTGCAAAGTTTCTGGGTAACCCAGGTGTCCCCAGGTCGGGTTGACAGCTTATTTAGGGGCTTTGATCTTGCAGGTTATACATGTTTTGTAAATGTTGTTGAATCCATGTTATAGTATGTTAGTTTAAATCTCGATCCATGATTTTGGTGACTCTAGATATCAAGAGCACAAGATTTTGTGGCTGGTCAAAGGAGGTCAGACGTTCATAAAATCAGTTTTCTGGGTAACACAGAAAACTGATGAACATGACGACTGACAGGCTTTGACCGACATGTATCTTCCTTATGTTATGTTGTTATGGAGATGTTTTGTAATGAGTCTGTAGTCTCGCATGTTTTCTACAAGCTGGATGTATTATATCACAAAACAACACTTAGATCACAAGTTGTGGAAGCCCAAAGTAGGGCAGTCGAACTGTTCTTCTGAAGAACAACCTCTGACAGCCACTTTGATGGTTAGATCGTTCATTTGATGCATGTTATTACCATGTTTGTTGTTCGATATTGTAGTATTACATTAGTACTACAATACTCAACCATTATCATTTCAAGAAACACATTACACACTGATTTACACTTGGTCAAAGTAGGCAAGTAGAAACTGCCTTATGAATGCTCAAGAACATGAAGAACACCTATAGCGATGGTTCTGTCGCTATAGACAGTCTTCAGCGACACTTTAATTATAAAATTATTATTTTTTATTAAATAATTATATAAAAATAATTTTTAATTATTAAAAATACAAAATAAATTATTAAAAAGTATTTTAATGTATGAAAATTAGTTTTTAATTATTTTTAATATATTTCATAAATATTTAATATTTTTGAAATATTAAAGGTATTTAATTTATTTAATTATTATATTAAATAAATTATTTAAAAATGATTTTAATATTTGAAAAAATCATTTAAAATTATATAATGATATAAGAAAATATTTTAAGTTATTTTTAATGACTTTTAATATTTTATGATGAAATTCATTAATAAATTAATATTAATGATAATTAAGTTATTTGATAAATAAATAAATTAAAAATGATTTTATTATATTAAAAATTATTTTAAATAATAATTAGGTATTTAAAAATATTTTAAGTTATAAAATATAACTTCCAATATTTAAAGGTAAATTTAATTAATTAATTATTATTAATGATATCAAGGTTATTTAATAATTATATTAAATAAATTAGTTTAAAAATAATTTGAATATTATAATAAATATTTTAAATAAAAATAAAGTGTTTAAAGATATTTTAAGTTATAAAATATAACTTTTAATATTTAAAAGATAATTTCATTAATAATTTAATATTAATGATTATTAAATTATTATTTATAATATTAAATTTATTTAATAATTATATTAAATAAATAGTTTTAAAAATTGTTTTTATTAATTTAAAAATCATTTAAAAAGGATATAAATAAATTAAAAATATTTTAAGTGATAATTAATGACTTTTAATATTTGGATAAATAATATATTAATATTTTAATATTAATGGTAATTATTTAAAAATGATTTTTATTATATTAAAAATCATTTAAAGGTAATATAAGTGTTTTAAAAATAGTTTAAGTTATTTTAAATAACTTAACATTTTGGCAATGGTTTCATTAATAGTTTAATATTAATTAAATGTTAATGATAATGAAATTATTTAATATTTAAATCATTTAATAATGATTCTGGTGTTTGAAAATTCATGATAAATTATAATAAATGTTTTAAAATTATTATAAGTCATTTAAAAATAATATGATTGATAATTAAAGATATTGAACTACAAGATAGAGTCTTAGACTCGATAATTACCCGATAAAGCAGTCGGTACACTGACATATTTCAGAAATTGATCTGGACTGAGATAATTTGACTTGATAAATGTTCATTTGTGATTCAATGATTGATAAAATTACATGACAATGTGATTAAGGTATGTGCTGACAGTAAATAGTAGTTGTGACGACCCCAAAATAGGTCCATTCCACCCAACCCATTCTGAGTCGCCAAATACACATGGTACAGAAACAACTACAACTTTTACCACCCATAAGCTGTGAGTTTGAATACAAACATTATCATCTAGACAATATCCACATGCAAATAAATCCCCATCATAATTATTGATACATAATTTTACAAAAAATGGTGAGGACTACTAAACAACTTTCTCTAGAACCTTCATTCCATACCCCGACTAGTACTCGCTACATTCTCGCCTCCTGAGAAGAAAAATGGAACAACAAGGAAAAGGGTGAGCTCAACTAGCCCAGTAAAGAATATTATGACTAAGATAATGTACAACAAATTATCCTTAGTCTTCAACAGGGAAAAATCTGATAGAATACAATAGACAACAAGTTTTAGATCAACAACTGCAGCGGAAACAACTAATTCATTAGAAGAGTTAAGTAGAGAATAAAATCTACTAACATCTATGAATTTAAAAGTCCATCATCAATATTTTATCCCTGTAACATCAATCAATATATATCTCAAATCAAATCAAATATTCATCTTTGCACTACAGGCCAAAGATATTCATCAGTCGGTCATGTTCATCTAAACACCTGTTCATCTTTGCACTACGGGCCAAAGATATTCATCAATTGTTCATGTTCATCTCAACACCTGTACATCTTTGCACTACAGGCCAAAGATATTCATAATAAAATCAACCATCTTTGCACTACATGCCAAAGATATTCAGTAACACCATCATTTAGGACTGAGGATGATGAAAAATATTTTAAAGAAAACGAATCCAGTGAAACAAAATAACAAGTATTAAGGATTCGTACTTTAAACAATCCGATTTCAAAAATACTTCATAAATAATCATACTGAAGTAAAAATTCAAGAATGATAAAACATAGATCCAATCAAAACTAGTATCCATATTTTGGACAAAAAGAAGAAATTTCATTTTTCGGTGAATATTACCGTATTTGTGAATAGTGCCGTATACGTGAATAGTGCCGTATACGTGAATAGTAACTCCGACACCAAAAGATAGAAATTTCACAAAAAACATCTTCACGCTTCGTGAATAGTACTCAGGAATAGTAACTCGTGAATAGTAACTCATGAATAGTAACTCGTGAATAGTAACTCATGAATAGTAACCCCGACATGAAAAAGTTCCAAATTGGATAAAAAATTCCAACCAACATTTCAGCATCATGATATTGAAGAAATAATATCATTTGAGAAGAAAATAACATCCCTTACCTCGAAAGACAGCACTTCTAGTTAAAACACCGGATATAGGCTATGACTTGAACTTGCACCGTATAGCAATACTAAAAGTATACTCAAAACACTCACAAGAATACGCTCGATAATATAGAGAGAGAAAACTTCAGTTTCTGGTGTGATTTTCAATTCTAACCTAAGCACCTATTTATAGGAAATTGCTTAGAACACCAAAGCAGAAAATTTATTAAATTATTAATATATATAACAAATTCTCTACGCACCCTTCTAGATATTGAAATCAGCAACTAACATGTGCAAGTGGAGTAACCCAAATAAAAAAAAACGTTTTTATTGTTAAAAATATTTTAAACTTCAAAAAATCAATTATTTCGGAGCTCCGGAACTTCAATAATTCATAATAAATAGCCCTTTTGCCAGAAAATTCAAATCTCGCGAGTTTTTATAGGAAATTCAATTCTCTACAACTTTGCAGAAGGAAGTTTTTCCAAATTCCAAACAGAAATTGACTAAAATTCACAAACGAGCGATTTTACAGGCTATAATCAAATTTCAGTCAAGAAATGGGGTCCACCGACATATTTAACATGTTTTAAATATTTTTGGTAACAAAAATACTCCTCCTCCACATAAAATCAATATTTTTCTCATCATATAAATCAATAATTAATTATTCACAAATAATATTACAGAATCAAAATACTAGCAACCAGGCCGTTCCCAGGAAAGAGGGGGCTTTCCAATAAGAATTTCTCCTTACTGGCGCGCAATTAGGTGACCAAACCTCTCCTTAGACAGAACTTTCTAGACATTGCCAATAATGTTATCAAATAATATTATTCAGATAATATGAATTATTGCTTCGATAATGGAAAATACTGTGTAGTGACAATTATTGAAACAACAGTAATATAAAATATCAATGCAGCAATTATTGAATCAATAACATAAAATATTGAACAGTAATTACTGTAACCATTATTGAGTAGTGCCTTCTTACGTAAGAATCAATAATTGGTGCAATACCGTGTGTTACTGTGCAACAACGCGTATTACTATGTTTTAACCACCGGGTATTCTAACAGTATTAACGATAACAACTACGCCGTTATTTTTAAACAACTTATATTTGTCGTTTTCTTCATCCAATCACTTTCCGTTATGGGGCCCACAAAAGACTGCGCCGTCGTACGAATATTCCCCGACAGCAAGAATATTCCATGACCAAACGAATATTCCCCGACAACAATGAATATTTTATAACCACCTGCTTATTTAAAATATTTGCGCATTTTACCCATAACTAACCACATTAATCAAATTCACCCTTACTATTTCAAAATAATAAATAGAGGAAATTCCATTTTTATTTAAAAAAATTTGGGGTCTTACAACCTCCCCTCCTTATGAAATTTCGTCCTCGAAATTGACGTTCGTACTTGATGTTTCGAAAAGATAAGAATACCTCGCTTTCATTTCCATTTCCAACTCCAATGTCACTTCCTCTATAGCATGATTCCTCCACAAAACTTTAACTTGTGGTATGACCTTCAGTGCGTAGGACATGCTCCTTCCCTATCCAAAATCTTGACAGGTACCTCCTCGTACGTTAAGTCTTCAGCTATTTCGTCTAGTTCTAACTCAATAACATGGTTCGAGTCGTCCACATCGGTAATAAAAAAACTGTTATAAACACGCGACATACTTGGCGGTAAAACGAGTCTATAGGCCACAGTTCCTATTCGATCGAGGATTCAAATAGGACTAATAAATCGAAGGTTTGAGCTTTGCTCACATCGCCAATTCTCGCTTTTGAAATAACAACTTCTTGCACCTCCTTCTTCAAATTCATCAGCTCCGGTGTGTAGCTTGAACAGCTTTAACTTTATCGATTAAAGTCGATTATACTCGTATATCATCATATGGGTACGTAGAGTTTTCATCTCCATCTCTATTATTTGTAAATTATACGAAATAAGTCTTTGACAATATCGTACTCGTACTTGTATACGATCTTCTACTCAACACGTCAGCTACCACGTTCGCTTTTCCAGGATGGCATGGTCAGAACATGTGCTGAAATGAGTCTCCTCTTGAGCTCTTCGAAGCTCTTCCCACATTCCTTGCTCCATTCGAATTTTGTATCTCTACGAGTCAGCTGCGTTAATGGAATAGCGATTCGAGAATATCCTTCAACGAATCTCCGATAATAACCAACTAAGCCTAGAAAGCTACGTATTTCGATTACCGACTTAGGTTGCTCTCAACTGCGACTCATATCCCAACCTTGGATAGCACGTTACAATGACACCTATCAGTTTACTATCGCACGAATATTGTCCCCTACGGAGAGTCTGGCTTCGGTGCATTCCACAAAGGAAGTCACCAGATAAAGGCTCGGGTACAAACTTCTACAGTTGAATTTTTAACTCCTAAAGTTCAATAGGAGTCATTCGATATGAGATTTTAGAAATGGGTTTTGTACCGGATTTAAAGTCGATACAAATTCAATATCACGCTCTGGGAGTAAGCCAAGAAATTCTTCAGAAAATTCACTAACAACAGAAATATCATTCAAATTTGACGTACTTTTGTTCAAGTTCATGACATTGGCTAATAAAACATGACATCCATTTTTCAATAAACGAATGACTTCATGGCTTGATATAAAAATGTTTGACTTCAATGGTTTGATTGCTTGAGTTCGAATATCAGGTTGCTTAGGAATATGAAAACTAACAACCTTACAAAAGCAATTAATTTTGGCATGATGAGTAGTTAACCTTAAAATCACATCAAAAGCAAATATCTCTATAGAAATAAGGTTAACAGGTAATGTGAAAGTGCCAACCTGAATCAAGCAAGATTTCTAAACAACGGATGTAATGAAAGTTTCTCTTAATGGAGTCTCCACAGATAGGTCAAAGTCTAATTTCTCCGGAGTCAAGTTCAAACGGTGAACGCAAGCAAAAGAGATAAAAGAATGGGTAGAACCGGTATCTAGTAAGGTATAAACTTCGCAAGAATTATAATTAACTAACCCATGCTAACTTCGTTCGGGTTCCTCGCATTTTGACCTGTCACGACAAACGCTCTTCCAGGAACCGTTGACTTTGACTTTTCTGGGACAGCCTTTTGAATCACCATCCCCGCTGGAATTGGTTTCACTACCGTACACTCTTGAGCGATATGTCCTTCCTTTCCACAATTATAGCATACCTTGAACAGTTGTGGGCAGTTTGGGCTGATATGTCCCTCTTTTCCGCATTTGTAATATACGACCGGTGGTCTTTCTCCTCCCTTGGAACCAGTTGCTGCTGGCACTGTCGTCTTCACATGGTCGTTGTTAAATCTCCTCTTTTTAAAATCTCCTCCCGACTCGCTTCTTCTATTTTCTTGGCCATGATTACCACCAGAGTGGTTACCGCCTTTGTCCATATTCCTCTTTCTCCGCTGGTTATCGTTATTCTGATGACTGCTATCTTCGGTATGATCCTGGTTATGGTCCCTCGGTTGAACGTACTCGTTATCTCGTTCTAACAACTGAGCCATGTTGACAACATCTGAATAGATAGAAAATTTATGAGAAATGAGATACTAACGTATGCCGGGTTTCAAACCTCTCAAAAACATTCGCGTCATACGTTCCTCATTCTCCACCAAATGAGGTGCAAACCTGGATAACTCCGCGAACTTCGCCTCGTACTGGGATACCGTCATGTTATTCTGCTCTAGTCTAATAAACTCCACTTCCTTCATATGGCGAATACTTTCAGGAAAGTATTTTTCGTTGAAAAGTTTCTGAAACGTCTCCCATGACATGCTGAGTACGGCTGGATGTGTACGCTTCACAGACTCCCACCAGTAGTCTGCCTCGCCACGGAACATAAAGGTGGCGAATGGAACCTTCTGTTCCTCCGTGCATCCCAAGACATCGAATATCTTGGTAATTTGTTTGACCCACGTTTCCGCCATGATCGGATCAGGCTTTCCCCAGAATTCTGGTGGTCCCAACTCTTTGAACTGCTTGGTTGTGACAAGCCGCGCGTTGCTATCATTTCCTCCTGTATTTTGAACACGAGTCTCCCTCGTCTGGTTTTGCATGAACTGCAAAAAGCTCCTAAATATCCCGTCGTTCATCATCTGCTCAGTGGCGTTGTTCACAGGAGGAACATTGTCAGCCTGTTGCACGTTCTCCTCGTTGGTAAGTACAGGCATCTCCACGGTCTCATTTACTCCACTGTTAATATTCTCAGTCGACATCCTCAAATACTGTCATAAAACAAGGGTTAATTAAACAAATTAACAAATCACATAATACCCCTATATTATGACCGACCAACAAATAAGCTTAGGTAGGACACACTAGCGAAGGATTTACTCGTCTCTCCCCTCCTAGTTCTATTCCCCGATCTCCGCCAGAGATCAAATCCCTAAGCTCTGATACCAACTGTGACACCCCCAAAATAGGTCCATTCCATCCAACCCATTCTGAGTCGCCAAATACACATGGTACAGAAACAACTACAACTTTTACCACCCATACGCTGTTAGTTTGAATACAAACATTGTCATCTAGGCAATATCCACATGCAAATAAATCCCCATCATAATTATTGATACATTATTTTACAAAAAATGGTGAGGACTACTAAACAACTCTCTCTAGAACCATCATTACATCCCCCGACTCGTACTCGCTACATTCTCGTCTCCTGAGAAGAAAAATAGAACAACAAGAAAAAGGGTAAGCTCAACTAGCCCAGTAAAGAATATTATGACTAAGATAATGTACAATAAATTATCCTTAGTCTTCAACAGGGAAAAATCTGATAGAATACAATAGACAACAAGTTTTAGATCAACAACTGCAACGGAAACAATAATTCAATAGAGGAGTTAAGTAGAGAATAAAATCTACTAACATCTATGAATTTAAAAGTCCATCATCAATATTTTATCCCTGTAACATCAATCAATATATATCTCAAATCAAATCAAATATTCATCTTTGCACTACAGGCCAAAGATATTCATCAGTTGGTCATGTTCATCTAAACACCTGTTCATCTTTGCACTACGGGCCAAAGATATTCATCAATTGTTCATGTTCATCTCAACACCTGTACATCTTTGCACTACGAGCCAAAGATATTCATAATAAAATCAACCATCTTTGCACTACAGGCCAAAGATATTCAGTAACACCATCATTTAGGACTGAGGATGATGAAAAATATTTTAAAGGAAACGAATCCAGTGAAACAAAATAACAAGTATTAAGGATTCGTACTTTAAACAATCTGAGTTCAAAAATACTTCATAAATAATCATACTGAAGTAAAATTCAAGAATGATCAAAACATAGATCCAATCAAAGCTAGTATCCAGAATAGATATTTTGGACAAAAAGAAGAAATTTCATTTTTTCGGTGAATAGTGTCGTATTCGTGAATAGTGTCGTATACGTGAATAGTGCCGTATACGTGAATAGTAACTCCGACACCAAAAGATAGAAATTTCACAAAAAAACATCTTCACGCTTCGTGAATAGTACTCGTTAATAGTAACTCGTGAATAGTAACTCATGAATAGTAACTCGTGAATAGTAACTCGTGAATAGTAACCCCGACATGAAAAAGTTCCAAATTTGATAAAAAGTTTCAACCAATATTTCAGCATAATGATATTGAAGAAATAATATCATTTGAGAAGAAAATAACATCCTTTACCTCGAAAGACAGTACTTCTAGTTGAAACACCAGATATAGGCTATGACTTGAACTTGCACCGTATAGCAATACTCAAAGTATACTCAAAATACTCACAAGAATACGCTCGATAATATAGAGAGAGAAAACTTCAGTTTCTGGTGTGATTTTCAATTCTAACCTAAGCACCTATTTATAAGAAATTGCTTAGAACACCAAAGCAGAAAATTTAATAATTTAATAATATATATATATATAAATATTCCTACGCACACACTCTAGAATCTGAATTCAACAAATTCCAACACATTCAAAACCCACTAAAATGACAAAAACGTTTTTGTAATTAAAAATATTTTAAACTTTCAAAAATCAATTATTTCGGAGCTTCGGAACTTCAATAATTCACAATAAATAGCCCTTTTGCCAGAAAATTGGAATCTCGCGAGTTTTTATAGGAAATTCAATTCCCTACAACTTTGCAGAAAGAAGTTTTTCCAAATTCCAAACAAAAATTGACCGAAATCCACAAACGGACAATTTTACAGGCTATAATCAAATTTCAGTCAATAAATAGGGTCCACCGACACATAAAATCTGTTTTTAATATTCATCGCAACAAAAATACTCTTTCTCCTCATATACTCATATATCCCACATTCATCGTAAAAATATCACCGTTAATATATTATTAAAATAATATATTTAAATGAATTATTTTATCAGAAAAAGATAAAATATTAATTTTCAACAATTGTCACATTAAAAATTTTCTCCATCCATATCCACATAAAATCAATATTTTCCTCATCATATAAATCAATAATTTAATTATTCACAAATAATATTACAGAATCACAATACTGACAACCAGACCGTTCCCAGGAAAGAGGGGGCTTTCCAATAAGAATTTCTCCTTACTGGCGCGCAATTAGGTGACCAAACCTCTCCTTACACAGAACTTTTTAGACATTGCCAATAATATTATCTAATAATATTATTCAGATAATATGAATTATTGCTTCGATAATGGAAAATACTGTGTAATGACAATTATTTAAACAACAGTAATATAAAATATCAATGCAGCAATTATTGAATCAATAACATAAAATACTGAACAGTAATTACTGTAACCATTATTGAGTAGTGCCTTCTTACGTAAGAATCAATAATTGGTGCAATACCGTGTGCTACTGTGCAACAACGCGTATTACTATGTTTTAACCACCGGGTATTCCAACAGTATTAACGATAACAACTACGCCGTTATTTTTAAACAACTTATATTTGTCGTTTTCTTCATCCAATCGCTTTCCGTTATGGGGCCCACAAAAGACTGCGCCGTCGTACGAATATTCCCCGACAGCAAGAATATTCCATGACCAAACGAATATTCCCCGACAACAATGAATATTTTATAACCACCTGCTTATTTAAAATATTTGCGCATTTTACCCATAACTAACCACATTAATCAAATTCACCCTTACTATTTCAAAATAATAAATAGAGGAAATTCCATTTTTATTTAAAAAAATTCGGGGTCTTACACTTCATCCCAAATTCAACTCCGAACTCAAATTCGATTTTTAATAACATTCATCATTAATATTATAACTCACAATATTTAATAACCAGATCGTTCCTAGGAAAGAGGGGGCTTTTCGATAAGGATTTCTCCTTATTGGTGCGCAATTAGGTGACCAAACCTCTCCTTAACAGAACTTCTAGACATTGTCAATATTGTAAATAATAATATGAATAACTTTATTGTCTCAATTATTGATTTAATAATATATAAAATATTATGCAGATAATATTGTGACAATAATTGAATCAATAATATGAGTGATATGATGCAACAATTATTGTAGCAATAATTGAGTATAACTGAGTGACTTCTCACATAAGCATCAATAATCAATACCGTGTGCTATTATGCAACCACACGTATTACTGTACTTTTATCAATTTAGCCATTTACTAAATAAAATAATAGTTATAAAAATTGAATACTTTTATTTCGTAAAATTCGGGGTCTTACAAGGAAGAATGAAGAAGATAAACGTCAAAATATTGATATAATATCTTGACTATCTTATGTATTAGTATAATATCTAGACTATCTTATGTATTGGTATGAAATTCAGCTATTTTTGATATTATATCTTGGTGCTCCGTGTACTATTAGCAAATATCTAGACTATCTTATGTATTAGTATAATATCTAGACTATCTTATGTATTGGTATGAAATTCAGCTGTTTTTGATATTATATCTTGGTGCTCTTTATACTATTAGCAAATATCTACTATCTTATGTATTAGTATAATATATAGACTATCTTATGTATTGGTATGAAATTCAGCTGTTTTTGATATTATAACTTGGTGCTCCTTGTACTGTTAGCAGATATCTAGACTATCTTATGTATTAGTATAATATCTAGACTATTTTATGTATTAGTATAATATCTTCTGCTTCTGATATTATATCTTTATTACAATATAAGCTTTGCATGTACAGTATGTGGTTTTTATATAATTCTTGTGAGGCTTGAACTTTATAAGAAACAGCATGCAAGTTGATTTATTTGATGCAGTAAGTTCTACTGGACAATCTTGAAGTAGAGTTTTTGAAACTTGATAACAAGGTTAGGTTTATTCTTGGGGTTGTAGAAGGCAAAATCACAATTAACAATAGGAAAAGAGCTGATCTTTTCCTTGATTTGTGTTATTAAGATCAGCTCTCTTTCTATTGCTCACTGTGATTTTTCCTTCTACAACCCCAAGAATAAACCTTACTTTGTTATCAAGTTTCAACAACTCTACTTCAAGATTGTCCAGTAGAACTTGCTGCATCAAATAAATCAATATAACCAGAGTTAGTGCATATCTCTTCCAAAGAAGTAACAGAGTAAGTTTAACTTGCTTAGTGATTATATAATTTGCTCAACTTGCCTGCCATTTCTTATATAATTTTTTATTAATGCTAACCTCTAAAAACTGATCTATCAATTGTGACTTGATATTCTTTACTATTCTGAATTCATATTTTTGTTTCTCAGGTTGCTTTAATGGCTTCTAATAGAACGTCTAGATCTCGTGCTAACTGTTCCAATGGCCCAAAAATTAATGAAAATAAAGATAATAAGATCCATGTCGATGAACCACATGTAGAGGAGAAAAGTAGTCATGAGAATACTGAAGGTACCATGCATATATCTACACTTATACTTGCATTTTCATGAAGGCAATTGTTACACTATTCTTTTTCTTCACTTGAATGCCAACTTTTACACTCTTGTTTTTCTTTTACATGGGTTTATTTGAGCAAATTTGTTCTCTATTTTGTAAGTGAAAGTGTGGATGGATTCTCTTGAATTACACTAAATTTTGACATTAATTTAGCTTTTTCTACTCCTATATATAATTTGTTACGAATAAGCCCAACGTATGGGGACATATATAATTTATTTTAATTTTTTTATTAAATTATGGAAAATTTTAAAAAATTATGTAGTCGTCTCATATACTTAATTCATTCATATATGATAGTAGTATAGTAGTAACTACTTAATTTCATAACTCTCTATTTAAGATGACTTTGCAGGAAGCCTAAGTCCACCAGATAAATTTTGGTGTTCACACATGCACAGTTGTACACTGTTACCTGCTACCTCTCACAAATTTTGACATTTGTGTGTGTGTGTTATCACAGTTGTACACTGCTACCTGCTACCTCTTTCATATGGTTTTTAAGTTACCCATTTCTTGATTCCTTTATCTCAAGTTTTGGGTGTTATACAAGTGGCCCATTTATTTCATTATTAGAGTGCACTAGTTGGGCAATACCTAGTCGTTTTTATTTTACAATAGATTTTGCTACTGCTGCTGCCATAGGCAGCAGGCCTGAGCTTAACATGGCCATATCCTTTCCCTAAACTCCTGGTATGTGAAATCTGGTAACATGATTATGCAAAATATAAGCTTAGACAAACTGTTTTCATGTCATTTAACATATTTAGGCTATACATGAATGGCTCAAAATAGATCACACCTTGACAGTCTTTGACAAGCCATTTTAGCTAACATTCAAGCTCTCAAAACAAGGACTGATCTGGGTTGTTTCAAACAGGCCCAGACTGCCCTGTTTTGAGTCCTTTCTTGGCCTGGCAATAAAATTTTAACTTATTATAGCATAAAGTCCACTCTAAAAGCATGACATAACAGGGTTTGGTATGCAAGACACCTTATTATAGCATAAAGTCCACTCTAATAGCATGACATAACAGTTCTAAAACAAGCTTTCAGTATCAGTCAAAAATGACTTTTTTTTCTCCTAACAAATCTACCATGGTTTTTAAACCATATGTAAATATGCTATACTTAAGCATAGAAGCATACTTGAAGCATTTTACTATTTCTTCTAAAGCTAATGCTAATGAAGTATAAGCGGAACGGGATTCATATTGTTTCTTTGCGATTTTCTGGCATGAAATACTATTTGTGATACTAATGGAACAAAATATAGATCTTATAAAGCAAGTTATCCAATAGTATAACTTGGGGAAAATTCATAGCAAAACTGCCTTGACTTTTAAATATCCTAATATTTATGTAGTGGTCTCCTTCTTTAGCTTTGCAAGCTCTTGACTGACCAAACCAGCCTTCTGCAATTGCGTATTTGAATGAAATGGAAAAGCTCAATGGATCAAAAATTAGTACAGAAAGTTAAAAGAGGATGATGAATAAATGCTTTTACACAACAGGATTTTATTAGACAAACCTTTATTTTTGCCAACATGAGCTTGAAACTATCGAAATTTGTAAGGGTTGCTCTTCGTTTCTGAACAATAAGCTTCCTTCCCCATGAGTTATTCTCCCACTTGTTCTTAACATCTACCATAATTCGAAAAATAGTAATATCCAACATGTAGCAATTCACATATATACAAGAAGTAGTTTGACACTTGTTTTACCTGCAGCCTCCATTGTCTGAACCACAGCCTCCATGGTCTTCGGGGTCCTTTTGATGTCAATTGTGATATCTGTTAGTGTGAGCCTCTTAAAATTACTTCATTAGCATTAGTTGTAGAAGATTAAATATGCACAATACATATTTATATATGGCTTAAAATAAGCATGTTGATCAACAAGAGGCTCCGAGGAGTAGGTGCCATGTTTATCCCATTCGTATCCCCAGAACCTCAACCCCTCACTACTTGGGCATGTGACTGATGGCCAGTCTTGTTCTAGTCTGTTGCCAAGATCTGAAATCTATATATAAATTCCATAATTAGTATGCATGGTCAACTTAATATTACATTTATTCAGTTCAATTTATTACATTTATTGAAGTTCATGTTATATTTCAGTTCATATATCTTAATTCTTCCTCTCTTTTAGGTTCTCGACCTAAAAGAAAGCGTGGACCAACGATGGGAGCAAAGTTATGGTTAAATATCGATGCACCCAAGAAAGTAATTTATGATGCAAATGGTCAACCTGTTGGGGGAGAGGCCAATAAGTTAACAACCTTTCTCTGGTGTCTTGCTCGCAATGGAGAATTTTTTCCAATAAGTACTCCAACATGGTCCAATATGACAGAGGCTAACATGACAAGGGCTTGGGATGAAATTCAGGTTATTAATCATAGCATTTTATAGAATTTGACATTAAGCACTTTGAAGGTAATTTAATATATGTGTAAATTTGTTTGTTGTAGAAACGATTTACCACAGATCACTCCAATCCTAAAAGAAAATTGATGGCTATCATGAACAATAGGTGGAGAGATTAGAAGTCTAACTTAAAGAGTAATAATTTTGTGCCTGGTGACCGTGCCAAATCCATAGCGAATACTATCAACAATGATCGAGTAAATCCTAATCAATGGGTTGTGTTGGTTGATTATTGGCTAACTGATGATGCACAGGTTGTGTTTATTCTAATTTTATGTATTATCAATTCTTACTTATTGTTATATATTATTATTAATTTATAAATACATGCAATGCAGGATATAGCAACAAAAAATTATGAAAATCAAAAAAAAAATTGTTGGTAGGTCATACATTGGGCACTAAATCAATTCCAAAAAAGAAGCATGAATTGGTAATATCAGATGATATTTCAATATTTTATTTTTGTCGTTAATCATGTATTAGACTTCTATGAATAAAGTATTTCTTGAATTATGTATTATTTTTTGTTTTATTTGTAGTACCAAATAAATAAAAAAGAGATTAATCGAGCGGATATGTATATACAATCCCACACTCGAAGTGATAACTCAATTTTACTAGGAGCATCCTCGAATGTGGTACGTATTTATCAATCCTCATATTTGGTATCTCAATTCCAAGCTTTGGAAATGAGATTTTCAATTCTATATAATTGAAATTGAAAGTAGAATAAGTATCAATCCTCGAATGTATTTTGATATATTAAAAACATATATGATAGTACTTTCATAGTAAACTGGTATATGGTCGATTATGTTTAAATTCATTGCATATACACAATCTACTAGCTTAATGTAAAACAAGACTTGACTGTGAATGTACTTACATAGTGATTACCTATAAACAAGCCTTGCAAGTTGTTATGTTAATATCATTTCCTCACCTCCAATATCATTTATACAATGCTTAACATGAACTATGTTTAACAATGGCCTGTAAAACTACCGCCTTGCCCAATTTTTGTTCTGCATTGCATGTGATTTCTGCAAATGCCATGGAGTTTGCTTTGTTTATTATATATGTGTCAAGCTGGTTGACGAAGTTTTATAGTGAACCCCATACTTCTGCTTTTGCTTAGGAACTTCAGAGGTAGCATATCTCATGGTCTGTGAATATATATAATATGGATGTCAGAGCCGGTCCTGGGTTTTCTAAGGCCCAGGGCGAATTTTCTCAAGTGTGCCCCTTTATACAAATTAAACAAAAAAATAAATAAATTATCAACTAATTAATTTTATTAAGATTATAAGAATTTACAAAAGATAAGGAAGAACACTTTGGGGCCTCATTAAAACCTTATTTGGGGAAAACCCAATGGGACAAAACCCCAAACGAAGAAAAAAGAGTACTCCGGATTGTAATCATTGCATTAAAAAATGAAACTTACATATTTGAGTCTACATGCTTCCTCCCGAATCTCCATAAGCATTTCTTGATTTGATCCATCTTCCACAATTAATCGAAGCAAAGAATCATCACATGTACCTACCAAAAAAAAACAATGAATTCTGAACCACAAAACATCATTTAAAATAGGAGTCCCATGAAGAAAAAGTTAACACAGATATGTTATATGTATTACAATTTACAAAATAGGAGAAAATAAACAAAAAAACAATTGAAACATCTTTATTCAGAAAACATCTTTTTAGATTATTTAGAAAAAAATTTGAAACTGTTAAATCAAAAAAATTATTTTATTAAATTAAAGTAGAACACTCTCTCTCTCTTCAAAATTCAAACACTGTTTTTTCAATCTCACTCGTGGAAAAGGAGCCCATGAATTCAAACACTCTGCTCACTCATGAAAAATTTGATATGTAGGAATTGATAATGAGGGTGTAAAAATCCCATTCATGATATCCTAATAATGACATGATTTTTGCCTCCAGTTAAAAAATGTCAATTTTTAAACAAAACTGATTCTGTTTATACCCACAAAAATCCCAAAAAATTTAAAAAATGACATGATTTGTGCCTAATGTAAATTGACTTGGCTTGTATCCTTCATACTGCATTTACCAAAATAATTGAAGAGCTTCAATTTCAAACCCATATTGACAAAACCCAGAAATCAGTGAAGACCAAGTAATAGAACTCTTCTTTGGAGTCTCATCAAAAATTTGTCTAGCTTAGACAAATTTTCTAAAACCAGCATAAGCAGCAATCATTGTATTCCATGAAACAGAAAACTCATTCCTATCACACATTTTATCAAACACTTGGCGGGCTTCATCAATCCGACCCAATTTCCACAAATCATTCAAAGAATCAAATTTTGATTCGTATCAAATTTTTTCCACAACTTTCATTCAACTTTTGAATTTTGATACACACAAATAGTCAAATACACATAACACAATCTACAGAACATACCTCAGTCAGAGATTGAGCGCAGCAAGAGAAGCAAAATCAGATTATAAGAAGCACTGAACTCTGAAGCATAATCAGATTTTAAGAAGCCACACTGCCGCAGAACCTGTTTGTCGTTTGACGGTAGTCAGTAGTCACGGTACTAGAGATCTATTTGATGGCTGATGGGTATTGGGTTGCAACTTACAAGAGAATTTTCGATGCTGTTGTTGGCTTCTAGGCGCTGGCAATTGAAGCTAAACCTTTTAGTGTTCCGTGTTCTGCATATTTTTCATGCAACGGCAACCGTGCAATTGAAATCTTCACCGACTGTTCAGTTTAGAATTTTGAGGAGAAATTAATTGTTATGTGGGCTGTGGTATAAGCTGATAAATTAAAAAATTTTGGGCCCCTTTAGCTTTGGGCCCAGGGCGGTAGCCCCGGTAGCCCTGGGCCAAGGTCGGCTCTGATGGATGTCTAGATTCATTTCTCCCGACATGACAAGATTAGAACTCCCGTGACATTGCTACTCTTCTTTAAGTTATGTTGAACTGCCTTGTATATTTAAGTTATGTATATTTTGCCTTGTATATTTTCACAGGAAAAAATTATTAAGTTAAAGAAGACTCAAGAATCGACTGGTAAAAGCAGTACAGGACAGAATGATATACTTGCACAAGTGCTTGGACCGGAGCGACATGGTAGACTACGACAAGGTGGAGTTAATGCCACAGCTACAAACACTTGGGGGTCTCGTAACACAAATAATGAGATACAACGTGAGAATCAAGAATTGAAATCTAAGTTAAAAAAGTTGCGGGAAAAAGGAGACGATACTGTAAGGAAAGTGAATGAAATATTATCAATCATGACAGAATTTATGAAGAAATCGTCAGTTCCAAATGCTCATTCCAACAATTAGGTGTTGCTCTCTCACTCCACTTATAGTTAAAATTATTGCTCTATCACTTTGTTTGTATGGATTAACAAGTTCACTTGATAATTAATTTGTAGGATCGATCCACAGAAGGAGATAATGGTGATATTAGTGGATCAAATAATCCTATAGAGGATCTGTGACATGTCTCGTGCTGCTAGAGATATGTTAGATATATGTAACACTATTTTGGATGAAAAATATGTTAGATGTGTTATTGACAATATGTTAAATGTGTTACCCATTATGTACTATTTTGATAGTATTTTAAATAGTTATGTATATTTAGATGATATTATACATTAATTTGTAATTTTGAATATTCTTTTAGTTTTAAATGTTATATTCAGATTGGATGGTATAGTTTGAATGTAATTATACTTGTTAACAGGTAAAATAAATAAGAAATATTGTGTAATAAAAGTAATTATTTTTAAAAATCTGGAACACCTATACCGACGGTCAGGGCCGTCGCTATAGACAATCAATTATTGGCACCAAAACATTTATAGCGACGGTCATGACCGTCGTAGTAGACACAAACCTTTTGCGCCAAAACATCTATTGCGACGGTCACGACCGTCGCTATAGCTATTGTCTGGTCGTCGGTAAAAAAATCCATGCGCGTTTTTGGGATGTTTTTTGGCGACGGTCTGACCGTCGCTATAGGAGAAAAGATCGTCGCTATAGGTTTCAGCGACGGCTTATATGGCGACGGTATCCGACCATCGCTATATCTTATAGTGACGTCGTTTCATCAATAGCGACGGTCGGCGATCGTCGCTATAGGCTGATTTTCTAGTAGTGTTAGGTTCGGTACCAAAGGAAGTTTGGTTTGGAATTAACTTCAAAGGAATTCTAGATCTTTATAACGCTCATCAACCAAGTACTGGTTGATTCAAGTAGGGATCAATAACTATTCAACAGTTTGGTTATAATCGAATTATGCTAATGTATTAATAAGAGATAGGATATCAATGGTTTATCACCCGAACAAGTATTAGTCATCAATTATACACTCTTAAAACTGTACAGATTTATAAGCAAACCAAAGGAAGTTTGGTTTGAACTGACTTTAAGGGTAATTTAGAGTTTAGAACATTCATCAACTAAAGATTAGTTGAATCAATAAAGAATCGCTAGTCAACTAAGAGTTCGGTACAACAATGTAAGATAGTGCAATGACATTGGTGATTAGATATTGAACAACAGTTAATTTTAGCTGAACAAATGTTTTTCAACAAGATCAAGCTTTCCAACAATAGTAGAAACTTTGAATAAACAAAACAACCTCGCTTGAAATGAAGGAGTAAAGATTAATTAACTAGCTCAATGAAAAGCGTAGTTTAGAAACTTACTCAACAATAATTCAGAGTTAAAGAATATGCATAACAATAACAAGTTAGGAACAAGAACTTGCATAATGAAAGATTAAAGTTAGAGAACTTACTCAATTGAATAATAAATTCAACAACCTTGCATAACATAAAATTAAGGTTAGTAAAATTGCGTAACAATAATAACTTAACTGCTCAATCAATAAGAGATTAGAGATAGAGAACTTGCACAAGTATAACATGCCTGCAAAAAGTAAACCTTGTTGAATAATAAAGTAAAAAAAGTTAGGGAACTTGCCTCTTGCATAAGTTATACAATTACAACTCACGTACTCCAATATACTATAGATACCATTAGGATTATCACATCAATTAGCTACATACACATTATCCTTATATATTTAATTCTCATCTTAGTTAAGTTATAACATTTAGCTTAAGGTTTAACCACATTATTCAACCACATAACACGAATATGAAAACTCACTAAAATATAACATAAGACTTTTAACATCCAAATCACATTCTCAACTCTTACAACGTTGAGTTTCAATCTAATATAACTTATTAATCAATACTATATTTCTTCTTAGTCATACTCGAAATTTATTCAAGTGTTTAAGTCTTATGAGGACTCCTTATTATTAGTTTTATATTAACCCTATTCCATATCTTATAATGTTCATTTCAATGGAATTGAAACACTTTTTACGTTCATTAACACTTGTCACGGCGTTTCGACGTTCATTCGTCACACGCCCGATTCGTCTCTCTTGTGTATGCTTAGTATGCATATACAACTTATCTAATACATCATTTATTAATGTTAAACATCATTATACTTTATAATATTCATGTTTTATAACTTAGAAAATTATATTTTATTGTCAAAAGCACTTCACTTGCACACATGCATTCTCGACGCCTTCTGATTGCCTCCGAATTCACATCAATCCCAAATATGGACATTTTAACCCCTGTTAACTACCTCAAATTGAAACACTTAAACAATGTAAGTTTTAGGTCTACTCGTTATCTTTCTGAATCATCCTGAATCTCCTCAATCGGAGTTCGTATAAAAACGTTATGGTTGTTTTACCAAAGGAGGTCAAAACAGTCACACCTGACACTCCATGAGCGCAGTTGCGCCCTAGAGAGCAGTTGTACCCCAATAGACTTAGGGCAAAGCGCAGTTGTGCCTATTAGCAGAACCAAAATTAGCAGTTTACTGTTCTTCTGATTTTTGACCATTTTTCTCCTACTAATCTTCATAACTCAAGCTATACACATACAAATTAGTCCGTTTTTGATTCTATGGATTTGTTATTCATAGAACTACAACATACCAAAGAATCAACAATTTACAAAAACATTAACTAATCCAAATCTTGACCCAAAACTCATGTTTATACTAAATTTTTATGTTTTAACGTGTTTAGCGAATTTATTCACTACGAATTCGTTTCTTAACAAAATTGATTCATTTAACTTGCATTATTTTTGTTTTTTAATATATTAACACAAACCATTTCTAATTTACAGATTAACACATGATTCAACTACTAATTTTGGCTCTAAAATAAACCATATTATATGTATAATAACAAAACTAAATCTCTCCTTGCTAAATCATACTTTCCTGAGTTTAATCACTCTAAAACCATTTACAAAGGATATACATCAGATTATACATACTAATTAACACATGTGATCAATTTCTTAACAAATTAGTCATCAAATCATATTATAGAGAAAGAAAACTATAAGGAATAGAAACTAAAACTTTGGATATTATTTACCTTTGATTCTCCTTTAGACTTAGATGATTATAATAGCTAAAGTATTCATCCTCGATCTTCTTGATTCCTCATAATTCCTTCTTCAATTTCTCACAGCTCCATCTCAATTTTCCTCTTCTCTGATTTTCTAACTCTCAGCCTTTAGGAATAATGTGTAAGAATAAAACTGATAAGAGACTTAACATGGCTATCAGTTAAAATAACCAAAGAGTTTTATCAGTTCAAATATGCCAAAGGTCATAAGACCTTGTTTGGCAAACACCAATTAGTTTCCTTCAAATTTATTTTTATTATTCTCTTATCATATAGTATATAATTGTCACCCTTTTATTTAACTTAACTACAATCTTAATTATCTACATCATATTTATTTAGCCAAAATGATTCTTAGTATTTATTTAATAAATACTAATCTTCTAATTTAATCATTTCCTTAATCAATTAAATTAAAATAACACCATCACACAATACTATAAATATTAAACAATTAATTTAATTTAATTATTTCATTAAATTAAATCTTTAATCCATAAAATTACCATACATTAATTTAGTTAATATACACACTTAACTAAATTAATACACGACAATTACATCGAATATTTATTTAACTTAATAAATAAACTAACTCAAATATTTATTCAATTCAATAAATATTTAAAATCAAACACAAAATTCTCGTTCGTTACATGGAGAGCCCGATCCAATTCTGCAACTTGGTGAGCCACAAGATATTGAAAGAGATGAGACAAGTGGAGATAAAGAAAATGAAGCCAACGAAGATCTAGCTTTAAGTGTTATTGAAGATGAACAAATTTCATTAATACCTCAAGTGCCTTCTCTACCAAAGGTCAAGAATCTAGTCAGTTTTGCAAAACCATGTCCGCTTGGTAGTCACGTCGTCAGAAAAGCTCTGTATGACATGAGTGCTAATATAAAGGTGGAGTCGTGGTGTGATGAAAAAGAGAAGATAGAAGAAGAGCCCATTGTGTTTGATAGTCCTCAATGCCCCAAGATAATCACAGACACAATAGAGGAAGCACCTAGCTTTGTGACATTTGAAATTGGGGACTTATCAACAAAAAGCATGTTAGGTGACTTTGATTCACTATCCATTACAAATGGGAACCTCCCAAAGCATACATTGCTCCTGATGGATAGAGGGTTCCTCAATTATCGAAGAGGAATTGGATAGCTTTAATAAAAAGAAGTTCGACTGAAGGACTATAAACCAAGCGCTCAATGGGAAGCACCCACCCAATCTTTTCTCCCTCTTCTTTTAATTCTCATAAATATCCAATTCACTTTCTCCCTTATGTTTAATTCTGAGTAAAATTTTAGTATTAAATAGGATTTTGTTAGTATTACGTCATAATAATAGTTCATTTTTGGTTTTCTCCAGGTACAATTCAATTGTTACATGAGTGCATGGTCAGAACAGCAGAAAAGGCCAAAGCTGTCAGGATATAGGGCAGCGCGCCCGCGCCCAATTATAAGCCAAACATAGCACGGCCATGCCTTCTCTCAATCACAGGAAAAAAAAACACTGCTTAGTTTCTGAAATCTCTAACTCAAGCATTCGGACAGTTAGGTGTACATGTTCAGTTCCCAACTTTTGGATCATCCTAGACTTATTCACTGCCTAACACACTTTTGGATCATAAGGAGACGGGTGGTGCCGACAATGCTATCAAGCGAAGATTTCTATTACAATGAGGGCATTGTTAGTTTTAAGTTTGGTGGGTTGATTTTAGATTGCATTTAGTATAATTCATATGTTAGCATGTAGTTTTCATTTTGTTAGATGTTAAACAAAATGTTAAAAAAAATTGAAAATCACAAAAATATTTTTTTTTAATTGTTCCATTTTGTAGGTCATATTGAATGAATCCAAGTTCTTAGTTTGTTTTAAATTCATTTGGCTTATGAGGAAATTGGAACGGCATAATTTTTGAACAGTTTTGATGACTTAAGATTGTTTATAATGTTATAGCATAATGTGAATTTTTATCTATTTAAAACTGATGTAATCGGATAGCACTATAAAGTAACCATTATAATTTGCTCAATGTAAATTGGTCACATAATTGTCTTCTGGTGGGAATTTTGTGTTTTAATGAAAGAGATTTAGTAAACAGTTAGTAATGACTAGAATTACGCAAAAGCTTAATTTTGGGAGAATTCAGTGGGTATGCATGCTTTTTATATATATAAAAAAAAGAAAAAGAAAAAGAATAGATATGTTGAATAAACACTTTGGCTAGTTTAGTTTTGTGGCCTTTGATACTTGAGTAAGTAAGCCCTTAGGGGTGTCTCTACACCGAGTGTCCTAAACCTTCTAGTTTAGGAGTCGTTGGTCGAAAGCTCACTACACGGGTATCACTGAAAAGTTTAAGAGAGCTAGACATTGCACAGTTAGGTGTAAACATGGGAAAGTGCGAATATCACCCTCGTGAGTAAATATAAGCAAAATAAACCCCTTGTTGACTCTTAGCTTAGTTGATGTGTAATCTTGGTTAGAGCTTAATTTGTTTACTGCCTTTCTCGAGTTAAAACTGTATTTTTCCCTCTAAGAAGCGTATTATGTGAAGAATTTATACCGTAGTAGATTTAATGGTTGCTAAGCACACACACTACATCAGTGATGACATGTTTTTGATTAACAAAGTGATATTCATTATCGCACTGTTCTTGATTAGATACTCTATTTGATGTTATTGTGGTTTCTCTAAGATAACTCTTTTGGATTTCATTCTTAATGCTATTTGGATTCGTTAGAATGTTAGATAAGATTGCATTTTGTTTAGCTTATTGTGTTTTCATTTTAGTGTCATTGCTTAGGGACAAGCAACTATTTAAGTTTGAGGGTTTTTGATAAGTAGGATTTATGCCCACTTATCATGTATCAACTAACTCCAATACTTGATTATCCCTGCATGTTTTAGTATCTTTTCATACATTTTTTATTTATTTTGTAGATTGCATGCTTCGAAGCTCTCTTGGTGGCATTAGGGATAAATGGTGGAAATGGAAGCTTAAAGTGATCAAGAAGTTATGGCAAGTGGCATGAAACAAAAGCAGCAGAAAACCAACACTGATACATAGCGCGATCGCTTCATAATTGGCCTATGGGACAGCGTAGTCGTGCCAGTCCCTAGTCTCAGAAACCTTGTAGCGCGACTACGCCCATTTTGGCTTACAGAGCAGCGCGACCGCGCCATTTCCTGTCTGACCAACAGTTAACTTTCACTTAAATGACCAATTAGATAGTAGCTTGGGCAAGGAGGCACTCGAGACTAGGCTTAAATTTAGGCATATTTATAATTTGTAATGGATATAGATAGCTAGATATCTAAGCCCTAATAAATCCCTCTTTGGGATAGATCTCTTATATATTCCATCTTTAATTTTTAGATTATATTAGATTAGGCAAAACCCTAGATTAGTTTGGATCTGAAGATTGAAGCAATTGAAGAGCATTAAAGATTCAGAATTGGAGCAAGAGATATCAGATTTGCAACTATATTCCTACTTTCTCTTTCACTTCTATTTGTATTCTTCTAATGTATATTCAATTGTGGATCATGGATTCTAGCTCAATTATGAGCTAAGCTCTATTTTGGGATTACAATGAATCTTATTGAGTAGTTTAGCTTGATATGCTTCCTTGTTAGTTTAATTAATCATTATTGAATTGTCTATTATGGTTTATGATTAATTGCTTAATTGTCTAGCTAACAATTATCATGATAACCTATATAAAATTAATAAACAAATTATGGGTTTAGATATGATCAAAATAGCATGCGTTTGTGATTTCTACATGGCGATGAAATTCATGATTCGTGCCTAATATATAAATATATTGAAGCACCACATGTAATCCAATAAGAACTTGTGCTTAAACCCTCTTTAATTATAATTTACATAGAGATATAGTGGGTTAGTTAATTAAGGTATTCACATTCATCCTATCATCTGTGAATTTAGTGTGATATGGGTATGGTGCATCGAGAGATGGCCATATTTTACTTTCGCGTTCTTGATTAACAATCCAGTATAATTAATTGAGCTTAACAGGAAGTGTATTGATTTAAATGAAATAATAGGTGAAATTATAGTTTCAAGTCTTCATTATCTAGTTTCATTATAGGGCAGTTAGCATTAGTTTAATTAGTTATTTTTAAATATAAAATTCTAAATCGATCGTTTAAATAAGATTAAGATGATTACGGGTTAGTGCTTGGTGATTTTTGTTAAATAATTCTCTATGAGAACGATACTCTACTTACTTTTTATTACTTGTTAACCGTGTATACTTGCACGCATATATTAATTGGGGAATACGACCAACAACCATCCCTTCAGATCTTTTCATTTTGTGTTATGGCTCCTTAATTTGGTGCGACAACTCCCTTTGATTCTATTATTGATATGGTCGGGATGATCAACAGCTTTGAATATGAAATCTCAAAGCTATTTATAGTATTTTAAAAGATTTCATGTTGTAAAGTGTCTGTTGGAGCATTTATGACATAGAAATCTCAATATCCTGAATGTTTACTTTTTTGGCTTGTGTCAGGATGCTTTTCGGCTGGTCATATCAGATTGCAATTTTGTCTCTAAACAGATATATATATATAATCTCTCTTCAAAATAGATGTTAGACACATTGATCTTATCTTCGATCCTTCTTCAAGGATACGCTGTTGGATGCTTCGGCACCTTCAATATTGCAACGTTCCATTTGTTAGCCTTCTCTATCAGACGTGACTGTGCTTTACAAACTTTGATGAGAATCGTAGAGTGATGAGAATCGTAGAGTTGAGCTTTGTATTTACTTTTCGATTATTGACTTTACTTCTACTCTACTATCTGTTCTTGTTGTCCACTTTATGATAATAGTAGACTAATGAGAATCGTAGAGTTATGCTTTACATTTGCTCAATGATTGTTGACTTTACTTCTGTTCTACTATTTACTTCTGTTGTCTGCTCTATGAATGATTTCTCCATTAAACTTTAGAAGACTTCTGATTACTTTGAACACTTTAGCAGCTATATGATGCCGAAAACAGCTCTACGATCTAACTGTCTCTTTGAACCTTTACTTCACCTTGGTTGCTACTTTACAAACTTTTAGTTTACTCTGTGAACTAACTATTTATTTAAGATCAAGCAGAGTACTTTATTATGCTTGGGTAGACTTGCAGACTTCTCTTTATTCTCTGAATGCCTTGGCAACTCTATGATGTTGAAGACAACTCTTCAGTCTGTTTGCCTCTCGTTTACAATACCAACTTTTGATCTACGAATTCTTTATTACTTTGCAAACTGACTTGAGCTTTATGATCAGACAGAGTAATTTTGCAATTTATTCTTTGTATATATATTCTAGAGATTCCTTATGCATAATATTATACTCAAACATTCTTAGAGTATATCATTTTTGTGACGCCCCCAAAATAGGCATGCATCACCCACCTTGAGTCGCCAAATACATGGTACAGAATACAAATAAAAAATTAATTATACAACTGTTGTGTAAAATACGACAAAACATAGCTGAGAGTTTAAACAAGAATATTGCATTCTAGACAATATCCACTCTCAATGGAGTCCTCATTACAATTATTATCACACTATTTCACAGGATAGTGAAGACTACTAAAACAACCATCTGGACCGTCAATCCGTTCCCTGACCAGTCCCATCTATATTCTCAGTTCCTGAAAAGAACAATGAAAGAAAAAGGTGAGCTCAACTGGCCCAGTAAGAAATATTATGACTAAGATAATGCAGAATAAATTATCCTTAGCCTTCAACAGTATAACAACTGATAGAATACAATAGACAACAAGTTTTAGATCAACAACTGCAGCGGAATAAGCAATCCATTAGAAGAGTCAAGTAGAGCATGATATCTATTATCTTCTATGATTTAAAAAAAATCATCAACTTTATCGCTGAGACTCAGCTTAATAAATAAACCACATCAATGAAACATCCATGCACTACGGGCCAAGGATATTCATGTAATCATCAATGGTTATGATTATACCGAATAATCCTTAGTCATAATCATACCAACAACTGTCCATTAATGCACTACGGGCCAATAAGGACTTTTACCACATCATTAGTAACATTAAGGGTCATGATTATACTGAATGATCCCTGGTCATAATTATACCAATCAACAGTTCATCTATGCACGTAAGCTAAAGATGACTTTTATCACAATATAAGCATGATGATGATGACAATGATATAACTATTAATCAAACGAAATCAAAGATAAATATTAAAGACTTTAAATTTATCCAGAGTTTAAAAATATCCAAATTGTCAACATGATACTGTTTTGTGGAGTAAAATTCAAGAATGATATTGTATCAAAAATGATTTTGTCCGAAAAGAAATCAAATTTTGTCATGAATAGTACTCGGGTGAATAGTACTTCGGGAATAGTACCCCATGACTAGTACTTTATGAATAGTACTCGTGAATAGTACTTCGTGAATAGTACTTTGTGAATAGTACCCGTATTCGTAAATAGTATTGTATACGTGAATAGTACCGTATACGTGAATAGTACTCTGTGAATAGTACTCATAAAAGGAAAATACAAAAGAAAACGATATTCCATGACGAGTACAAAAGAAAGAATATCTCATACGAGTATAATAGAATATACGAAACTGCAAATGAATTTTCATCCGCAATGCAGTAATCCACGTAGACAGATCATTTCCACAATTTAATAAAGAATGAATACGAAGGGTCATTCACCATATATGCGGTAGTCCGCGTAGACAGGTTATTCCAACAGAATAATAAAGAATGGAATAACAAAAGAATTTTATCATGCATGCGGTAGTCCACGTAGACAGGTTATTCCAACAGAATAATAAAGAATGGAGTAACAACCCTTACGAGTATTGAAAGAAAATAACTCTCTTCATGAATACGAAAGAATAATACCCCTTACGACTATTGAACGAAAATAATATTCCTACGAATATTGAACGAAGATGATATTCCTTACGAATATTGAACAAAAATAATATTCATACGAATACAAAAAATAATATCTCTTCAGAATATGAAATAAATAATACACCTTACCTTAGAAGAAGAAGACTAGATACTAGAATAGTGAAATAGCAAACTTCTCTTCTTCTTTCTCTCTATAGTTTCTCTCTCTATAATTGCTCTTGTAAGTCTTAGTGAATTGGTGAGAATGAAGGAAGAATGAGCTTCTATTTATAGGAAAATATAGTTTCGATAATTGCACATTTTGGGGCTCAAAATATTACAGTATAATACCTTCATCTTTTTCTTCATTTTTAATTTAGTCTTGCAAGTATTATCAAACTTGCACCACCTCCCCTAATAGTACGTCATGTGAATCAATAGTACAATCATGTGACTCAATAGTTTTATACATGTGAAAAAAATAATTACATTATAGTACCTTCATCTATACCTCCATTTTTAATTTAGTCATGCAAGTATTATCAATCTTGCACCACCTCCCCTAATAGTACATGCATATGAATCAATAGTACACACATGTGGACAAATAGTTATAAGCATGTGAATTGATAACAATTAATTGCTTATTTATCTGATTAACTACCCGATTGGTCAATATAACCTCTAGACATCAATTATTATCGGAATAGATGTTGATTTCCACTAACACTAATAATCCCAACACAATAGAAATATCAATTTCATCTTTATTCAACACGAACTTATTCATCATTAATATTATAACTCAAAATATTTAACAACCAGATCATTCCCAGGAAAGAGGGGGCTTTCCTATAAGGATTTCTCCCTATTGATGCGCAATTAGGTGACCAAACCTCTCCTCGATAAAACTTTTTAGACATCGTTAATATTGCAAATAATAATATGAATAACTTTGTCGTCCTCAATTATTAATTTAATAATAATAAATATTATGCAGATGATATTGTGACAATAATTGAATCAATAATATGAGAGATATTATGCAGCAATTATTGTAGCAATAATTAAGTATAACTGAGTTACTTCTCACGTAAACATCAATAATCAAAAACGTGTGTTACTATGCAACCACGCGTATTACTGTACTTTTACTACTGGGTAGTTCAACAGTTTAACGGTAAAACTTTCACTGTTATTTTTATAAAAGATATTTCTGTCATTTTCTAACTCCGACAATACTTCCGTCGTGGGGTCCACCAATGATTGTGACATTGTACGAATATTCCCTGTTAAAACGAATATTCCTCGATCAATCGAATATTCCCCGACACAACGAATATTATATATCAACTTGCTTACATTGAAAATTTTTCAAATATCACCCTTAACTTTAACCTTTATCAATTTAACCATTTACTAAATAATATAATAATTATAAGAAAATTAAATACTTTCATTTCATAAAATTTGGGATCTCACAATCTCCCCTCCTTATAAAATTTCGCCCTAAAAATTTACGTACGTACCTGGTATGTCGAAGAGATGATGATACCTCGTCAGATTCTAACTCTTGAGGTATAAACTTTGAGCGTAGAATATATTCATTCTTATCCAACATTTTAACAGGTATCTCCTCATACGTTAAATCTTCTGTTATCTCTTCTAGTTCTAATTCAATAATGTGGTTCGGGTCGTCCACATATTTACGTAACATCAATATGTGAAAAACGTTATGAACATGCGACATACTTGGCGGTAAAGGGAGTCTATACGCCACAATTCCTACTCGATCGAGGATTTCGAATGGCCCAATTAAATCGAGGGTTGAGATTTACTCTTTTCGACAATTCTTACTTCTAGAATAACTCCCTCTTAAACCTTCTTCTTCACATTCATCAGCTTCGGGTGTGTAGCTTGAGTGGTTTTTAAGTTTATCGATTAAAGTCGATTCTACTCGTATATTTGATATCACCACGTGGGTTCCTAGAGTCTTCAACTCTATCTTTATCATTTGTAAGTCATATGAAATGGGTCTTTGTGTTAACAACGTTACAATCGTAAACGCATACGATCTTTTACTCAATGTATTAGCTACCACGTTCGCTTTTTCCACAATAATATTAAATGGTATGGTCGTAATCTTCATCAGCTCGAGCCAACGTCTTTGGCGCATTATACGTTCGTTTTGGTTGAAGAAATATTTAAGGGTTTTAGAAATGGGTTTTATACTGGGGTCAATACAAAATTCGATTTCATGCTCTAGGGTAGGCCAGGAAGTCTTTAGAGAATACGTCAGGAAATTTATTAACAATAGAAATATCATTTAAAAACTGTGACTCTAATCTAAGACTTGGATATCACATGTAATGAAGGTTTCTCCTAATAGAGTTTCAATAGATAAGTCAAAGTCTAATTTCTCTTGAGTTAAATTTAAACGTTTAGCACAAGTAGGAGAAATAAAAGAGTAGGTAGAATCGGTATCTAATAAGGTATAGACTTCGTAAGAATTTATAATTAACTAACCCGTGCTAACTTCGTTCGGGTTACTCGCTTTTTGAGAAGTCACGAAAAATGCTCATCCTAAAACAACCGACTTTATTTTATCTGTATCCGCCTTTGGTGTCACCGTCCCAGCTGGACTTGATTTCGCTACAGGACAAAATCAAGCTATGTGACCGTCTTTTCCACAACTAAAACAGACCTTGGAAGGCTATGGACAGTTTGGACTTATTTGTCCCTCTTCTCCGCATCTGTAGCATCTAACTGGCGGTCGTTCTCCTCCCCTAGAATTTGTTTCTAGTGTTAGTGCTGCTGCCGACGTCTTCCCATCATCGTTAAATCTTCTTTTCTTGAATTTTCCACTTGAATCATTTCTTCTATTATCTTGGCCATGATTACCACCGAAGTGGTTACCATTTCTGGCATGATAATTTCCTCCACGATGGTTATCATTGTTCCGATAACCGTTACCACCGGTACAATTATTATCGTGTTGTTGCTCGTTATCCTTTGGTTGGGCTGGCTCATTATCACGCTCCAATAACTGAGCCCTATTCACTACATTTGAATACAAACAAAATTTGTGAGAAATGAGGTATTAACGCATTTCGGGTCTCAAACCTCGCAGAAACATTCGCGTCATTCTTTCCTCATTATCAACCAAATGGGATGCAAACTGGGACAACTCGGCAAACTTAGCCTCGTACTACGACATAGTCATATTATTTTGCTCTAGTTTCATGAACTCTACCTCCTTCATGTGACGAATACATTTGGGAAAGTACTTTTCGTCGAACAGTTCTTGGAACTTCTCCCAAGTCATCTTCAGTGCGGCATGCTGAGTACGTTTTACTGATTCCCACCAGTAATCTGCCGCTCCTCGCAACATGAAGGTGGCAAAGGGAACCTTTTTCTCCTCGGAGCATCCCAAGACATCAAATATCTTGGTGATCTGCTTTATCCACGTCTCCTCTTTAAGTGGTTCTGGCTCTCCCAAAAACTCATGTGGTTCCAACTCCTTGAACTGCTTAGCGGTGACCATCCGAGAGTTGCCAGTGTTTCCACTTACATTTTGAACAGGAGTCTCTCTCGCCTGATGTTGAATGAAATGCATAAAGTCTCTGAACATCCCATCGTTCATCATCTGATCAGTGTTGTTGTTTACCTGAGGATTATTATCTTCCTAATGCCCATTATCCTGGGTATTGATCGTTGGTGACTCAACGGTCTCATGTGCTTCATTGCTTATCTCGACATTTTCAGATGTCATTTTCAAATACTACCACAAAATAAGGGTTAATTGACATTGTGACGCCCCCAAAATAGGTATACATCACTCATCATGGGTCACCAGATACAAGGTACTAAATAGAAATACAAACTAATTATAGTACAATTGTCGTGTAAAATACGACAAAACATAAACTGAGAGTTTTAATAAGAACATTGTCATCTAGACAATATCCACACTCAATGGAGTCCTCATTACATTTATTGTCACACTATTTAACAAAATAGTGAGGACTACTAATGCTATCATCTGGACCGTCACACCATTCTCCGACTCATCCCACCTATATTCTCATTTCCTGGGGAGAATAGTAAAAGAAAGGGTGAACTCAACTAGCCCAGTAAGAAATATTATGACTAAGATAATGCAGAATAAATTATCGTTAGCCTTCAACAGTGTTAAACTGATACAATATAACAAACATCAAGTTTAACTACAGTGGAAGAAGCAATCCATTAAAAGAGTCAAGTAGAGAATAAAATCTGCTATCTTTTATCATTTTAAAAGGTTTTTCATCACTTTTATCGCTAGGACTCAGCTTAATAAATAATCCACATCATCCCTGCACTACAGCCAAGGATATTCATTAGTATCACAACCACAAATTATCCATGCACTAGGAGCCAAGGATATTCGTGTATTCATCAATGGTCATGATCATTCCAACAACTGTACCATCAATGCACTACGGGCCAATGAGGACTTTTACCACATCATTCGTTACATTACGGTCATGATTATACCAAATAATCCCTGGTCGTAATCATACCAAGTCCATCTATGCACTACAGGCCACAGATGACTTTCAACATAATATAAACATGAGGATGATGACAACTGATATAAGAATTCAATAAAACAAGTTCAAGAATTAATTTATCAAGGAACTAATAACGTCCAAATTGTCAACATGATATTTTTTTGTAGAGTAAAATTCAAGAATGCTCAGAAGAATATTTCCATGAAAAGATACTGGATGAAGCACAAATATCAAGGATATTCTACTAATTTCATGGAGTATAGAAGTCAAAACTTTAACCAACTGAGTATAATAAAGAATGGAATAACAAAAGAAATCACTAGGCATGCGATAGACCGCACAGAAAGGTTTTTCGAATATAATAATAAACAACGGAACCAAGTCAGGTAAAATTTGCACCGACGGGATATTCCAACAGAATAATAAAGAATGGAATAGCAACAGAAATCACCATGCATGCGATAGACTGCACAGACAGGTTATTTCAACAAAATAATTGTGACAACCCCAAAATAGGTCCATTCCATCCAACCCATTCTGAATCGCCAAATACATGGTACAGAAAACAACTACAACTTTATTACAACAATTTCTTTACTTATAGCTCTGATACCAACTGTGACTCTGGACACCATCATGTGTCAGCACCTCATACTGACACCTTACATAAAGGTATAGTCGAAAACTGTTTTAGAAATTAGAATCTTTGGGAAGTGCTCAAGGAAACCTTCGTACATGGGAGGCCATGCGTCTAAGTTATTATAGATATCATATGGCCACAGAATTATCCTTGGTTGACCCAATAGACCCCAAAGAAAAACAAGAAGATTACTATCATATTCTTCCCAATGGCAAGTCTTCTCCTGACATATCATTATCTCCACTGTCTCTAATTGAGAGTTATATTTCAAATAGACTCCAAGATCATATAGATAGTGCTGGTAGATATACTCAGCAAGTGGATGAGCACATCCGTGTTTTATGATAACACGAGGTGGTAAGTCATTAGACATCTTGTATGACAGTGGCAAAACACCCTTCCAAGTTAAATTCACCTCACCCTCAACATCTATAGACCACCGTTCTATTCCCTTGTTATTCCCCCGCTCGACCCAGCTACACTCGTATTACCTGAAAGGAATTGTGAAGCAAAAGGGTGAGCACAACTAGCTCAGTAAAGAATGTCATGACTAAAGATAAATAAATTATCAATAGCCTTCAACAGTAATAAATCAGGGATTTAGAACATATGGTATATGATAAAAAATTTCAACCATAGTTGCAGCGGAACGAGCAATCCATTAGAAGAGTCAAATAGACTATAAAGTCTATTATCTTCTCCATGTTAAAAGTCCACCAACAATGTTTTATCCCTATAACATCAATCAACAATTCCTGTCCACAATCACATATATAACTCATAATCGTAATTGTTGTTCTAAATTCCTTTTCTCATCCAGGACAAAGATAATTTTTATTACCTGAAACATCAAAGATCATGGTTATACCAAATCACAGTTCATGTTCATAATCATACTAATAAATTCATCTTTGCACTACGGCCAAAGATATACATCAATAAGTCATCTTCGCACTACAGGCCAAAGATATTCATCAACAAGTCATCTTTGCACTACAGGCCAAAGATATTCATATCTCAAAGAAATACATAATCATTTCAGAATTTATATAAACCATAATTATAACCATATATGTTGATCAATTCACCTTTGCACTTAAGCTAAAGATATTCAATTATAAATTCAATTGTCATGATCATACCAGTCACAATTCAACTTTTCACTACTGGCCAAAGAGAACCCTAGTCATGATCATACCAATAATCTACCCATCTTTACACTTCAGTGAAAGAGAATTTCAACATCAGGGTTATAAAAATGTTATATATGATAATAAAATCAATATAATCAATATATAGTTTTAATCTCCAGAGTAATATTCATAAATCAACTATAATTTGGTTAGAAAAAGAAACCAATTTTGTCATGAATAGTAACTCATGAATAGTAACTTCGTGAATAGTAACCCGTGAATAGTAACCCATGAATAGTAACTTATGAATAGTAACTCATGAATAGTAAACCCAACTCAAAAAGGTAGAAATCCCACAATAAAATTCATACCAATATTTTGGTATAATGATATTGAAAGAATAATATTTTTTAAGCTTGTAAACAATTTATTTTAATTGTTTACACTTTACTAAATAATGCATTAAATCATTCTAAAATGCCAAACTCATAAGATTTCATCACCAATAACCAAAACCCTCATCAAAAATCTGCATATACTTCATATATGATTCTCAAGCCATAAAATTATATTTTCCAATTTTCTTACTTCACATAACATATTTAATTCATTTACTCATAACTAGAATATTTTCATGAAAAATACTAAATCAGTTCCAAAAATATTTCTTTTCTGGGATTTAGCAGAATATAGTCCTATAATGAACATATATTTTTCTCAGAATTTTTAAAAGTCATTTACTATTTTTCACATGACCAAATCCACCGAATATTTAAACATTTATCATAAATTGTACTTTTATCCAAAAATTCCAAAATTCACACGGTATACTGATATCATATAGATGTACTCCCAATAAAAATTTCATCAATTTTGGAGTTAACCACAAGGAGTTATAAGCGATTACTTTTAAAATAGTTTTTTCCCGTAAAATTCATAACTCTTAATCTATACATCCAAAAATCGCCATTTTTGGACATAATCAATAAAACTAATCAAAATATCATTTCAAATTTTACTAGAATTTTTGAAGGTTCAGAAGAATTTCGAAATAATAACCCTTAAAATCCCTTATTATCCCTTACCTCAAAAGAGCAGTACTTCTGACTGGAATAACGCTGAACGAACTTACACCGTATAGCAATACTCAAAGTATACTCAAAATACTCACAAGAATACGCTCGATAATATAGAGAGAGAAAACTTCAGTTTCTGGTGTGATTTTCAATTATAACCTAAGCACCCTATTTATAGGAAATTGCTTAGAACACCAAAGCAGAAAAATTTATTAAAATATAATATATTAAATTAAATCATACGCATACTTGGAAAACTTATATCAGCACATTTACATCACATTCAAGACCCACTCAACTCACCAAAAACGTTTTTTGTATTTAAATTATTTTAAACTTCCAAAAATCAATTATTTCAGAGCTTCAGAACTTCAATAATTCATAATAAATAGTCCCTTTTGTCAGAAAATTCGAATCTCACGTGTTTTTATAGGAAATTCAATTCTCTACAACTTTGCAGAAGAAAGTTTTTCCAAATTCCAAACAGAAATTGACCGAAATCCACAAACGGTCGATTTTACAAGTTATACTCAAATTTTCAGTCAAGAAATAGGTCTACCGACACAAAAAATATGTTTTTAATATTTATTGCAACAAAAATACTCTTTCTCCTCATAAACTCATATACCCCACATTCATCGTAAAAATATCATCATTATTATATTATTAAAATATAATAATATATTTAAATGAATTATTTTATCATAAAAAGATAAAATAGTAATTTTCAACAATTGTCACATTAAAAATTTTCTCCATCTATATCCACATAAAATTAATATTTTCCTCATCATATAAATCAATAAGTAATTATTCACAAATAATATAACAGAATCACAATATTGACAACCAGGCAGTTCCCAGGAAAGAGGGGGTTTTCCAATAAATATTTCTCCTTACTGGCGCGCAATTAGGTGACCAAACCTCTCCTTAGACAGAATTTTCTAGACATTGCCAATAATGTTATCTAATAATATTATTCAGATAATATGAATTATTGCTTCGATAATGAAAAATACTGTGTAGTGACAATTATTGAAACAACAGTAATATAAAATATCAATGCAGCAATTATTGAATCAAAAATAAAATATTGAACAGTAATTACTGTAACCATTATTGAGTAGTGTCTTCTTACGTAAGAATCAATAATTGGTGCAATACCGTGTCCTACTATGCAACAACGCGTATTACTTTACTTTACCCACCGGGTATTCCAACAGTGTTAACAGTAACGATTACGCCGTTATTTATAAAAAAAACTTTAATTTGTCGTTTTCTTCATCCGACAGTTATTTTGTTATGGGGCCCACAAAAGGCTGCGCCGTCGTACGAATATTCTCCGACAGAAAGAATATTCCACGACCAAACGAATATTTCCTGACAACAATGAGTATTTTATAACCACTTGCTTATTTTTGAAAAAAATTCATATATCACCCTTAACTTTAACCTTTTATCAATTTTAACCATTTACTGAATTATAAATATAAGAAAAATTGAATATTTTTATTTCATAAAATTTGGGGTCTTACAATAATAATTAATGGAACCAGGTCAGGCGTAATACTCACCGACGGGATATTCTAACAGAATAATAAAGAATGGAATAACAACAGAAATCACCATGCATGCGATAGACCACACAGATAGGCTATTCCAACATAATAATAATTAATGGAACCAGGTCAGGCGTAATACGCACCGACAGGATGTTCCAACAGTATAATAAAGAATGAAATAACAGAAAAATTTCACCACGTATGCGGTACTTCGCATAGACAGGTTATTCCAACATAATGATAAAGAATGGAATAACAGAAGAATTTCACCAAGTATAGGGTAGCCCACGTATACAGGTTATTCCAATAGAATAATAAAGAATGGAATAACAGAAGTTCTCTTCATGAATACGAAAGAAATAATACTCCTTACCTTAGAAGAAACTGGATATAGGAGTAGTGAAGTAGCAGAATACTTTTCTTCTTTCTCTCTATAGTATCTCTCTCTAGAGTTTTAGTGAATTCGTAAGAAATAATGAAGGAATGGGCTTCTATTTATAGGAGAATGGATTGAATAGTAACTAATTCCTGAACGGTCCAGAATGATTTACTTTTAAACAGACAGTTCAGATTGGTTTACTATAAAATATTCTAATAAAACTAAATCTTTTAAATAAAATATAATATATTCTATTTATAATCTAATAAAATGAATAACTTTATAAAAGTATTCTGTTTTATATAAAAAGATTTTACTATACAAACACTATGCAGGCACTATGCATAATAAAATATAAAATATTGTCTAATAAAACAAATAACTTTATAAAAGTATTTTGTTTTATATAAAAAGATTTTACTATGCATAATAGAATATAATATATTCTATTTATAGTCTAATAAAACGAATAACTTTATAAAAGTATTTTATTTTATATAAGAAGCTTTTCTGTTTTATTACATTAATAATACTAATAAAACAAAACTCCATCATCATTATTATAATTCACACTATTAATCGACCAGGTCGTTCCCAGGAAATAGGGGGTTTTCCAATAAGTATTTCTCCATATTGGCGTGCAATTAGGTGACCAAACCTCTCATTGGCAGAACTTCTAGTCATCGTTAATATTGCAAATAATAATATTAATAACTTTATTGTCTCAATTATTAATTTAATAATATATAAAATATCGACAATAATTGAATCAAACTGAGTGACTTCTCATGTAAGTATTAATAATCAATACCGTGTGCAACTATGCAACCACGCATATTTTACCACCGATTATTTTATAACAACTTGCTTATTTTGAAAAATTTTCAAATGTCACCTTTAACTTTAAACTTTTATCAATTTAACTATTCACCAAAATAAAAAAAAATTGAATACTTTTATTTCATAAAATTCGGGGTCGCACAGACATGCCACATATTATCCCTATATCTGACCGACCAATTAAATAACAAGTAAACTTAGGTAGGTCATACTAGCGAAGGAATTCCCGGTCTCTCCCCTCTTAGTTCTTGTCTCACATCTCAGCCAGGAATCATATCTATAAGCTTTGATACCAACTGTGACTCCCCCAAAATAGGTATACATCACCCATCTTGAGTCGACAAATACATGGTACAGAATAAAAATAAAAACTTAATTATACAACTGTCGTGTAAAATACGACAAAACATAACTGAGAGTTTAAATAATAATATTGCCTTCTAGACAATATCCACTCTCAATGGAGTCCTCATTATAATTATTATCACACTATTTCACAGAATAGTGAGGACTACTAAAACAACCATCTGGACCGTCAATCCGTTCCCTGACCAGTCCCAGCTATATTTTCATTTTCTGAAGAGAACAGTAAAAGAAAAGGGTGAGCTCAACTAGTCCAGTAAGAAATATTATGAATAATATAATGCAGAATAAATTATCATTAGCCTTCAATAGTATAACAACTGATAGAATACAATAGACAACAAATTTTAGATCAACAACTACAGCGGAATAAACAATCCATTAGAAGAGTCAAGTAGAGCATGATATCTATTATCTTCTATGATTTAAAATTTTTTTCATCAACTATATCACTAAGACTCGGCTTAATAAATAAACCACATAATCGAATCATCCATGCACTACGGGCCAAGGATATTCATGTAATCATCAATGGTCATGATTATACCGAATAATCCCTAGTCATAATCATACAAACAACTGTCCATCAATGCACTACGGGCCAATGAGGACTTTTATCACATTATTTGTAACATTATGGGTCATGATTATACCAAATGATCCCTGGTCATAATCATACCAATCAACAGTTCATCTATGCACGTAAGCCAAACATGACTTTCATCACAATATAAGCATGATGATGATGACAATGGTATAAGCATTAAACAAACGAAATCAAGGATAAATATTAAAGACTTTAAATTTATCCAGAGTTTAAAAATATCTAAATTGCCAACATGATACTGCTTTGTGGAGTAAAATTCAAGAATAATATTGTATTAAAAATAATTTTGACCGAAAAGAAATCAATTTTTGTCATGAATAGTACTCTGGTGAATAGTACCCGGGTGAATAATACTCCGTGAATAGTACCCCGTGAATAGTACTCATGAATAGTACTTTATGAATAGTACTTTGTGAACAGTACCCGTATTCATAAATAGTACCGTATACGTGAATAGTACCCATGAATAGTACTCATAAAAGGAAAATATAAAAGAAATCGATATTCTATGACGAGTACAAAAGAAAGAATATCTCATACTAGTATAATAGAATATATGAAACTGTAAATGAATTTTCATTCGCAATGCGGTAATCCACGTAGACAGATCATTTCCATAATTTAATAAAGAATGAATACGAAGGATCATTCGCCATGTATGCGGTAGTCCGCGTAGACAGGTTATTCTAACAGAATAATAGAAGAATTTCACAATGCATGCGGTAGTCCGCGTAGACAGGTTATTCCAACAGAATAATAAAGAATGGAGTAACAACCCTTACGAGTATTGAAAGAAAATAACTCTCTTCATGAATACGAAAGAATAATACCCCTTACGACTATTGAACGAAATAATATTCCTACGAATATTGAACGAAGATGATATTCCTTACGAATATTGAACGAAAATAATATTCATACGAATACGAAAAATAATATCTCTTTAGAATATGAAATAAATAATACCCCTTACCTTAGAAGAAGGTTGGATACTGGAATAGTGAAGTAGCAGACTTCTCTTCTTCTTTCCCTCTATAGCTTCTCTCTTTATAATCGCTCTTGTGATTCTTAATGAATTGGCGAGAATGAAAAAGAATGAGCTTCTATTTATAAGAAAATATAGTTTTGATAATTACATATTTTGGGGCTCAAAATATTACAGTATAATACCTTCATCTTTTTCTTTATTTTTAATTTAGTCCTGCAAGTATTATCAAACTTGCACCACCTCCCCTAATAGTACGTCATGTGATTCAATAGTACAATCATGTGACTCAATAGTTTTATACATGTGAAAAAAATAATTACAGTATAGTACCTTCATCTATACCTCCATTTTTAATTTAGTCATGCAAGTATTATCAATCTTGCACCACCTCCCCTAATAGTACATGCATATGAATCAATAGTACACACATGTGGACAAATAGTTATAAGCATGTGAATTAATAGCAATTAGTTACTTATTTATCCGATTATTTACCCGATTGGTCAATATAACCTCTAGACATCAATTATTATCGGAAAAGATGTTAATTTCCACTAACACTAATAATCCCAACATAATAGAAATATCAATTTCATTTTTAATCAACGCGAACTTATTTATCATTAATATTATAACTCAAAATATTTAACAACCAGATCATTCCCAGGAAAGAGGGGGCTTTCCGATAAGGATTTCTCCCTATTGACACGCAATTAGGTAACCAAACCTCTCATCGATAAAACTTTTTAGACATCGTTAATATTTCAAATAATAATATAAATAACTTTGTCATCTCAATTATTAATTTAATAATAATAAATATTATGCAGATGATACTATGACAATAATTGAATCAATAATATGAGAGATATTATGCAGCAATTACTATAGAAATAATTAAGTATAACTGAGTGACTTCTCACGTAAGCATCAATATTCAATATTGTGTGTTACTATGCAACCACGCGTATTACTATACTTTTACTACTGGGTAGTTCAACAGTTTAACAGTAAAACTTTCACCATTATTTTTATAAAAGATATTTCTGTCGTTTTCTAACTCCAACAATACTTTCGTCATGGGGTCCACCAATGATTTTGTCGTCGTACGAATATTCCCTGTTAAAATGAATATTCCCTGTTAAAATGAATATTCCCCGACACAACGAATATTTTATATCAACTTGCTTACTTTGCAAAATTTTCAAATATCACCCTTAACTTTAACCTTTATCAATTTAATCATTTACTAAATAACATAATAATTATAAGAAAATTGAATACTTTCATTTCATAAAATTCGAGAACTCACACTTTTGTGATCAGCTTCTTCTTGTTAAGCCTTCAACTCATCATTGTGACTCGTAGTTGAGCTCTAAGATCTCTGTCTTGTGCACTTCACTGAATGTGCTGACTCTGTTGTTTGTGATCACACTACGGTTTAGTAGATTGATTCTACGATTGATTGATCCTATTGACTATACATTAAGAGTTTTAACAAGATTAAATTAACAAATTTGATCTTTCTATTCGAAGTCCTTATACATGTATTTCTTAAGGAATTTACAAAATTTATCATTACAAATATAAATTTTGTTCATCAGATAATGATAATTCAATTTAGACCAATATAACTGTTTTGATCTTTTCAGTTATAAGTCTTTGTACATTTATTTCTTAAGGACTTTACAAAGTTTCTCTTTCACAAGTATGACTTTAGTTGATTAGTTCATATATATGTTATAATTCATTTGGATTAACTCAGTGAGATCAACCTAACATGCTTGATCTTTCTCTATTCTAAGTCCTTGTACATTTATTGTTTTATTAAGGACTTTACAAAACTTATATTTACAAATATACTTTTAAGTATTTCATCATCAAATCTCATACATATGTAATCTCATGTAGATTCTAAAGAATCTCTCTCTCTCTCTCTCAATAAATCAACCTTTCAATCTACATGCAGATTCCTAACATAATTGAATAACCATTAAAAATGATTTTATAAATTGGTTAGGAGGAATTTCTATGGTGAGAAAACCTATCTAACTACCCATGACTCAAAATAGAATCTAAACATTACTAGATATGATCTAATATGCTAGGAGAGCCTTTAAATGAGAAAACAAAATCAACGAAACAAAGCACAAATAACGTAATTGTAAATGTAAGTTAAAACGAGCATAGAGACGAAAATTGGACCTTAGAAGTTTGAGTTTCTTCCTCTTTAAGTCTCTTCTATGGATTGCTTGAATATATCTTGGAGGAAAATTTGATGAGAAGACTTGATCTAGATCTAATTTGGAGATGTTTTTCTTTTACTTTTGTTATTTCTCTCTCTAAAGAACACATTTTCTATTTCTAAAATGCATTCTTCTCCAAGCAAATGAGATCAAACAACTATTTTATAGGTCACCTAGGCCTACCACAGGTGTACCTATGACAACCTATGAGGTGGGGTCCACGTGCTCCATTTTTGTGTCCTGCCGTCGATTTTCGTGTTGTCCAATGAAATGTCCATATATTTTAAATAAGGGTGAGTTAGAAAACATGTCATACCAATCTGGAAAATTCTTTTCGAGATCTACGCAATGACACTAAGTTTGATTAATTTCGAATCTGAGAAGATAGAGAAAAAGAAGAAAAGCCATCATTTTGTATACATCGGCTAATCGTTCGTCCTCTTTTTTGTAGTTTGGCACTTAGAGATCATTGTGTGGACTCCAAATAATTGTCATGAGTCCCGTGATTTTTGCTTTGACATCCTTGCCTCAAAGTGAGATGACGTGATTTCCCTTTTGTCATTTTTTTCATTGTTATAGAAAACATATACAAATTTTGAATGTCTACAATTATTATTTTTAATATTTTCACGATTCTCGCATAAGAATGCAATGAGTCTCATTTATGTGAGAAATACTTGTAAAACATAAAAAATACATGTAAAAATATTATTATTATTTTTTGTTTATATATATATATATATATATATATATATATATATATATATATATTTCCAAGTTAAGGAAGTTTATTTATTTATGTTATAAAATTATGTATGTCTAGATTCATATTATGGATGTCTAGGTACATGTAACTCCCATGTCCATTGAGTTATGTAACTCATAACCTTTGAGTTTGGTAACCTACTAATATTTATGTTAGTATTGATGTTATTTTATCTATAAATAATAATATTTGTAAAGTGAATGATGGATATATCAAAGTAAAAAGAGAATGTTCTCTTTTCTCTAATCTTGTTTGTTCTTGATTTTAGTAATATTTTATAACACGTTATAAGCACGAATTGCTTCTCACTTTTGTTTTGAAGATAATCATATTTGATTTGAAGGAGAATGTGTGTGTGTATATATATATATATATATATATATATATATATATATATATATATATATATATATTGATATGCAACATACTTCATAATATATTGCATGCCAAATAATTATAAAACAGGTTTATGGAAATTACTTGTTAAATTTAAAATATTGATGTGTGTCGATCTTTATTCCATCTTCCATGCATCTAAAATTCATATGTATTGACAACATCAAATGGTTACATGTGACTTACTCAAACATAAACAGAAAGTATTAATCATTAGCATAATTATCTTTGAAAGCCCAAAAGGTTAGCTTATCAACAGATTCATAGATTTTTTTTAAATTACCCCGAGTGTTATTTTGATTTATTTGCGTATTTCAAGTTTACAAGCTTGTTGTTGTAAAGTACACCCTTCTGTTGATTTTGGAGTAAGATAATTTAATACCAAGATCCAAGTGAAAATTGACTTAAAGATAATCCTCCACGTAATATTGGTTTTGCTTCAACATCACATGTTATAAGTGGTGATGATTTGTAAACAAATTTTTTTTAAAATAATTCAAAACTAATCATCCAGATCCCCAACCAAAGGCTAGTGCGATACACTTCTAAGATACATCATGTTTGATATTCATGCACATGTGGATAGTTATAATAAACTAAATTTCTAATGATTTTTGATATATTTTTGTATGAAGTTACAATGACAAATATACTAAGTAGTGTTGGTTTGTTATTTAGTTTTAGTGGAAAATTTTAGTTTCGTATTTTACTACATTTCTATAAATTGTTTCATTATAATTAAATCTGAACATATATAATTATTTAATTTAATGGGGAATATGTTTAGTTATTTAATATTCAAATTTTATAAATTTGATTTTGTTGCCCTTGATTTATATCGAGCAAGAATTATTTGTAATGCAATCTTGATGCTGAGATTCATATAAAGGCAAAAAACCTTGGAGATATAATTAAAGTTGGCAATCATGCATCCCTGCAGGATCATGCAAAATCAATGATTTTTATTCGATATCATCTCCATGAAAAATTAAAATATGAGTATATTACAGTAAAAGACTCATTTGTCTTATGAAATGATTTAAAGGAAAGCTATGAGAATCAAAAAAAAATTGTAATTCTCCCAAAAGCTCATTATAATTGGTTGCACCTGAAGTTGCAAGATTTTAAAAGTGTTGACTGAGAACAGTTCTACATTTTTTTAAAAATAATCTCACTATTAAAATTATGTGAAAAAAACACTGATGAAGACATGTTAGAGAAAATTTTTATTATATTTTCATGCCTCGAAAATGCTCTTGCAGTAGCAATATCGAGAGCGAAAGTTCACAAAATATTTCCTGAAGCGATAAAGGAAACTATGTTCCCAAAAGTGATATTATGTCTTATAGCGGCTGTACAAAATAATGAGTTTTTGCTGAAAAACCAACAATATCGCTCGACCGATTCTATTACATTCCCTGAAGTGAATGGAACCTCATTTGATAATCATAAAGAAAATTATGGTTGTGGTTGTGGTAGTGGACGTGAAAAGAACAATCAATATATAAAAGGAAATGTTCTCGTCGTACTCCTAAACATTTGGTAGATTTGTACCAAGAATCCATAAAAGAAAAGGAAATAAAATTAAAATAAATTTTATTGATCATAATGATCCTGAAGATCACATGAATTATTTTGACTTTCAAATGGAATGAAAATAACTAATTCTAATATCTATGGTTTCCTTACTGATATGTTGATAGAAATGTTCATACCAATTAATTATTTTTATTTCATTATAATAAGTATTTTTTTTATTATATGTTTTATTTATGTTTCAAGTTACAAAGTTCAATTTATGTTTTGCATAAATGAAGTTGTATGGGCCAGAAGCTCATCAAACTTAATTAAAGGCTCTAGAAGAGCGATTTTTCATTAAACATAATTGAAGACTCTTGAAGAGTGATTATTCATCAAACTTAATTAGAGTCTCTGGAAGAGCGATTATAATGTTGTCGAAGGGCACAAAAATTTGTATTGATGATTCTTTATATTCTTCTGAGACAGGTAAAAATTTGCTCAGCTTTAAGGATATATGTTATAATAGTTATTATATTGAAATCAATAACGAAGGCAATGAAGCATTTCTTTATATTACTTTAATATTATCGGGCCAAAAGCTCATATTAGAAAAACTGTATATTTTCTCTTCTGGGTTATATTATACTAAAATGAGAATAGTTGAAACAAATGTTGTTATACATCAGAAGTGTGCAATACACCAGAAGTGTTTGGATCCAAATATTTTTATGATTTGGCATGATCATTTAGGATCAATAATGGTGCATTGAATTATTGAAAACTCCCATGAACATCCCTAAAAGAATCAGAAGATTCCTTTACCTATTGATTATATCAAAGTAAATTAATTACCAAACTATCACATTTAATTATTGTTATTTAGTGTTCATCTTTCTAAGAAAGAATTCAGAGTGATATTTTTAAGGTATATTTTGAGGATTGTTATTATAATAGTCTTCCCACCATTAGGGGGAGAAAAGTCATTGCCTGAAACACGACGTGAGATCATTGCCTGAAGCACGACGGGAGATTAATTGGAATGTTTCAACGTTATTTAATCTTTATCCTTATACAAATCAATATGAACTAGAAGTTCAAAGGATAATTCATTTGCAATGAATTGCAAATCAATTACCAGAATTATTCACCGATAATAAAAAAATAGTGATATCTCACATTCTAGCTGTTAGTACTCTAGCAGGGATTGAAATCCTTATAGGATAATCAGTTAATGCAGCAGCAAATTGAATTAAAGTCACACCTGAAACATGAAATAATGATCGGTGTTAAAGATAGAATTTTCCAGAAGAAGAAAGTATAAGAAAAACAAGTTACAGCCTATAAAGAGGCTATACCCATGAAACATGCTACAAAATTTATCAATCTATCCAAAACTTATGAACAAAAATCTCCTGTAAATAAAACTCTTGAAAAGTAATTCCCTGAAGAGGATGAGTTATCCCCTAAAGAGGATCAGGTACCTGAAAATAACGAGATCTCTATACATTATGTATATACAGTAGATGTATATATTGGATAGAAATAAAACCGTTGTCGACAACATATTTTCATATAAATTTGCTATGGATATTACCAGAAGTAATGATCAAATATATGAACCACAAATCATTAATGAATGTAGAAATATTTGGCCAATGTAGAAAGAGGCGATTCAAGCAGAATTAAATTCACTAAGTAAATGTGAAGCTTTTGGACCTGTAGTCTGAACACCTAAAGGTGTAATGCATGTTGAATACAAATGGATATTTGTACGAAATAAGAAAAATGAAATTATATGGTACAACTTGTAGCACAAGGTTTCTTCGCAGAGACATGGTATTAATTATGAAGAAACATATGCTCCTGTAATGGACACAATTACATTCAGATTTTTAATTAGCTTGGTAGAAAGATAAATTAATGGATGTTGTTACATCATATTTGTATAGATCATTATATAATCACTGAAGGATATAAAATGCCTGAAGCATATAATTCTACATCTCAAATATGTATTCTATTAAGTTTCAAAGATCTTTATATAGGTTAAAGCAATCAAGATACATATTGTAGTATAATCGCCTGAGTGGATATCTTTTGAAAGAAGGATTTGGGATTAATCCAATTTGTGCATGCATTTTTATCAAAAGATCATAATCTGGTTTTGCTATTATTACTATATTTATTGATGAAAGATCTTGCTCTAGAAGAGTCGACAAAAACAACTAATTTAAGATGAAAGATATTGGTAAGCCAAATTTTTGTCTTGGCCTACAAATTGAACAATGGAATTCTTGTTCATCAATCAACATACACAAAAAAAGTCCTGAAGTAACTTTACATGGATAATGTTAATCCTTTGAGTACTCCAATGATGGGTTGGTCACTTGATATCAAGAAATATCCGTTTTGATCATAAGAAAATGATTAATAAACTTTTAGTCTTGAAGTACCATATCTTTGTGAAATTGGTGTTTTGGTCCTGAAGTACTATATCTTAATGTAATTGGTACTTTATTGTATCTTTCAAATTTGACAAGACCTGATATAACATTTACAGTTAACTTACTAGCAATGTATAGTTATGCACCAACTCGAAGGTATTGTAATGAAATTAAACATATTTTACGTTAACTTCGTGAGACTATTGATTTGGGATTTTTTATCCAAAGGGTGATAGAACCAAGCATATTGCACCAAAATTATTTTATACACATGAGTCCCAGAAGAATGGAAATATTGATCATGTGATAATTTGGTTGATATATTCATTAAGTCATTACCAACTATGATTTTGAAGAAGATGGTGAACAATATTGGAATGCGATAGCTGAAGGACTTAAGGATATATTCATGAGGGGGAGCTAATACGCACTGCACTCTTTTTTCCTTAACCAAGGTTTAATGAGGCAGCTTTCAATGCGTATAGCTATACAATAAACTTCCAAAGGGGAGTGTTGTGACGCCCCCAAAATAGGTACACATCACCCATCGTGGGTCATCAGATACAAGGTACTGAATACAAATACAAACTAATTATACAACAGTCGTGTAAAATACGACAAAACATAAATTGAGAGTTTTAATAAGAATATTATCATCTAGACAATATACACACTCAAAGGAGTCCTCAATATATTTATTGTCACACTATTTAACAGAATAGTGAGGACTACTAATACAATCATCTGGACCGTTACTTTGTTCCCCGACTAGTCCCGGCTACGTTCTCATTTCCTGAAGAGAACAGTGAAAGAAAGGGGTGAGCTCAACTAGCCTAGTAAGAAATATTCTGACTAAGATAACGCAGAATAAATTATCATTAGTCTTCAACAATGTTAAACTGATAAAATACAATAGACATCAAGTTTAACTGCAGCCGAATAAGCAATCCATTAGAAGAGTCAAGTAGAGCTTGATATCTACTATCTTTTATGATTTAAAATGTTTTCATCAAATTTTATCGCTGAGACTCAGCTTAAAAAACAAACCACATCATCGAGTCATCCCTACTTTACGGGCCAATGATATTCATTAAATTATCAATGGTCATGACTATACCGAATAATCTTTGGTCATAATCATACCAAAAATTGTCCGTCAATACACTACAGGCCATTGAGGACTTTTATCACATAATTTATAACATTACAGGTCATGATTATACTAAATAATCCTTATTCATAATCATACCAAGTCCATCTATGCACGTAAGCCAAAGATGACTTTCATCACAATATAAGCATGAGGATGATGACAATGACATAATAATTCAATAAAACAAGTTCAAGAATAAATTTTAATTATTTATAAGTTAATTTATCCTGAACTCAATAATGTCCAAATTGTCAACAGGATACTGCTTTGTGGAGTAAAATTCAAGAATGCTCAGAAGAATATTTCCATGAAAATATATTGGATGAAGCGTAATATCAAGGATATTCCACTAATTTCATGGAGTATAGAAGCCAAAATTTTAACCAAATGAGTATCATAGAATATATGAAACTGCAATGGATTTTCACCCGTTATGCGGTAATCCACGTAGACAGATCATTTCCACAATTTAATAAGAAAGGAATACGAAGGGTCATTCACCATGCATGTAGTAATCCACATAGACAGGTTATTCTAACAAAATAATAAAGAATGGAATAATAGAAGAATTCACCATGCATGTGATAGACCGCAGAGATAGGTTATTCTAACAGAATAATAAATAATGGAACCAAGTCATGCGTAAATGCACCTACATGATATTTCGATAGAATAATAAAGAACGAAAATAGGTCAGGCAAAATTCGCACCGACAGGATATTCCAACAGAATAATAAAGAATGGAATAACAACAAAAATCACTATTCATGCGATAGACCGTACAGATAGGTTATTCCAACATAATAATAAATAATGAAACCAGGTCATGTGTAAACGCACAGACAGGATATTCCAATAGAATAATAAATAATGGAAACAGGTCATGCGTAAACGCACAGACAGGATATTCTAATAGAATAATAAAGAATGAAATAACAAAAGACTTCACCAGGCATGCGATAGACCGCACATACAGGTTATTCCAACAGAATAATAAATAAGGAAACCAGGTCATGCGTAATACGCACAGACAGGATATTCCAACAGAATAATAAAGAATGGAATAGTAGAAGAATTTTACCATGTATGCGGTACTTCGCATATACAGGTTATTCCAACAGAATAATAAGGAATGAAATAACAGAAAAATTTCACCATGTATGCAGTACTTCGCATATACAGGTTATTCCAACAAAAAAATAAAGAATGAAATAACAGAAGTTCTCTTCATGAATACGAAAGAAATAATACCCCTTACCTTATAAAGAAGAGTACTCCGACGGGTAGGGCGGGGATATACTTGAAGAAAACTTGCACTACGCTCAAAGCTTCTTAAAACTCTAAAGAAATATGCTCAGTATTATAGAAGAGAATTCTCTGAATTTCTGATGTGATTTCAATTCTAACTAAGCATCCTATTTATAGGGAAATAGAAAGGATATTATGCAATAATATATATATATATATATATTATTTAAAATATAATAAAACAATTAACTTTATAAAGTATTCTATTTTATATAAAAAGATTTTACTATGCAGGTATTATGCAAACACTATGCATAATAAAATATATTATATTCTAATTATTGTCTAATAAAATAAATAACTTTATAAAAGTATTCTGTTTTATATAAAAATATTTTACTATACAAAACACTATGCATAATAAAATATATTATATTCTAATTATTGTCTAATAAAACAAATAACTTTATAAAAGTATTCTGTTTTATATAAAAAGCTTTTATATTTTATTACATTAATAATACTAATAAAACAAAATTTATATAATATATATATATAAACTTCCGTGACTTCATAAAAAGACACCTCAATATATTTAACAACATTTATCATCATTATTATAATTTATAATATTAATCGACCAGGTCGTTCCCAGGAAAGAGGGGGCTTTTCAATAAGGATTTTCTCCCTATTGGCGCGCAATTAGGTGACCAAACCTCTCCTTGGCAGAACTTCTAGACATCGTTAATATTGCAAATAATAATATTAATAACTTTATTGTCTCAGTTATTGATTTAATAATATATAAAATATCGACAATAATTGAATCAAATAACGTGAGATACTATGCAACAATTACTGTAGCTATAATTAAATAAAACTGAGTGACTTCTCACGTAAGCATCAATAATTAATATCGTGTGCTACTATGCAACCACGCGTATTACTGTACTTTTAACACCGGGTATTTCAACAGTTAATGGTAAAACTTCCGCCGTTATTTTCATAAAAATATTTTTGTCGTTTTCTCAATCCGACAATAATTTCATTGTGGAGTCCACCAATGATTGTGTCATCGTACGAATATTCCCTATTAAAACGAATATTTCCCGACTAAACGAATATTATATAACAACTTGCATACTTTTCAAAATTTTTAAATATTACCCACAACTATAACATTATATCAAATTTACTCCATAATATTCAAAAATGATATTTATTGAAAATTCATCTTTATTCATAAAAGTTGGGGTCTTACAACCTCCCCTTCTTATGAAATTTTGCCCTCGAAATTAGGGTACATACCTGGTATGTCGAAGAGGTAAGGATATCTTGATTTTATTTCAGATTCTAACTCCCAGGTCATTTTATTAACATCGTGGTTTCTCCACAAAACCTTAACTTGAGGTATAACCTTGGAGCGTAAAATATGTTCCTTCTTATCCAAGATTTGAACAGAAATCTCTTCATACGTTAAATCTTCCGCTATTTCATCCGGATCTAACTCAATAATGTGGTTCGAGTCTTTCACATATTTACGTAACATGGATATATGAAAAATGTTATGAATACGAGACATACTTGGCGGTAAAGCGAGTCTATAGGCCACAGTTCCTACTCGATTGAGGATTAAAAATGGGACAATGAATTGAGGATTGAGCTTTTCTCTCTTTCCAAATCTCGTAACTCCTTTCCATGGAGCAACACGTAACAACACATGATCTCCAATATCGAATTCCACATCCTTTCGATGAAGATCACCATAACTCTTTTGTCGATCTTGTGAGGTTTTTATACGTTATTGGGTCGTTTGAATCTTTTCTTTAGTCATATGTACTAACTTCGGTCCCAACAACGTTGCTTCACCCACCTCACCCCAACATAATGGAGAATGACACTTTCTTCCATACAACGCTTCGAATGGAGCCATGCCAATACTTGCTTGATAGCTGTTGTTGTAGGAAAACTCCAACAACGGTAAAAACTTGTCCAAACTTCCCTTGAAGTCAATGACATAGAGTCTTAATAAATCTTCAAGAGTTTGAATAGTCCTCTCTGATTGTCCGTCCGTCTGAGGATGATATACTGAACTAAATCGTAAATACGTGCCCATAGCTTTTTGCAAACTAACCCAAAATCTTGAAGTGAATCTTGGGTCTCGATTAAAAACTATGGATACTGGCATACCATGCAGTCTTACAATCTCGTTTATGTACATACGAGCAAGACGTTCAAGTGTATAAGTTTCTCGTATTGGTAAGAAGTGAGCAGACTTGGTCAATCTATCAACAATGACCCAAATTGCATCTATACCTTGAGAAACCTTGGGAAGACCAATAACGAAATACTTAGTAATGTGCTTCCACTTCCATTCTGGAATTTCAAGTGGTTGCAATGGACCTTTTAGCACTTGATGCTCCGCCTTGACTCGTTAACAAGTTAGACACCTTGAGATAAACAGAGCTATCTCTCTCTTCATATTGCTCCACCAAAATGTATGACGAAGATCACGATACATTTTGGTACTCCCAGGATGGATTGCAAACGGTGTGTTGTGCGCCTCCATCATGATTTTATACTTTAAATCAGGGTCGTTAGGAACACAAAGTCTGGAGTTGACTCGAAGTATTCCTTCTTCATCTATTCTTGCTTCCGACATAGCACCTTCTTTCACTTTCTTCCTCATACGCATCAGCTCCAGGTCTGTAGCTTGAGCAGCTTTAACTTTATCAATTAAAGTCGGTTCTACTCTTATATTTGCCATCATCACATGGTTCACTGAAGTCTTTAACTCTATCTCCATCATTTGTAAGTCATACAAAATGGGCCTTTGCGTTGACAATATTGCACTCGTACCCGCATATGATTTTCCACTCAATGTGTTAGCTACCACGTTCGCTTTTCTAGGGTGGTATTGGATGGTATGATCATAATATTTCAACAATTCAAGCCAACGTCGTTGTCGCATGTTGAGTTCCTTTTGAGTGAAGAAGTATTTGAGGCTTTTATGATCCGTAAAGATCTCCACTTTCTCCCGATATAAGTAATGCCTCCAAATTTTAAGTGTGAAGACAACAGCTGCCAACTCTAGATCATGAGTAGGATAATTCCTCTCATATTCTTTGAGTTACCGAGAGGCATGGGCTATGACTTTCCCATGTTACATGAGAACACATCCTAACCCTTTGCCCGAAGCATCATTGTAGATGACAAATTCCTCCGAGCCAGATGGTATTGTCAGAACAGGTGCTGAAATGAGTCTTCTCTTGAGTTCTTGAAAACTATTCTCACATTCTTCGCTCAAACCAAACTTTATATCTTTCCGAGTCAGCTGAGTTAATGGAGTAGCGATTCGAGAAAATCCTTCCACGAATCTTCGATAATAACCAGCTAAACCGAGAAAGCTACGTACTTCGTTCCCTGATTTAGGTTGCTCCCAGCTTTGAATTGCTTCAATCTTTGCTGGGTCAATAGATATTCCATGACTTGATACTATGTGCCCAAGGAATGCTACTTCCTCAAGACAGAACTTGCATTTCTTCAACTTGGCATAAAGCTTATTTTCACGAACCTTTTGGAGTATCAGCCTCAAGTGTTGCTCATGATCTTCACGGCTTTTGGAATATATGAGAATGTCATCAATAAAGACGACCACAAAGTGATCCAAATATTCCTTGAATACTCAGTTCATCATATCCATGAAGGCAACATGAGCATTAGTCAATCCAAAAGACATGACTAGGAAATTATAATGCCCGTACCGAGTTCTGAAAGCCGTCTTTGGAATGTCATTGGTTCTAATCTTCAATTGGTGATATCCGGAACGAAGATCAATATTTGAAAAAAATTTGGCGCCTTGCAACTGGTCAAACATGTCATCAATGCGAGGCAATGGATATCTATTTTTGTTAGTGACATGGTTCAACTCCCGATAATCAATACAAAGTCGCATACTCCTATCTTTTTTCTTCATGAATAGAACAGGAGCACCCCAAGGAGACGTACTAAGACGAATGAAACTGATGTCTAACAATTTCTGCAATTGGGTCATTAACTCCTAAAGTTCAATAAGAGCCATTCGATTTGGGGCTTTGGAAATGGGTTTTGTACCGGGTTCAAGGTCAATACAAAATTCAATTTCACGCTCTGGGGGTAGGCCAGGATGTTCTTTTGGGAATACGTCAGGAAATTCATTAACAATAGAAATATCATTCAAAACTGACGTATTTTTGTTTAGATCTGTGACATAAGCTAAGAAAGCTTGACATCCGTATTTCAATAAACGAATAGCTTTATGGCTTGAGATGACAGTGATGGATTTTAATAGTTTGGTTGCTTGAATTCGCATAATAAGTTGGTTAGGAATATGAAAGCTAACAACCTTACGAAAACAATCAATTTTTGCATGATGATTAGTTATTCAATCAATCCCTAGAATCACATCAAATACAAGTATTTTCAAAGAAATAAGATCGACAGGTAACGTGCGATTACCGATTTGAATCAAACAAGACTTATAAACCGTGGATGTAATGAAGGTTTCTCCCAACGGAGTTTCAACAGATAAATCAAAGTCTAATTTCTCCGGAGTCAAATTTAAACGTTGAGCGCAAGTATGAGAAATAAAGGAATGGGTAGAACCGGTATCAAATAAAGTATATACTTCGCTAGAGTTTATGATTAGCTTATACTTGATCACCTCATTCAGATTCCTCTCTTTTTAGGAGGTTACGACAAACGCTCTGCCTTGAACTACCGGTTTTGTCTTGTTTGGGACACCCTTGGATGCCTCCTTCCCAACTGGACTTGACTTTGGTGCATGACAAAATCGGGCTAGATGACATTCTTTTTCACAATTGTAACATGCTTTGGACTGCATCGTGCAGTTTGGACTTATGTGTCCTTCCCCTCCACATTTGTAGCATACGAACGACGGTCGTTCTCCTTCCTTAACAGCGGGTGCTGGTGCTGACGTCTTTCCATCTTTCCTGAACCTTCTCTTCTTGAACTTTCCACTCCTATTGTTTTAGCCATGATTACCACCGAAGTGGTTATCATTTCTGACATGTTGATTCCCTCCACGTTTGTTTTCACCGCTTCGATGACTGCTACCACTGGTATTATCGACTTGTTGGCTGCTCTCTCTTGGTTGGGTTGACTCATTATCGCGCTCCAATAACTGAGCCCTATTCACAACATCTGAATACAAACACAGTTTATGAGAGATAAGGTATTGACGTATCTCGGGTTTCAAACCTCTTAGAATCATCCGCGTCATTCTCTCCTCATTATCAACTAAGTGGGACGCAAACCGAGACAACTCGGCAAACTTAGTTTCGTACTGCGCCACGATCATATTGTTTTGCTCAAGCTTGATGAACTCCACCTCCTTCATATGACGAATACTTTCAGGAAAGTACTTCTCGTTGAACAATTCTTGGAACTTCTCCCAAGACATCTTCAGTGCGGCAGGTTGAGTACGCTTTACAGATTCCCACCAATAATCTGCCTCTGTACGCACAATGAAGGTGGCAAAGGGAACCTTTTGTTCCTCGGAGCATCCCAAGACATCAAATATCTTGTTAATCTGCTTTATCCACGTCTCCGCCTTAAGTGATTTTGGCTCTCCAAAAAACTCTGGTGGTCCCAGCTCCTTAAACTATTTAGCGGTGACCGTCCGAGAGTTGTCAGTGTTTCCACCTGTATTTTGGACAGGAGCCGCTCTCGCCTGATGTTGCATGAATTGCATAAAGCCTCTGAACATCCCATCGTTCACCATTTCATCGGTGTTATTATTTTCATGAGTATTATTATCTTTCTGTTGCACATTACCCTGGGCATTGATCATTGGTGACTCAACGGTCTCATGTGCTTCATTGCTTATCTCAAAATTTTCGGATGCCATTTTCAAATACTGCTACAAAACAAGGGTTAATTAACATATCACATATTATCTCTATACTCTGACCGATAAATTAAAGACTAAATAAACTTAGGTAGGTCATACTAGCGAAGGAATTCTCCGTCTCTCCCCTCCTAGTTCTTGTCTCACATCTCAGCCAAGGATCATATTCATAAGCTTTGATACCAACTGTGACGCCCCCAAAATAGGTACACATCACCCATCTTGGGTCATTAGATATAAGGTACTGAATACAAATACAAACTAATTATACAACAGTCGTGTAAAATATGACAACATAAATTGAGAGTTTTAATAAGAATATTGTCATCTAGACAATTTCTACACTCAAAGGAGTCCTCAATACATTTATTATCACACTATTTAACAGAATAGTGAGGACTACTAATACTATCATCTGGACCGTCACTCCGTTCCCCGACTAGCCCCGGCTACGTTCTCATTTCTTGAAGAGAACAGTGAAAGAAAGGGGTGAGCTCAACTAGTCCAGTAAGAAATATTATGACTAAGATAACGCAGAATAAATTATCATTAGTCTTCAACAATGTTAAACTGATAAAATACAATAGACATCAAGTTTAACTGCAGCAGAATAAGCAATCCATTAGAAGAATCAAGTAGAGCATGATATCTACTATCTTCTATGATTTAAAATGTTTTCAACAATTTTAATCGTTGAGACTCAGCTTAATAAATAAACCACATCATCGAGTCATCCCTGCTTGACGGGCCAAAGTGATGAGTGCATATTATTCATTTATTTTGATTCCATTATATTTAGTTTTATTGCATGTTTCATGTGTATATGAGCTTATTAAGGTGTTTAATGATTTCAGGAAGAATTGGAGCTGAAATGAGGAAAAAAGAGAAAATTGCAGAATTTTTAGCATTAAGTTGGATGCATGTTCTTAGCTTGGGACTTAAATTTTATTGTAGATCTCTTCTTTAGCTTTCCGAAACATCTTGAATCGTCCCAATCAGAGTTCATATGAAAAAGTTATGATATTTTTACTAAACGGACGTTGAACCTCAAAGTTTGGAAGTTGCAATTTACACAGCAGCCACTTGGAGCCCGATTTTGACCTTGATGCAGAGCGATTATGTCGATTCTCAAAGAATGAAAGTTGTAGATCTCGTCGATATCTTCGTTTTGATAGGTATCAGGCCCCGTAACTTCTCCTGGATCAAAAGTTAAGCTCGTTTTACCAAAGGATATCGCATCAGGAAATGAAAATTCGCCCCAGCGAATTTGAGCGGGAAAATCAGGAAATCTTGGATTTTTGGAAAGTTTCTAAATGCAGATTTTGGTAGACTTCTACATGGAATTGGATTAATATTTCTATTAGCTTTAGGATTTCCTTTAGACTAAGATTTATTTCCAAATTGAATTCTATTTCTTTATGGAAACTAGTTATGATTTGTAATTCTTTTTAGGATTTGGATTTCTACATCCTATAGGATTTATGACTTTGTCTAGCACTATAAATAGAGGATGAGAGTCAAGGTTTTATTCATTCAACTATCAACTATCATCTATTGGAGTGTAGACTCAAGAACATGTCAAGCTAGTTCTTTTTATTCAGTTCTAAAGGGAGGTGAATCCTTGTTACAAGTAATTGATTAATTGAGTATTATTATTTATTCCTTCTTGTGTAAAATTTCTTCTGATAATCTGTTTTCATTGATTGCATGCTAATTGATCTAATTGATTTAATATAGCCAATTGAATTAGTTTGATCATTATCATATGCTAGATTAAGATTGGTATTACGTGTAATTGATATCTTTCTTCATCACAAGTAGCAACTTGGTAATATTAATTGTGGACAAGGTTTTGTGTATTGCTAAGATTATTAGAAAACAAGTTAAACAAATCGAGCTTATATGTTTGTTGCTTGGATTAGCCTAATTCTCTATTTCTTAATGCTTCTATCATATTAAATCTAGAGAGCTTATTCTAGGTTGTATGCTAGTTAGAATCTAGTGGAGAGCTTGTTTCATACAGTGATAATCTAAGGAGAATTTCGGATAGCAGAGCTTATTGTTATCTAGGGCTAATAATTTCATTGAAGGGAAAATAATAATAACTTGATTAATTGATTGTTGTACTTGGTGAAACTGAACTGCAGAACTGAAGTTTTTACATCTTTAATTAATATTATCATTTAATTCTTGTTCTCTTAGTTTAAAACTAATTTTCAAAAACCCCCAATATTTATTTTCTATCAAAATAATAGAATAAATATAAAACAAATCACTCTCTGTGGGATCGATCCTTACTTGCTATTGTGCTAATTATTATAAATTATGAAGTGAAAGTGAGGTTAATTTAGGAGTGTCAACGACAGCTCCCAAATTTTGGCGCCGTTGCCGGGGAGTGTTATTAGTTTTTATTTATTCTTTGTTTTCGTTTATTTTTATTATTTGCTTTTTGTTTTTGTTTTATGACTCAATCCTCTAACTTCATTGACTTAAATTTTGATTAAGAGATAGAGAAAACTGCAGATACAAAAGAAGCTCTTGTTCCATCACTTGAAGTGGAAGAGATGGCGGTGCCGCACAATAACAGAACTTTGAAAGAACTAGCTACTCCTAATCTGACTCAACCTTCTTTTTGTATTGAGTATCCTACTTTAGATGTTGCTTTTGAACTTAACTCCAGACTAATTCATCTTTTGCCTATTTTTCGTGGTCTTATAGGTGAAAATCCATATAAGCATCTAAAGGAGTTCCATGTGGTGTGTTCCACGATGAAATCACAAGGAGTGATAGAGGAGCAGATCAAGCTTTGACCTTTTCCATTCTCCTTAGCGGATTTGGCTAAAGACTGGTTATACTATCTACCATCAGGATCAATACGATCATGGACTGATATGCAAAGGTTATTCTTGGAGAGGTATTTCCCTGCATCAAGAGTTGCCGATACAAGGAAGGAGATATCTGGAATCAGGCAGTTCAATGAAGAAACTCTCTACGAGTATTGGGAAAGGTTCAAGAAGTTGTGTTCCAGCTGTCCACCTCACGGAATTGATGACCATCACTTGAACCAGTATTTCTATGAGGGGTTGCTACCAATGGAAAGAAGTATGATTGATGCGGCTAGTGGAGGAACACTAGTAGAAAAAACTCCAAACGCTGCAAAGAACTTAATTACAACCATGGCAGCCAACTCACAGCAGTGTGGTACTAGGATGACTCATATATCACGAAGGGTAAAAGAGGTTAGCACTTGTAATATTGAGCAACAAATTTCTGAATTAACTGCTATAGTTCGACAAATGGTTGTAAAGAATACGCAAGGTTTTCAGCAAGCTCAACCTCAGTACCACATAGGAAACCAAGAAGTACCTGTCAATTCTGGGACATCCATGGAGGATATGTTCAAGGCATTTATGATCCAAACACAACAGTTCATGAGTCAGACAAGAACTTCTGTTCAAGATTTGAGGGACCAAGTTGGTCAGCTTGCAACCACAGTAGGAAGATCACTTTCTCAAACTGTTGAAAATGTAAGTGCCATAACATTGAGATGTGATGCAGAGGATCAACAGCAAGGAAAGTCAATACAAAGCAAGTCCGACAATAGTGAAACATGTAGTAGTGATGTACTCAAGCACTAATTTCCACCTCTTTCAGCTTATGAACCGAAACTACCTTTTCCCCAAGTTCTAACAAGGAATTGGAAAGTTGGAAAGAAATCAATGTGGTATACAGAGTCAAATGAAAAATTCCTGGAAGAAATGACGAACAGGGAACAAAAACTTAAAGATGATGATGAGTTCACTAGTGGAAACCAGTTGGAAGTGCTTGAGGCTACTACTGAATTTGAAGAAGAAATCAGGTATTCAAAGTCTGAAAAGGATGAACAAGAGGAAGAGGAAAACAATTGGATAAGTTTTGCAGATCTTTACAAAGAGGATATAGGTGATAAAACGTTGCAAACAACAAAAACACTACATGACACATATCATAGGACCTTAACTATGGAATTGGATGAGGCACATGTCCAGTTCAGCACATAGGAGACTAAAAGGTATCTTGGTATTGTTGATTTTGTTTTTTCTATTGATGTTGTTAACTCTATAGTGCAGAAATCTTTTGATCAAATACAATTATACGAGAAGGATTTGAGGGGTGGAATGGAGCAAAATCATGATCTAAAAGATGCTCGTAATGAATAATTAAAGTTGTTACCAGTCCACTTAAAGTTCACAAGTCCAATTAAATATAATGAGAAGGATGATGTCAAGCCAATGACAATAAACAAGGGCAGCTGCTTGGGAGGCAACCCAAGATCTCAGATTTGATTTTTCTATCCCTTTACTTTTTAATTTTATTTTTTTATTGCATGTTAGCTAGTAGTATTTTCTTTTTTGCATGATTTTCTTACATTGGGGACAATGTACGGTTTGAGTGTAGGGGGGAGATTTAGGTTTTATTTTATGTAGGAATAAAAAATCCAATTTTGATGGGAAGTTGAAAAAAAAATTAAAAACTTGGGTTCCATGGTTCTATTTGCCTATGTGTTCGAAGGTTAAAGTCAAAGATTGAAAATTGATGCTAAAATTCAGAATATGTTTGATACTTATTTTGTTAATGAATGATGACAACTAAGCCACGATCCATAGTAATTGATTTGAATTGAATTTGTGATACATGAGTACTTGAATATGAGAAGCATGTTTATTTGGCTAAGTTATTTGTGGAGTTGTCTATGTGCACTGATTTCACGACTTAGAACTGTTTAACTTGCTTATGTTGTTACAGAACCATGTGAAAAAAATGACGAATGAAAAACGAAGAAGGAAAAAATGAAAATTGAAAATCTGCTTCAATGTCCATTGTGCGAAATAATTGGGTATCTAAGCCCCGGGAAGCATCGGTATTCACGCTGAAAAGTGCGATAGATAAAAGCAGCTTGACTAGTCGACTTTTGTGGCTTTTGTTACTTGAATAAGTAAGCCCTTAGGGGTATCTCTACATCTAGCGCCCTAAGATCATCTGGTTTGGGAGTCGTTGGTGGAAAGTTCGCTAATGGGTAACCCTGAAAAGCCTAAGAAAAGGAGACATTGCACATGTCAAGAAAAAAAAATACGAAAAAAAGAAGAAGCATGAAAATACATTCATCTGTGCTAAAAAGAAGGTTCTATGAAAAAAATTAAAAAGCAAAAAAAATTTGTTCTTGGTTATGAGTTAGTGTGCACGGTTTTTGCTCCATGGTAACTAAGTTTAGTAAGTATGATAATTTTGGGAAATTTACTTATGTGGCTACAATTTGATTTAATGAAATTCATTGGTGAAATGATAAAGTTGGTAATTGTGAGTTAATTGATAAGGCGTTGATTAGATTTCTGCAAATTTAGTGTTGATAGTCATTATTTGTATCTTGAAATCTTTTGACACTACAAGGATATTCATTAAATTATCAATGGTCATGACTATACCGAATAATCCTTGGTCATAATCATACCAAAAACTATCCGTCAATACACTACAGGCCACTAGGGACTTTTACCACATCATTTATAACATTACAAGTCATGATTATACTGAACAATCCCTGGTCATAATCATACCAAGTCCATCTATGCACGTAAGCCAAAGATGACTTTCATCACAATATAAGCATGAGGATGATGACAATGACATAATAATTCAATAAAACAAGTTCAAGAATAAATTTTAAATATTTATAAGTTAATTTATCATGAACTCAATAATGTCCAAATTGTCAACATGATACTGCTTTGTGGAGTAAAATTCAAGAATGCTCAGAAGAATATTTCCATAAAAATATACTGGATGAATCGCAAATATCAAGGATATTCCACTAATTTCATGGAGTATAGAAGCTAAAATTTTAACCAAATGAGTATCGTAGAATATATGAAACTGCAATGAATTTTCACCCGCCATGTGGTAATCTACGTAGACATATCATTTCTACAATTTAATAAGAAAGGAATACGAAGGGTCATTCACCATGCATGTGGTAATCCACATAGACAGGTTATTCCAACAGAATAATAAAGAATGAAATAATAGAAGAATTCACCATACATGCGATAGACTGCACAGACATATTATTCTAACAAAATAATTAATAATGGAATCGGGTCATGCATAAACGCACAGACAGAATATTCTAACAGAATAATAAAGAACGGAACCAGGTCAGGCGAAATTCGCACCGACAGGATATTCTAACAGAATAATAAAGAATGGAATAACAACAGAAATCACCATGCATGCGATAGACAACACAGACAGGTTATTCCAACAGAATAATAAATAATGGAACCAGGTCATGCGTAAACGCACAGACAGGATATTCCAACAGAATAATAAATAATGGAACCAGGTCATGCGTAAACGTACAGACAGGGTATTCCAACAGAATAATAAAGAATGGAATAACAAAAGACTTCATCAGGCATGCGATAGACTGCACAAACAGGTTATTCCAACAGAATAATAAATAATGGAACCAGGTCATGCGTAATACGCACAGACAGGATATTCCAACAGAATAATAAAGAATGGAATAACAGAATAATTTCACCATGTATGCGGTACTTCGCATATACAGGTTATTCCAACAGAATAATAAGGAATGAAATAACAGAAGAATTTCACCATGTATGCGGTACTTCGCATATACAGGTTATTCCAACAGAAAAATAAATAATGGAATAACAGAAGTTCTCTTCATGAATACGAAATAAATAATATCCCTTACCTTATAAAGAAGAGTACTCCGACGGGTAGGGCGGGGATATACTTGAAGAAAACTTGCACTACGCTCAAAACTTCTTAAAACTCTAAAGAAATACGCTCAAGATTATAGAAGAGAATTCTCTGAATTTCTGGTGTGATTTCAATTCTAACTAAGCATCCTATTTATAGGAAAATAGAAATGATACTATGCAATATAATATATATATATATATATATATATATATATTATTCAAAATCTAATAAAATAATTAACTTTATAAAAGTATTCTGTTTTATATAAAAAGATTTTACTATACAAACACTATGCAGGTACTATGCAAATACTATGCATAATAAAATATATTATAATCTAATTATTGTCTAATAAAATAAATAACTTTATAAAAGTATTCTGTTTTATATAAAAAAAATTTACTATGCAAAACACTATGCATAATAAAATATATTATATTCTAATTATTGTCTAATAAAACAAATAACTTTATAAAAGTATTTTGTTTTATATAAAAAGTTTTTCTGTTTTATTACATTAATAATACTAATAAAACAAAATTTATATTATATTATATATATATATATAAAAACTTTCGTAATTTTATAAAAAGACACCTCAATATATTTAATAACATTTATCATCATTATTATAATTCACATATTAATCGACTAAGTCGTTCCCAGGAAAGAGGGGGCTTTCCAATAAGAATTTCTCCCTATTGGCGCGCAATTAAGTGACCAAACCTCTCCTTGGACAGAACTTCTAGACATCGTTAATATTACAAATAATAATATTAATAACTTTGTTATCTCAATTATTGATTTAATAATATATAAAATATCGACAATAGTTGAATCAAATAACGTGATATACTATGCAACAATTACTGTAGCAATATTAATTAAACAAAACTGAGTGACTTCTCACGTAAGCATCAATAATTAATACCGTGTGCTACTATGCAACCACGCGTATTAGTGTACTTTTAACATCGGGTGTTTCAACTAATTAATGGTAAAACTTCCGCCGTTATTTTCATTAAAATATTTTTGTCGTTTTCTCAATCCGACAATAATTCTGTTGTGGGATCCACTAATGATTGTGCCGTCGTACAAATATTCCCTGTTAAAACGAATATTCTCCGACCAATCGAATATTATATAACAATTTGCATACTTTTCAAAAATTTTAAATATTACCCACAACTATAACATTATAACAAATTTATTCCATAATATTAAAAAAATGATATTTATTAAAAAATCATCTTTATTCATAAAAGTTGGAGTCTTACAAGTGTTATAAAATTATGTATGTCTAGATTCATATTATGAATGTCTAGGTACATGTAACTCCCATGTCCATTGTGTTATTAAACTCGTAACCTTTGAGTTTTGTAACCTACTAATATTTATGTTAGTATTGATGTTATTATATTTATAAATAATAACATTTGTAAAGTGAATGATGGATATATCAAAGTAAAAAAGAGAATGCTCTGGTTTCCCTAATCTTGTTTGTTCTTAATTTTAATAATATTTTATAACAATTTATTTATTTTTTAATTTTTCCTCTCCACCAATAAGGTTACAAATATTAGTATTACTAAATTAATGGGTAATTAAATCAGTATCCGTCCAGATTAATATGCCCCAAACATCTCTCTTTCTTTTCCCTTATACACTACATGAACAACTCACTCGCTAACGCAAGCTCTAGATCTAGAGAGACAAACAGAAGAACAGCAGCTCAAATTCTAGAGAGAGTAATTCTGTGATCGATCGAGCTCTCAAATATCTGCCCGTTCCTCTTCTATTCAGGTAATTCTTGGTTCTTTTACGTTTACATGCCAAATAACTAAAATTAGCGTCTGAATTTTGATCTTCTCAGTAATTTACTTTTTTTTTTGTTGTTGTATTAGAATAATGTATTTTTATATGTAAATTACATTTCATGAACTGAAATTAAAGTTTTTGTTTTATATGTTAATTGTAATTTAGAAAGCGTTTTTTGGTTGGGTTCTATCAACTTTGTGTAATTATGCTCATGGGTATTTTTATTACATTTCACGAATTGAATTTAGGGTTTTAGTTTTGATCGTCTAATGGTTGTGCACAAAGTTTTGGTTTTTTTGGTCATTTGATTCTAGTCAAATTTGCCGCTTAAGAAATTCCTTGTTTGTTTGGATTATGTTGCAGTTTTGCAGGAATTGAATTTTAGATTCTGCATTGACTAAATAGATTTTGAAGATACAGGTTTTGGGATTTCGGTTTTTCCACCTTCCAATCAGAATATGAGCTTTCAAGTCAATAATAATAGGCCTCCATTCCCTCCTCCTTTTGGACAGTCAGCTCCACCTTTGTCCGGGTCTCGTTCTGGTCCACCACCACCTCCAGGTGCCATTCCAAGGGCTCCTGGTGGCCCCCCACAAACTAGCTTGGTGCCCCCTAATGCGGTGCCCAACAGGCCCAGCGGTCCTCCTCCACCGTTTGGAGCGAGGCCTCCTGGTGCTTTCCCACCTGCTGGGGCCCCACCTCCTGGTCCTCGTCCAGGTCCTTTTCAGTCCTCCCCTATGATACAAGGTCATGTTGTGCCTCCCTCTACTGGTGCCCCAAGCCCGTTTAGTAATGGACCTCCTGCGTTTGCGTCGGGGGCTATTCCAGGTGGACCCCGCTTTCCTTCTGCTGGAACTATTCCTCGACCACCAGTTGGAACTCCACCTCCACAACCAATGTCATCAGCTCCGAGCATGCGATCTTTCCTCGGAAGTCCTCCTGCTGGTTCAACCCCTGGTCCTGCACAATTGGCACCGCCATTTTCAGCACCTCATCAAGGCGTGCCTCCTCCCCCTCCAGGTTCCACACCATTTTCTGCACCATTTCAAGGCAGGCCTCCACCTTCGGGTTCTGAATTTGGGTCTCAGACATGGGCCATGCATTCACAGCAGGTGAGGTTTACATTCACTGCTTCATTGGTATTTCATTTATGAATCGTCATATTATTATGGAATATGAAATCAAAACTTGTTTTGGAGCTGCATCTTATATGCTGTGAAGGAATATCTTTTGATTTTTCAACATTATATATGATTTTCTTACTGCTGCTGATAATATTTGATATTTGAACACTCAAATTGGGAAATAGGTGGGTTATCTTGTATCTCCAACCCATTCACTTACAGGCCATATAATTTCATATTTCTCTAGAGCCATGTATTTTGATATTTTGAAAAAGAAATTGAAATATTTTAATTGATTTATGCAAGTTGAACATTTTCAAGGGATTGGGAAAGAAGTGGAAAATATTCTCTATAATCTATGTTGATGGTCTTCAATTGTAATCTAAATAAATTCTTTATTCCTTCATGTTGGTAATGAAAGGTTTTTGGACTGTGAAGGGTTAATTAGTACTTGTAAGTATTATGATTTGCTCATGATATTGTGTTAGGCAGTTGCATCTTGTAAATGACTTGGGAGGTCAGTACACACGGGGAACCTTTTGACCCTTTGGACAGGCCTTTATTCCTTTGGAAAATTAAGGAAACAATAAATGCAGGTTGGGTTACAGTTTGTCCTGGTGTATTTGTACAATAATTTTACTTCTGTCATAAGTATGTTGCTTTCAAAACTGTTCCAAAGTTGGGATCTTAAATGATGATAGGTTGTTGTCTTTTACAACATTGCATAGGATGTTGCTTTTATACTTGGTGAATGAAAAGTCCTTGTTGCTTGATTATTGAGGGTTACCGCAGTGGCCTTTAATTAAGTTTTATTTTCCAGAAAGGATAGTATATTCCTTGATATATTTTCATAAGTATTATAGCTTAAAAGAGAAATCGCCAAAGGGTGTTAAAAGTTAGAAAATATTCTTGCACATATTCCATTATATACTCTAGGAAAAGAAGTGTACTGTTGCGGAAGGAAAGTCAAAAAATTTATTATTGCCCAAAAAATACCTGGGAACAATGAAAAAAAAGATATTCGGTAACAAAATTATAGGAGGCTGTATTGGCGACATCCAACGGCGAACAGCAGTCCAAAAGAAAAATGGCCTGGATGTCTGAGTACCTTTAGTACTGTACTCTACCCCGAACCAACAACTTTTGTGCCAAGCAAGGCCGCCCTTGTACCTTTCCTTTATCCATTCCGCCCCTTCTTTGCTTTGTTCCAATAGAGTCTAAGGCAAAGCAAAAGCAAAAGTGGTTTGCATGCCTTCTTTACCTACTTGACGAAAGGGAACGAACTTTGTTTCTTTTCCGGGTTTATGGATTTGATTCAGTCAGCGTCACTCCTTCCTTTAGATTATGTCGTGACGCCTTGGTTACTGACGAATGCTTCCAAAGGCGACCCTTTCGAGTTTCCGGCTGTTTTCTAGATTTTTTTTATTGTTATTTAGAGATAACCATTTGATTATTAATGTAATTATTTATTCCTTATTTTAATGAAGATATTTAGAAGTTTTAAGTAATAGATATTAATTAGGAGATTGTTTTTTTTTAAAATTGGAAATTTTAATTTCAACAGTAGATTTTAATTAAGAGATTGTTTTCTTTTTAAATTAGGGTTTTTATTTATAGTAGTAAATTTAAATTAGGTGATTAATTTTAATTAGAGTAGTATATTTTCTAACAGAGGATTATTTCCTGTTTATATTAAGATTCTTTACTTGATCGTAAGCCATGGAGTTTCTATATAAAAAGTTGCAATCTTTATTATTTATAGATTATTGAATATAGTGATTGGAGATTAAAGTTTTGTGCTTTTGAGCGTATTTCTCTACCAATTTTCTGCGACAATAGTTACTCTTATTTCTTCTTTCACCTTGTATTACATCACGTACTTGGTACTCCCTAGCCATCCTCCATTCCTCCAAATAAAAAGCATACAAAGCATAAGAAGTGAACTTTACATATTGTGTTTTCCACCCCTGTTTTCTCTTCTTCCGTATAGACTACATAATAAATTCAAGATCCATTTCCCACCTCCTCCCCACACTAAACCATCTTCAACTACTGGTTACTTCAACAATAGTTTGTGGCATATCCCATGAAAGTTCATTAAGGGATAAAGTACATTCAAAGAGAAACAACTAAGGAAATGACTTTCCTCCAACAAAGACGGGTCCATAAGGTGTACGATGAAGATCCCTCCCCCCTATGTTAGGATAAATTATTGTAATAGATTAGGACATGCAAAAAAAACACAGGAAATGAAGGCTACACCCTATCAAAAATTGCCTCTCCCGCCCCCCCCCCCCCCCAATAAAATAAAATAAATTATCAACTACATCTCCACACATACAACAAAGTCTTAACCAACACTAAAGTTTTCCTCATTGCCTTCCACAGAACGCCATTCCGCTGGTTCCACTTAGAATCCTTAAATCGGCTTTGACTGTAAGCTTTTCAGTATTTCCTTTCCCATTTCGCTGAATCCCCTAGCCTTATTGCAGTTGCAGTGCATAAAGCTGCTTAGAAAGGAGTCCATGATTCTAATTCCGAGTCTTGAAATTGTCGTCTAAACCTTGGATTACAAACCTGATTAGCGCACACTACAGTCCCAACATCAGTCGCACTTCATGATCTTTCTACAGGAAATCAAAATTGTTATGGGAAGAAGAGCTCATTTAATGATATATGTGTTTACCAAACTCCACTCCATCAATAGCAATGGATTTCCCCAAACCAATCCATGAGGCAACCTCGAAAAGACCCACTGCCACTCTCTTTGAGAAACTCCCCTCCACCATAATTTCCAAAGGCACTTCCCTCTAGCCTCTTGATTGACTTATGAACATCTCTGTTTCCCAGACCTCCAATAGCCAAAAGTTTGCACATATCATTCCAATTTACAAAGCTATGAAGCAACGACACGGGCACGTGATACAGATACAATACAAAACATGATACGACATTTTCGAAACGATATGTTGAGGATACATTGAATTTGTGTATATATATATATTTATATATATATACATATATCTATATATTAAATAAATTATATAACATCATCATATGCAAGTAATTACTTCAAAGTTTCAGTTCATCGAACATAATATCACCTATTTTGATATAGCCATAGTTGTGAGAATCTTATGATATACAATACATAGACAATTCGATATGTACTGCAGGGTGAATTGAAAATGACACCGTATCCTACGATTCAGTTACGATTTGATACGATTCTTACGAAACGATACACTGCACGATACTTTTTAAATTAGCAACCGACTTGAAAAAGTTTTTATGTAGAACCAAAAGAGTAAAAACAAAACTTTTAAACCTTCTACCATTTCAAAGAGGTTTTTTAGTATAAATATATTCTATATTGCTTGATGAGCCTTTAATCACTTTTTAGAGTTTTATATCTTCTTCAGAATGTTGCTCTATTTTTTTGACGTCACTTTTTATAAGCAAATACATAAATCTCTACTTGTTAATTTGAATTATTCTCTTTTATTTTATAGATAAAAGGTGAATATGAATTTTCTTTTTCTCTTCCTAGTCTATAAAGATTACTCAAATAATATCTAATAAATCAATTTATAGTATTTTGGCTACTATCTAACTTTAAAATTTATTTTTAGTGTATAATAATATTTACTTGACTACTTTTATATATAGTCATACTAATATACTTGATTGTCCAATAAATTATGTGTTTTGTATGTTTATATATATTACCACATTTTTCTTTTCGTCTCCGTATCGTACGATATGATTCATGATACGATACATGAAACACGATATGTTACGATTTATGTTTTGACAACTATGCATATATCCAAATGATGGAAAACTTAACATTTCACATCAAATACCATCATTTTCTCTTAGTTCTAAGACTTAATTACTAGCATCGAATTTTTCATTACATAGGCAAAAGAAAGGAGTCATACATTACATCAAAAAACCGTAATCATTTACAAGTCATAAGACACAAAGTAGTAAACTAAAAACAAGACGAAGCATCCTCTCGCGTATCAGGAAGTATCCTTAAAGTATTCGAAAGTGTCCGAAATTAGAAATATTAAAAATAATAAAGATCCTAGAGTTTCAGACATGATCCAAAAGTATTTGTGAAGTATCGGTGTCCGATACAGATACATCAACATCTGAGAAGTGCTCGTGCTTCATACTTACCAAGTGATATTTGAATTCCCTTTCAGTTCCCCTCCACAAAAACTTGCTCATAATCCACTTTCTTCTACTTTGAGTTGAAGTGGCAGTTGGAACAAAGCAGGAGGTACAATAAACTCGACCAAAATATGACACCTGAAGAAGTTAGTAGGCTTGACAAAGTATTTCTATACATGAGCTTTCCCTCTTCGACGGTAAATCCTCTTCAGGCTTCAGGCTTCAGGCTAGTGTAGTCTTTTCTCAAACCTTTTAACTAGAAGTACTCAACTTTCACACCTATTATAGCTTTTGATGGGGACTCCAAGTCAAGAACAAAAAAGAGATTTGTTATATTTATTATTTGGAGTTTTTATTATGTTTAATATAAAAATAGTTGATGTGATTTATGTATTTTATTTAGTAGTGGGGATTTAGGACATTAATTGGTGATTTGGAATTATTAATAAGGGTATTTTAGTCGTTTAGTACTTTTATTATTTTCCAAGTAATATTAAGATTTTGAGTTTCTTTAAATAGTGATGTAATCACCACAAGTTATTTAGACTACAGACTACAGACTACAGACTACAGACTATTGATATTGAAATTGATTATTTTATTCATACCGTAGAGGTATCTTACCACATAGGTATTTTATCCATATTGGTGTTGATACGTGGAGTTGATGCACTTGAGAGATCCTAATGGTTTCAACGTGGAGTTTAAATCCTAGTGGTTTAAACGTGGAGTTTAAATCCTAGTTTGTTTTTCGTTAATTCTTCATCCTAGATTTGTTCTGCATCATTTTTGGTATCAAAGCTTAAGGTTTCTCCATTACTTTTTCAATTTTTGGGAAATCTCGGGTTGTCAAAAAAATACTGTTCATCGCTGCTGGAGTTACTGTTCATCGGCAGAGTTACTGTTGATCGTATGGTTGCTGTTCACCGAGGGAAAAAAAACTTGCCTTGCTGTTTTGTTTCCTTCCCATTTTCTAAAGGTTGCTGCTTGTGGCTGCTGCTGATTAGAGTAACTTAATTTCTAACTTATAAATATTTTATCAAAATTACAGTTTACACCCCATGGTTTTATAACTTTTTAAACTTTTGCCCCGTAGTGTATACACTTTTCACTTATACCCTTTCATCTTTTCTAAATCAGCCCAACATTTTTTGAATTCATACTTTAGCCCTGTTTTTTATTTTCTTTTCAGTTAGGCCATTAAGTTATCAAAAAAATAATTTTATTTTATTTATTTATTCATAACCCATTGTTCCAAACATCTAATGTCTCAAGCCACTAAAGAATTGATTGTCGGAGCAAAAGTGTATATTTGGTTTCTTGACAATGAAAGTGACCAAATTTACTATCTTATTAATACATGTGGTCATAGATATTTGAAACACAAGGAGGAAGAACTTAGATGAGATATGGTTGATGCACAAGAATACATTGGAAAATTGCAACGTCGATATCAAGATGAACAAAGAAAAGTTGAAATAAGGAAACGTCAACAAGCTGAAGCAAGGAAACGTCAACAAGTAATGTAAGAGAACTTCAAAAGGCTACACATGAAGTGATTTCTATATGTTCTTCTATGCGAGATAACATCTCTTTATTAAAAGATGACATATCTTCTATAAAAGAAGGCCTTATTGATTTGCGGGCATATCTTCAAGCAGAGCAAGAGAAAGAAAAAGTGGATGCTCCAAATTTTGGGGCTACAGACAGTTGTGGCGTGTTCATGAAAATTATTGAAGTTCCAAAAGTTGAATCAGAGATTATGTATGAGGAACAAATTGAGGAAACATCTAACGTTGCTTTTGAGTTGTTTGTTACCGAAGAAAGGACGATTGGAGAAGTTAATCCAATCCAAGTTAACATTGTTGACTTCATTGTTACAAAAAGCTTATTTTTAGCACCTTTAAATACAAAAACGATACTCTCATCAATTCTCTTTTCAAAATTTTTTGAGCTTTATCGCGTGATGATGTTGTCAAAGGTGTTCCAAAATGTTATTCCGCTACAGAGGAGTTCATTGCTTATTCTCTCATATTATAGAACTCGAGGTCGAGTTTTCTCTAACAAGAGGAGAATGATGGGGAGTCCAAGTCAAGAACAAAGAAGAGATTTGTGATATTTATTATTTGGAATTTTTATTATGTTTAATATAAAAATAGTTGATGTGATTTATGTATTTTATTTATTAGTGGGGATTTAGGACATTAATTAGTGATTAAGAATTATTAATAAGGCTATTTTAGTCGTTTAGTACTTTTGTTATTTTCCAAGTAATATTAGTGTTTTGAGTCTCTTTAAATAGTGATGTAATCCCACAAGTCATTTAAACTACAGACTATTGATATTGAAATTGATTGTTTTATTCATACCGTAGAGGTATCCTACTGGAGAGGTATTTTATCCATATTGGTGTTGATACGTGGAGATGATACACTTGAGAGATCCTAGTTGTTTAAACGCGGTGTTTAAATCCTAGTTTATTTTCTGTTAATTCTTCATCCTAGACCTGTCTTCAGCTTTCCTTGTCCGAATAGGTAGAAACACACAAGAGTACTCTTAAATTTTTTATTTTAGAATAATTCAACTTTATTCATTATGTAGGGATTACAATAATTAAATAGAAAACCTAATACTTGATACCAAGTAAACTCTAATACTAAAAACTCGTATCCTACTAACGAAATAACTTTCGTTACCTAAACAATTTAAATTCGTAGCCTATTTTTAGCAAATAACTTTAGTTACCTAAACAATTTAGGTGTCATTTGGTTCGCGTCAAATCAATATAATAGCTCAATAATACAATAAGCTATTACATTGATGTGACATTTATTATGTTTTGTTCACTTATTACATGTATTAGCCCATTACGCGCGTAATGCTATTACATCAAATTTTAAGCTTTTCATCACATCCTTCAATTGATGTATTGGCCCTATTACGCCCGTAATGCAATAGGTCATAAAAGACAAAACAATAATGATTACAATTGATTTGACATTTTGACTTACAATTTACTTTATTCATTACATACAATCATATAACTTAGTTAACCAAATACAATTTTGAACATAATTTAATAACATTATAATTACTACACAAATACCAAGAACCAACCAAATAAATGTCATAATAACCTATTACCATTACATTACAACTCTATTGCATTACATAGGCTATTGTATTACATCAAATTTCTATTCAGCGAACCAGACCCCACCTTAAACTGAGAAAGTAGTGGCCAAAATACTTGAACAATCTAATTAACCTAGACTCCTATTATAATTACATAAAAGAAAAACGTATTTAATTCATAGTTATCAAAACCGGACTGGACCTTGAACCGGTCAAGGCACCAGTTCAATTCACTAGTTCAACCGGTTTAATCGGCTACTGAACCGGTTGAGTTGGATTTTTATTATTAAGTACTTAAAAAAATATTTATATGATTAAAAATAATTATAGCTATAATAGTATCATATAATTCCCTAAATTACATACATTTCTACTAAGAAAAGTATAGATTACCAACTAGAGACTATATAACATAAACTTAATGACAAATAAATTAAATTGAATGGGAAAGTTAAGACTCCCTGGTACTCATTTTCTTTAATATGTTAGAATAATTATGAGTAAGATATTTTTTGTAGAATATGAATTAGCTTAATTTAACTAAAACTACACATAGCTTTAATATTTATTATTTAATTTAAAATGTATGAGTTGTATTATACTTTATATATTTATTGTTATTTTAAGTTGAAATTTACATTTCTTAGTGCGGGACAAATAGATTTACCAAAAAAGAGCTTTAAGCCCAAATGGTTGGTGTAAAATTAGCCCATCAATTAAATAGATTATCTTTATCCATTTTTAATGTAGAAAAGGAATCTAGTAACAGTTCAATCACCCACTTAACACGTGGGTTCTCTTTTTGGTTCACAACAATACATTGTTGATGGGTTCTCACTCTATCCATTCTCTTCCCTTTCTAATTTCTTCATCTTCCTCTTACCTTACCGTTTCACACACTTATGGAAGGGCACCAACACTTTTTTTTCTTATTCTTTTCTTCTCCTTGTCTCCACTGATTTCACCTACTTCCTTATCCTTGATTTTCTTTGTTTTATGGTGTTAGAAATTGAAGAAATAGGGCTTCAAAATATGTTTGGAGGTTTTGTGATTTTAAAAGATTAATATTTTGATAATGAAATTAGAAAATTATGGTAAGATGATACATGTATGTGAAGGGTTTTAAATTATTGTTTTTCTCACTCTTCCTTTTTTAGTAGGTCAAATCTCAACCGAGAAGGAACGAAAGATAGATCCGTGTTTTTTAATTGAAATCTGGGCTTAGCAACACAAAGAGAAAAAGCCGGTCCGGTTTGCATAATACTGCCGGTTTGAGTGGCTTTACTAAAAAAACTGCCGGTTTATACTTGGCCCGGTTTAACTGCATATCCGGTCTTTTAACAGACCCCAGTTACAACTCCGGTTCCCAGTTGAACCAGCCGGTTCGATCTGGTTTTGATAACTATGATTTCATTCTTAGTTTAAATATATAAGACATGAAAGATAACATTCTTAAGTGCCTAGAGTTATTATCCATGTATACCAAGTCATTCCCCCTTTCATCTGGGAAAGTTCAGCCTTGAGTTTTATGTAAGGTACATCCGTACAAGGGGACATGAACAAAGGGTGGTCATCCCTTGGAGCTTGAATATCCCACACCGCACTCCATGAGCACAATCTTTTTGGCAGTAAAGAGACAACATAATTTTACACAAGTAGGAGATGCAAACTAATTATCTGAAAATAATAAATCAACACCGTCAATGTCAAGTAGTTCGTTGACGTTAGTCGTGCTTGGCTTGTGAATATTTTTGGGAGATTGCCTTCCCTCAACCTCCTTAGTGACATCTTCAGTTTCGGTTTTGTCCATTGTGGCTGCTCCTTTTGGATGAAAACCATAATTAAAAAATTAATATTTCTAGTATTTTTTCCACCTTTCGCTGCTGCAATAAGTTTCTGAGTATTTTCTTCAAGAACGACTACCAAATTGCTTGTGTTGTCTTCTTTTACTTTGTTAATTTATGCTCTTCGACTTGATTGCCAACTTGGAAGTAATATTTGTTTAGTATTGCACAAATACGATAGCATAATGATAATATTTGAATGCTTAATCACAACTTTTCTTCAAATTTTGAAGTTTTCGTTCATCCTATTCTTAGTCCTCCCGCCATCTCCAAGAAGGACCAAACCGATCTGGTGGAGGTCAATATTGAACCATTGATTCACTTGTGTTGGTTATGAATTTTATGTTCAGTTGCATCGATTGATCTAAAGGGAATCAGGAGTTTCAACACTGAAAGAAGACATTTGTAGATTTTCCATCTCTCTCTCTCTCTCCTAATTTTTGTGTTTAGCCATAACCTTTCTTTTGGACCAAATGCTTTTTTCTCTAATTTTTTTTGAGGATTTGATTGATGGGGGCCTAAGATGGTTTTGGGTTATGGATAGTGGCGGGATTGTGAAGGTGATGATTAGTTTGAATTTTGATGTAGAGACAGAACAGGTGGCGGAAGTCAAATAATACCAAGTTTAGCTCTGACCTGTGTTACTCGGACACGGATGGAGTGTCCGGTTGGACACGGTATCCGACACGGGTACTTCTCAATTTTGCCAATTTTTTACACTAAAGTGAAGTATCCAAGTGAAGTATCCAATTTTTGGACACGGTGTCGGACACGGGTACTTCAGGGCAAAGTGAAGAGTCCGAGTAACACAGACTCTGACTAGTAGGAGTGCTGTTTAGTGGTCTTTAATCTTTTGTTTTCTCTTTTTTCTTTAATGCGAAACTCACTATTATTTAATTTTTTATTTTTTTGGTGACTTTTTACCCATTTTTTTCTTTGGAAATTTTGAATTTTACTGTTGATAAATTTTTTTATCTTAAATTTTAAATTATTTTTTCATTTTATTTATTGTAGGAACATGTATTTTTTTTAAATTATACTTTTATTAATTAATATTAACCTAAAATAACTTCTAATTACTGTAGAATTTGACAATAAAAGTTTTCATGGAGATTCAAGTGTGAAAGAGCTGCTATTCTTTAATTTCCCCATTCTTAAAATTTGCTTTTCCTTGAGGCTCTAATGGACTGCTTTATTGTCTTTGCTTGAGTACTTGATTTGCATCTATTAAACAAGGCCATGTATGCATTCCCTTTTTGCACTTCCATCTTGAGTTTGAATTCTGAATATATTTTTTTGTTCAGGTGGTGCCACCTCCACCAATTCCTGGTTCTGCTGAACCCCCGAGGATGTTTGGCATGCCACCACCACCTCCAGATCAATCTATGGCGGCCATATCACCTGCTATGAGTCACACAGGGACTGCAGTGGCAGGGCCTTCAAAAATTGACCCTAATCAAATTCCACGCCCTATTCCAAGTTCATCGATCGTTCTGCATGAAACACGTCAGGGCAATCAGGCAAATCCTCCTCCGGTACTATATCTGACCCTTCACCTTGAAATGAAGTTTAAGTTTGATTTCTGAGTTTCCTAGATATAGTTATTTGCTAGAGTTGTAGACTTTTGTCTAACGTTACTTTTCTTCTTTCTTAAAAAAAATAATAATAAAATTTCCTTTCTTCTTGCCATTTTTTACATTTTAATTATGATTTGGGTATTCATGTGAAATGTGATATAATTGGTGCATAGACTGTATGTTTTAATACACACACATATACTGATGCATGAGACTATATGACATGCTTCTAGTTTAGTATTTCCTTGTGTTAATTGCCTCTTTTCTAATCACTTGTGTATTTTTGAAGCCTGCTACAAGTGAGTATATTGTCAGGGACACTGGGAACTGCAGTCCCCGTTACATGAGGTGCACAATCAATCAGGTTATGATTAGTTCTTTCAAATTCATACTCTTATTCTCACCTTTGCATATGAACAGAATTTATTTATTTTAAAACTTCTGGCAATTTATAGCGTGCCACAAACTTTATGATTAGTACTTCCATCATATTTATGGTTACTTGTTTAAACATCTGATAATTTTTGCTATTTTAACAGATTCCTTGCACTAACGATCTTCTGGGAACATCTGGGATGCAGTTGGCTTTGTTGGTTCAGCCCTTGGCTCTTCCTCATCAGTCTGAGGAGCCCATTCAAGTAAGGCATTGATTCCACCCGTATATTGCATATTTAGTTCTACATTAAAATCTAAACGGTTTGTGTAGTTTAAGTTTTTTTTTGGTTGGTTCTATTAAAACTAAACAGTGTTATGAAATATCTGTAGCAACTTATCCTGGAACTGAAATCCATGGTAAATTAAGCATATTCTATGACCAGTAAATTATGTATTATATATATGTTGACACCCATTAATATCCAGTTGTCAACAATCAACATTCTGGTCTCAGTCATGCCAGCACTACACCTTTCTACAAATGCCTTAAATAAGCTGCAATATCCTTTTTCTGTCGTGGAAATTGTCATTTATTTGATGTGAGAAATTATATAATGAGGGTATCAGTGATCTTTGATTCGAAGCTAAGATCTGGCGATTGAAAGCTGTATGCGGACAATATTCTACATCTTGGTGACAATTAAGCAAGAAGAAAGAAGAGAGGCGTTTTGGTTAAATGGGAAATTGTGGAATTGTTTCATTTGTTTTTGTGAATTGAGTGAGGGAGCAGTTGATGCTCTTCAGATTTCTCCCCCTTTGTTCGAAATTTTATAAGTCCCGTACAGAAAAAAGTAAACTTCCGTGAGAGATAAATGGTGGGTGCTTTGTAATGATTGGTTTTAGTGACTTAATGCTCAAGAAAGTAATTTCTCAATGTCTGTTGTCATGTGTTTTTGATTGTCAAAAGTGTTGGACATGTGTTTAAATGAAGATTTATATATTATGAACAAGGCGATGAAATGCCAGATAAATGTCTGAGAATTTTGTCAAGTACTGGGATACCGTATGTGTTTTTGCCACACGCATAACCATTTTAAGAAGTGTACGTGCTTTCAAGATTTGAGTTTTCAGACGTTGGACAATACCATATATCGGTTAAAAATTGTTAGGGTGTTAATTTCAGTAAGCTTTCTCTGCTTTTTTTGCCCTTTTCAAAGATATATCTGAGACCTGCTGGCATGATAATAAAATGATTGCTGATTTATTCAAATTCTTATTCATGTCTGTACATTCTAAAGTCATGATTTGTGTTATAGGAGTTCCCTTATCTTTAAAAGTAATATCTTTGTGTATTGTTTAACACTTCTGCCTCAATATAGGGTAATTATATAAGAGATTGCCACAGCTTACGGTTATGTAAAGCATCAAATGATTTAGTGAATGCATCATATATAAAGCAACATAATTTAGTGAATGCAATCTACTGCTTACATAACTAATATTACCTTGTTTTCTAGGTCGTGGATTTTGGTGAAAGTGGTCCAGTTCGATGTTCTCGTTGCAAAGGCTACATAAATCCTTTTATGAAGTTCATTGATCAGGGCAGACGGTTCATTTGTAACTTATGTGGTGAGTATTTCTGTTTTGTGGTCCACCTAATACTTCATCACAAAATTATGATACATTAGTAGTTGATATTTTAGCATCTTAGTTTGGTTGGGGTTAACAGCGACCAGACTAGTCGTCCGACTAGTCGCCGGTAAAGCGATAAATAATTTACAATACTCATTATATATATGTATAATTATTTAAATTTAAATTTTCAAATTATAATTAACACACAAGAATTACAATTTCACATTCAAAATTATCAAATATAATTGATAATAAAATCAAACCCCAATTAGGATCCTTGCTCATATAATAACAGAATAACTTTTGGCTCCCGAACTATCCGCCATTTAGATATCTACTTAACACAATAACATAATTAAGCTATTTGCCTATTTTTTTCGCTGCCGATGTTTAGATTGTGCAAGTTCCTTTTCTTAGCTGAAGTAAACCTTTGATCTCATACTTGTTTGAGTATATTTGATTGGATCTTTAATTGGGTGGGGTAAATTAAAATTTGAGTTTGTTCCCAAGTCGTCCAACTAGATATTAAGTCGGGAAAATTGTCGACTTGAACTGAATAGGCGACGACTAACTGCTCAAGTCGCATGACTTAGCGACGGCAATCAAGGTGAGCTGTCAATTTGCATTTTCAGCAGAAATTGGACAAGTTTAGTCGTCGCTTATTCCTTTGGTTCCCAACACTATCAAGTGTTTTGGAAGGTTTAGATTTGGTTTGCTTTAGCTTTATCTTGCAGAAGATTGGAATCCTCTCCCTTTGTTTGTAGCTTTCTGATAGATCATGTATGCCACAGTTGTTTCCTCTATTAATGTTCTCATCTTTTTCTGTCCTTGGTGTTTGGATTATGACCTTGTAGTTAACAACATTTTTAGTAATGTTCTAAAAATTCCCACCAAGGCCCCGCCTAGGCGCTAGGCCCCCTTGGCGCGCCCCGCCTAGGTGCTAGGATCCCCTTGGGTGTTAGGCCCCTGACACCTCACCTAGGCCCAATGCGGCAAAAAAATCCCTCTAGAAAAGTAGGCGGGGTTTAGGCGGAGAGTTTTTTTATTTTATTTTAATAACTGCCCAAACCAGATCTTGATATATTTATTTTTCTAATCATTTTAGCATATCAAATCACAACAGGAAGTGAACAATATCAAGTTAAAATGAATAATTTTATTATAGTTGTAATTTTTTGAACTTGTACTAACTTTAAATTATATAAATGATGATACATTTGTAATATTTAGTTTAATTCAATATAATTCTTAAATTTATGTTTAGTTTCTTAATTTTTAATATTAAATTAAATTCTTAAAATTTTAAAATTTATTATTTAATAGCAATCTTGTTTATGAATAAAACTAATACGTTAAAAATATGTTTGAACTTTGAACAATTGCATGTTTGTGTTTGAACTTTGATATTAACAATATGGATATGTGTTTGAACTTTAAGCAAAAGCCTTTACTATCTTTATTATAGGTTGTTTTGCTTTATATTATTATTTTGTTTGGATAAATGTAAGATAAAATATTAAAATTGACTTAAAATAAAAAATCCTGCCTAGGCCCCCTAGGCACCGCCCGCCCGCCGCCCGCCTCCCACCTAGCGCCTTTTAAGATTTTTAGTATATGCTTTTTGTTTAAATTGCATTTGTGCAATGTATTGGGGCCCAATGCTTCCTGGCTAGCATATCAAGCAGCATATCTACACCCCAATTTTTTACTGCCAATAAATGTAGTGGGTTTTCTGTCTTAAGCTCTTTTAGAATATAGTATGCAGCTATTACTGTTGTAACTTGGCTAGGAATTGCATTTTTGCAGGATTTACAGATGATACCCCCCGTGAATATCACTGCAATTTAGGCCCAGATGGGAGGCGTAGAGATGCTGATGAAAGGCCTGAACTATGTAGAGGAACAGTTGAATTTGTTGCTACCAAAGAATACATGGTTATGATCCTATTTTTTGGCATGTACCAATGTCTTTTTTATGTGTTGAACCTTCTTTAACTATGAAGGACAGTACTTGGAGTTGATAAATAACAAATTTCCGTATGAATTTATTCTTAGACCAGCGTAGAGGATACCGGTTGAAATCAAACTAGGATTTGTTGCAGTACTGGAAGAGTATACTTTTTTATCATTACTTTCTTTATTTCCAGGTGCGTGATCCAATGCCAGCTGTATTTTTCTTCCTTGTTGATGTGTCCATGAACGCCATACAGACTGGTGCAACTGCGGCAGCTTGTAGTGCGATCAACCAAGTTGTTGCTGATCTTCCTGTAAGTTTATGTCTTTTCCAGAATGTTGAGACACCAGATTATGCATGTTCATTAAACTACTTGTCTGACAATGTGATTTTCTAAAGCACTACATAAACTTAGTCTCCATAATGAATTGCCTTCATATTTGGATGATTTTGAGTTCGTGTCATTAAGATTTATGTAGGACCATAGATGGCAATGTATATATTTTCTAATAAGCTTCTAGAGGGAAAGAGGAATCCTACTTGATTGAACTGCAAATTTGGAATACTGATTAGAGCTTTCAGTCGCTTTGATATACTGGCTTACTGTTTAAAAAAGCTCCAGAATTCAGATTACGTTCTTAGCATTGTTCCTACATAGTTTTATAAGGGAAGACTGGTTCTGTAAATTGTTGCCTTTTTGAATCCTGCTCGATTCTTGGTTGCAATGTGTAAGCAAAGAAATCTTCATCCACCAAATTATTTTAGGGTTTGTTGCTGGAGGATTAAGAATCAATAGGGATTAATTAGCATTTGATGATTAGGAAAGGGGAGAAATTAGGGCATGTTTCCTAGGATTGAGAGATGCAGAACTCTTATGAGCCTTGGGAAAGAATGGATGGACTGAGCTTGGAATCCCCAAATGATTGTGATAGGGGTTTTCTATAGGCTTAAGAAATCCTCTAAGTTCACATGCCAGACATATGCCTATATATTGGGCAATTATGCCCTAGGTATTTACAGGTTCTATATATATATATGCATATATATATGTATGTCTCCTCTAAGGAAGCCTGGCTATCCCCAGTTTCCTGCTCACAGTCCAAAACCCATATATATGCACCATCCTGATTCCTATGCGACTCAGGGTAGTGACCTTCATTGTTGAATTTTCCTTCTATGGGCATTTTTTTTCTGTTTTTTCGATTTTTGGGCTAACCCCGAACAAAACGAAGCCGGTTTGGCATCGGTACAAGAAACCGGTAATTCGGTACCGGGTTCGGCCTTTCTGGTATTTTGGAGGTTCGGTACATACCGAACCGATTGTACCGGTTGAATTATGAAAACTGTAAAGTCTGGGGTTTGTTGCTTCACTTAACTGCTTTTATTCCATCTTCAATTCTTTTGAGATTTCAATCTGATAATAGTATCTGCTCTCCTGATCATCTTCAACCCGAAAATCTGTTTTACAGCTTTTAAAGAACACACAACTGATTACTGTATCAAGAACAATGGAGTATAAATATGCAATGAACATCCACTCTAAGGCCATGGAAGAAGTTGGAAATCCAGTATGAGAGTAAGCTCCCATAACGCGGTACTGAAACCATATTAAGAGGCAGGGCTAATGATATAGCTGTTGAATTTCTTCCTCTGATCATAACACAGGCCTTGAGGATTGAAATATACCCTCCACTTTTTTCCATACCCGATAAAACCAGGGCTAAGTTGCAAATAATGAGGGCATTAGCAAGAATTATGGAATAAAGAATAGCTCCAGCTGCTGACAAAAACAGGACTGACTTGGGAGATGATAATAGATTGAAATATTCAAGAGTATTGAAGGTGATAGAGAGGATTGAGAAGCTAGTGGCGCTCGAGGATAGAATGACTAATCGGTACAAGTTTTTACCAGTACCAAACCGGTCCTAACCTGTCCGGAATACTGGTAATTCGGTACTGGTACCGGTATTGGTGCCCATTTTTGAGTAAAAACGGTAACCGATTCGGTACAGTAAATTACGATGAAGACCCCTAATCATCTAGTTTCAAATCACTGCCCTTTAGAGAGTTCCTTAACCACTGCAGCTTTGGAGGTATATGGCATATGTAGGACCTCAAAAAGAAGTGTATTGGCCAGCCCCCTCATGGAGATTGGACGCCCTAGTTGCTGTCCTTATGGAGGATGAGGCCCCCTAGTGGCTGGTCCCTCATGGGGGTGAGGCCTCCGATTGCTCCGTTTTTCTCTTTTCCGTTTTCCTCTTTTGTGCAATTGGGTAATGGGCATTGTGTAATTAGTGTCCGATCCTTGTGCATGCGCCCCTCTTTTACTTCGCACTCCCCTATATAGGACTCACAATGGATTGAAGACGATTTATTAGTAGCCTTCACAGATGCTTCTAACTTTTGCGATACTTCGGTGAGACAAACATTCTTTGAGAATGACATGTATTGTATTCAAATCATGTGTCGAATGATACTATGATTTTACCCGATACTTGTGTAACATATATGGGTCAGTTTGCCTGGCCAGAAAATTTAAAAACATTCGAGTTTGACCCCTAGAGGATCTGGAACACAGCAGTTTCTCTCTCTCTCTCTCCTCTTTGGCGATTGCAACTGTCTCCTTTCTCTCTGTTGGGATTGGGCCGATTGGCAATGCTGCTGTATATTGGTGGTTCTGACTTCTTAGTATTCTCTCTCTCTCACGAGCAATAAGGGACAGCACACAATAGGGGTAATAGGGTTATATACTTATGTAGTTATGTATTCATTAGTTTCTTACAAAGTAGTATAGTACATCAACACTTGTTATTTGGCTTACAAAGTAGTATAGTACATCAACACGTGTTGTACGTTTCTTTTTGCTAGTATTACGTCTTTGTATAACGATTTACCCTACATTAATTAATCATTAATTGCTAAAGATATGGAACACTTTAAAAAAAAATTACGTATGTAATATTATTTATTAGTTGATAGATATTTGACGGGATTATGATATTACAGTTGACCAGGCGGTTAAGCCACTAACCTGTTTCCCATTTTCTTTCTAATAAACCATCTAGTTTTGACGTAGCGGAAGTACAATGAAAACTGTTATCAATTGTTGAATCGCGCACGATTGTCAAACGATAACATTCTACAACCTGTTGATTCTACGCATACTAGGAAATAGGCAACAAAATTATAATTCAGAGAATTTTGGAAAATAAGAAAAATCTATTATTCATCAAAATTGCTGCTTCCCATCATAACAAATGTTTAAATAATAAAACCCTAAAAGCGAAATCCAAAACGGAAAAAGGAAAACTAATAAGAAAAATTACAAAAATAACCCGAAAACAATAAAATGTAATTTTGAAAGCCTAAACGATGGAATTTGACCAAAAAATCCTGCAGTTCACGAGCGAAGCGCTAATGACTTTTGATCGTTGACCCGTTTCCAATGAAATTAGGCTCCGAAAACGCCAAAATCCGACACTCCAAACTTGACAGAAATTACCAAATTGCCACTGGATCAAATCTTTCCATAATCTATCAAATCTTTTCATAAACTGAATCAAATCTATCAAATCTTTCCATAAACTGACACGCTTGCTCTTCAACCGCATCAAGTTTTCAAAACATTGGTTATATGTTGGCAAGTGTTGGGAATGGTTCTAAAATATTTCTAAATAAATGTTGTGATCATGGTAATGCATGTTTCATTAGACATTATTTTGTTTCTGTACTAGTGTACTCTTATTTCATGTAAAAGATGAAAATCCTTTAATTGTTCCTGCAGGATGGTCCTCGGACAATGGTGGGAATTGCTACTTTTGACTCAACTATTCATTTTTACAATCTGAAACGCGCATTACAGCAGGTTTATACAGTTGTCGTAATATTTATCCTCATTTTTCCAATGCCCTGTTTGCCCTGTTTAGAAATTAGATGGTCCTCTTTTTTTATATTTTTCAATTTAATATATATACATACATACATACATATATATATATATATATATATATATATATATATATATATATATATATGTACTTCGATAGAAAATAGGTAGCTCTTTGTGGAGAAATTATCAAAAAGAAGAAAAAAGAAATAAAGATAGCTCGCTTTTAGACAATAACTCTACAAATTTGTTTACACGAGTAACATTATATTTACCTTTTTGACATGAAACATTTGTAATATCTAACTTTTCTTTTACAGCACGTTTTTTGCTCAAATATTCACCCTATGATGTTCTGTTTGATCATGTTACCCATGTGAAAACATTAAGTAGGATGTTGTTACTGTTATTCTAATCCAACAGCACATCCATATTTATATCAAAAAGGCAGAAATAAAAGCAGAATTTGTTGCAAAACAATTTGAAACAGATGAGTTTGAAATTTATGCTCATTTCTAGCATTTGGTCTGTTGTTGCAGCCACTGATGCTTATTGTTCCTGATATACAAGATGTTTACACTCCTCTCCAAAGTGATGTTATTGTTCAACTTTCTGAGGTTAGCTCTGTAAAATTTCTACCTTTCAGTTATTAATTTTTCGGTAGGTATAGATATGCTGTAAAGTGTTAAAAACAAGATTTGCTAATGATTTGATTTGTGTTTTCTTCTGTTGGTAATTTTTCAAGTGTTTTTTATAAGTGAATCTGGTTGGTTATTTGAGGTTTCAGTGCCGACAACATCTAGATCTTTTGCTGGAAAACATCCCCACCATGTTTCAAAATAATAGAACTGCTGATTCAGCATTCGGTGCAGCAATCAAGGTATGCCATTTTATACTTGCTGATTATGTACATAAAATCTACACATAGAATAACTAAGAAAGTAATTCACGTGCATTGTGTAGCCAAAAGCTTCTATTCTAGACTTCTAGTACATCTTATGCAGGATAATCTTGCTTCATATCTTCCCTAGTGAATTATCGACCTTTACCTGTAAATTCGTATTTTGTCTTCTTTGGAGCTAAAAGACATTCCAGAAACCCTAAACATAGGCTTAAATGTGAGTAGGATAGGCAGCTTTCGTTCATACAACCTGACCCTTATTGGCTGGTGCATGTTCCTTTTTTATTTGGTGATATTTTAATTAACTGAAGTTTTATTCCTACTTGCCATGATTCCTCAGTGTGAATGCTAAACTCTGCATGTTCTTGTCGCAGTAGCTGCCTTTTATGTAGCTATTGGTGTCAGCATAAAGACAAACTGTAAAATTGTAGGGTATCATCACAGTCATATGTTTATATGAAGCTGACATGCATTTTGTTATTTTTCTTAGGCTGCTTTCTTGGCAATGAAGAGTACTGGAGGCAAACTTATGGTATTTCAGTCAGGTAAGCTCATTAAATTCTATCTATTTTTTACTTATTTTTCCAAGTCCTTGGATTGGGTTGTTTGGTGTTTTGATCCTTTGGGAGTCTTCTTTTGTCATTCTTTATTCACTTACTTGTTAGGTTATCGTCCAGGTTGTCATTTTTCTCGAGCCTCTTATATTTGGAAAGCAAAGGCTCCCTCGAATAATAAGGCTTTTATGTGGTCCTTAACACTTAATCGGCTTAACACTAACGCCATGGATCAGAGACGTAGGCCTTACAAATCTGTGGATACAAATCTTTATCCACAGATGTGTGTTTTATGTGTATAGGATAGCGAGTCTTATTCTCATTTATTTCTTCATTGTTCAATGGCTTCACTGTTGAGGTCTTGTTTTTTTAGCGTGATGGCTGAAAGTTGGATACATCCCTCTTCTATTGAAGGCCTTTTACCATGCAGATTTAGGGTTTTGTCCATACGAGGGTTAGGAGGATTCTTTGGAGATGTGCTTGCTTTGCCATTTTGTGGGGAATTTTGATCAAGATGAATGCTAGAAATTTTTGTGATTAAACAATGAATATTAATCTGCTGTGGGATAGAGTGTTTTTCTTTGATTCTCTTTGGGCTCATGCAATGGGAGCTTTTGGAGGAATTTCTTTGTTCAATCTTAATTGAGATTAGTGGATGATGCTAAATTAATGTTCTGATTTTTGTGTCAAGTCTCCATTGAAGCTTGACTGGGTTTGCAAGCTAGAACCAGAAAACAGGGGATTAAAGGGGTAGTTTTAGATTAAAGTTAGAATTGGGGAAGAAGACAAAAGAGACTCATATTGCATTACATTTCATAATATATTTCTCTACTCTCTACATTTGCTTAGCTCAATATAAAAAAGGATCACATGGATCTGCTTAAGAGCAGAAAACAAGAAAAGTTACTACTATAAGTACTATTACCAAACTGCCCCTCAGTTTATACTAGCCTTGTCTGACATTTTGGCTCTCCTTTTCTTTGATTTCTTTTGTTTTCTTTTTGGAGGACTCCTTGTCCTCGTCATGCATTGCATTTTCTTCTCTTTTAACCAATACAATCTTCTTTTATCCAAAAAATGTTATTACTTTATTGTGCTTGAAAGTTTTGCTATTGTCTTGTGATCATTTTCTTCTTATTCTCTTAAAATTCGTCTGCCATCAAGGCATGCACCTGTACTGCAGTCAGTTTCTTAAATATTGATTTGACGAAAAATTCTGATATGCCTATGATACTTGGAAAATTACCAATTGGGAAAGTTATTGCAAGATTTATGGATCTTGGTGTTCTTATTATTGTATTTTTCCTTGCAGTCTTGCCATCTGTTGGCATTGGAGCCCTTTCTGCTAGAGAGGCTGAAGGTAGAACTAATATCTCTGGAGCAGAGAAGGTATGAACTTCTGAGACATGTTTGCTTTGTTGCTGGACTATCAAGCTTTGGAAATTGCATGCATCTTGTTTTTTGAAACAGTAAATTTTTGTTTTTAATGTTGGGTTTGTTTGGAAAAGTCCAAAGCCATTGAAGTGCAGCATGGGTTAGGCTTAGGTAGTCGTCCATGGGGTTTATTGTTCATTAGTTTGTGCTTCTAAACCTTTCATGGTAAAGCATATACACCAAGTAGTTTGACGTGTGACAAACTAACAATGCATCAATATTTTCTTATGTGAGTATTGATTTTCGAATTTAGGAGGCTCATAAGTTACTCGAACCGGCAGACAAAACATTAAAGACGATGGCTATTGAATTCGCTGAGTATCAGGTGACATTAATTGTGTCCTTACATGGATAGATTTTGTTCTTATTCTTGTAGGCCTGTTGGTTGAGATATGTGATCGTGTTACAATTCTTCATGTTTAGTTATCTTTTTCCTCGACATTCCAGGTCTGCGTTGATGTATTCATAACTACCCAAACATATATAGACATTGCTTCTGTCTCTGTCATTCCGAGGACTACGGGAGGGCAGGTATGGTGATAGTTTATGTTATAGGCTTACAGCATAGTGCTTTGGTTGAGTGTTGTGAAATTGATTGTCTTCATGCATCTGTCTTAAGAATTGTTTTGAAAAACATTATTTGTTCCATCTGGTCATCTAATGTGTATACTTATTGAGTTAACTGTGATTCTAAATGAGTCAAGCTTCTGTAAAAGGTTGTAAGTTTCTTATGTACAGAACAGTGAACCTGCTACGAAGCAGCTTTACTTACTAGATGTAGCAGTAGTAATTTCCCTTCTAATTGTAATATTTACAATCATGATTAAAATCTTTAAGCTTGCTTATTTCTTAACAAGATTTCTTCTTGATGATGAAAAATTGAAAACCAGATGATTAATTTATGACGTATGTTATTATCACAAATATTAAAGATTTTGACCGAATAATTTCCTTGTTATTTTCTTTTAGCTGGTGACTGTGGCACGCATAATGTGTGTTCACTTTCTTTTCATTACTTCCTGTATTTTTTTTTTTCAAAATTTATTTCGAATTTTCAAAAAGTTAGTAATTGTAGTTATTCTTGAGAGAGGTGGGTGGAAGTCTTATTAGTAAGGGGAAGAGTTATAGGTAGTTATCTATATATCTTTGACTGGGAGGGGCTTAGTGTCCAATAATAAAAACCTGTTATCTATATATATATTTGACTGGGAGGGGCTTAGTGTCCAATAATAAAAACCTGATACTGCTTTAGAATGAAGATAGCATACCTAACTACTTTCTCTGATTTGATTAATATTAAACTTATTGTAGCCATAATTGTCACGGCGCCACGACGAGTTATGGCGGTAGCCGACTGCCTGGACGCCTAGGCGACCGCCATGGCGTCCGTATGGTGACAAGTCGTTTACAATGTGTAATTTATATATTATTTATATTACTTAATAAGTATATTGACAATAAAATTTCATATACATTAAAACCAAAAACATAAGGGTTTTTTGCCTTTCTCCCTTTTTTTTTAATTGATGGCTCATGGGTATTATGTTTATGGGTCAATGGGTCAGAGGGTAGATGAGGTAGACATTTAAATTGGGCCAGAGCTGCAAAGGTGTCCCACGGCGTCGCCTTGAGCCACCGAGCTGCCAAGGCGTACGCCTTAGCAGCTCCATCTCAAATCGACCTCTCGCCGTGCCATTTCTCCATCACCTGGACGCCTAGGCGATGCCGTGACAACTATGATTGTAGCTATTAAAGTGGGTTACTTGTTCCTAGTTGTCTACGAGTTCCTTTATGCAAAGCATATTCCTGCATTTTTAGTAAGGTCAACTAGTAGACGTTTGGAACTCAAGTTCTCATGTTGTAGAGAAGACTTTATATTTAATGTCTATGCTGTGGAAAACAGAACAGCCAAATTGGGGATGATGTATGCTGAGCAGTTGGGAGGAATTTTGATTAAGCAGTATATAGTGTTCCATTGTAAATATGGTTATGCTCGTTATAAAGGCATAGTGTTTACTAGTTATTTCTTTTATGGCACTGTTTTCTTTGTTTCTATTTCTTATTTTGACATTGAAGACGTCTTAAAACCCATTTTGTTTTTGGGTAACTGGGCATTAGTTTCTTTTGTTTTTTGCTATTTGCTGCCTTCATGTTTTTGCCGAAGAGTTTACAGTTAATCAACTGGTCGAATGTTTTTGTGATACTTGTAATCTGCTTACTGTTAACTGACTTTTGTCTTCTATTTGTACCTACTAAGATAAAGGTTATTTAATTTGATAAACTGATTGCCAAGTTCTTGATGTAACATAGAAAGTATACTAGTTGGTTTAAAGGAAAGTGAAATACTTGGTATGTATGTATCCCCAGTTAGTATCTTATTATTTGACAATGAATTAATGAAAATATATCTCCACATCTTGTATATATGTTTCATATTTGACTTATCAAAAGAAGTATGTATATATGGTATTTTTCCTACTGTTCTTTTCTTTGCTTCTAGCCATTACTTATGGTTGTTCTCTTTTACTTATTGGTTTCCTTCGATAAGTAATTTTTCGAGGCTTGGACCATAAATTTTACGCTTTCTTCCAGGTGTATTATTATTACCCTTTCTCTGCTGTTTCTGACTCTGCTAAGCTTTACAACGATCTTCGATGGAACATCACAAGGCCCCAAGGTTTTGAGGCAGTTATGCGAGTTAGATCCAGCCAGGTGAATTTCACACTGATTTGTCCCCCATCCTCCTCCCGCAAAAAAAAAGACAACCTCATTTTCGGGTTATATATGTTAACGTCATCGTTTTATGAATGCTAATGGGAAGAAAATGATTGCATGACTTATAAAAATATTCCTTCCTCCTGTAGGGCCTTCAAGTTCAAGAATATTCTGGAAACTTTTGTAAACGTATTCCGACAGATGTGGACCTACCTGCGGTTTTCTCTCTCTCTCTCTCTCTCTATATGTCCAATTTAAGCTTATTTATGCACCTCCATGTCTTTAATGTTTCACTTTTTTTGATCTCTTAGTTTGCCATAACAAAGTGGAAACACACTAATGTGCTCATGCGTTTTCTTCATTTAAATCATGAAATTGTTAACTGTGAGCAATGTTGGTTGTGTAGCATTTGGTGGACCATAATTAGGAAATTTTTATATTATATAATTTAATCTAGAGTACACATGATTTCTACAAAATAATTTGTTTTGTTCAGTTGATATGATTGCTCAAATTAATAAACCATCAGAAGGTGCACATAACTTTAATTTTTTGTTAGTCTAGAACAAGCTTTACTTATAGATTTATTTTGTCAGCTGTCTTCTTATACATGTTTCCTTTTTAGTCCTGGTGGATTTATGCATGATTTAGGGTCTATAAGAATTTTTTGTAATTTCGTGGTATGATCTTGTTTCAATTCTGATTCAGCCTTCCCTTGTGCAGATCGACTGTGATAAAACAATAATGCTAACACTAAAACATGATGAAAAATTGCTGGATGGTGCTGAATGTGTCTTTCAGGTTATTTGTCCTTTGGCACTCTATTTTGTTTATGATATTTTCAAATAAGTCTAAGAAAATAGCTACTTTCAGCCTTTAAATCCATTTTGGGTTGTGCAGTGCGCTCTTCTCTACACTACCGTGTATGGCCAAAGAAGAATACGAGTTTCTACCTTGTCTCTGCCATGCACCACCATGCTGAGTAATTTGTTCCGTTCAGCAGACTTAGATACCCAGTTTGCCTGTTTCTTGAAGCAAGGTAGTTGGTTCTGTGTTAGTTAACTTCTCTTGCTTTTTAATGAACTCGGTTCCTCCATTTTGGACTAAATCGATAGTATTTCCTCATTTACATCTGTAATATTAAACATAAGCCAATTCCTCAGGACACACTCATGATTGTTTTCTTCTCTTTTTCCCTTTACCCCCCCCCTGTTATCATGGCTGTTTTACTCAGCTAATAGTCTTCCATAAGCCTTAAATTGCACATTGTTATATTTTTTCATCAGAAGGATACAAATTATTACTATTCTCTTTTTCCTCTTTGTAGCGGCAAATGAAATTCCTTCCAGTCCACTGTTGCAAATAAGGGAGCAAGTGACAACCCTTTGCATAAGCATTCTGCATTCGTACCGCAAGTTTTGTGCTACAGTGTCATCAGCTGGACAACTTATTCTTCCAGAGGCTCTTAAACTATTACCTCTATACACACTTGGTATGTTTCTTAGTGCAGCTCAAAGTATATATGTCTGTTATCCTGAGGGTATTATTAGAAAATTGATATTGTACAGTAGTAAAACTTGACTTTCTTAATTTGCTTGAAATCCCCAAACGTGATATTCTTTGTGAGACAAATAGACTGGGATGAGATGAGAAATAATTGGAGAAGAGAAGTCAGAAGGATAGAGATGAGTCCCGCGTGAGGTCTAGCCCTTTTAAAATTTAATCCTTATCTTTAGGAGTAAATGGGTGGTGAGTGGCTAGGAAACACATCCATTGGATAATTTATAGCAATGTTTTCAAACCGGAGTGGTCATCAAACAGAAATAGTTAATGGGCGGAACTGTTATTGAACCAGTGACATCATAATTATATAGTGCACGAATAAATAAATATTATAAATTGTATTAAATAATTATTATATACTCCTTTATTTCAAAATATAATACCAATTGCATTTTTATATTTTGAAATGGAGAGAGCATAATAAGTATGTATTTAATAATTAAATTTATTAATAAGTATTATAAGTTTATTTGATATGTATTAGTTTTACAAAGTAAATTTAATGTATAAGTGATAATAATAGTGCAATTATTTACTCATGAATTTAAAACTTTTAAAATCTGTACTCATAGCAAATAGGACTATTATAGTCCAATTGTTAATACAATATTAGTTGAAAATAGGACTACACTAGACTAGAAAAAGACGAAGCACACAGAAACTTGTGAGTTGGTGTGTAAATGTAGCCCACTATTTACTCGTCCAAAATCTTTCTAATTACTCCTCACATTCATTAAAATTTCTCTCTCATCTTTTCACTTTCCAGTCTCACTTTCTCAAGTCCGATGTCTCCTCCCATATTCGTGATGATCGGAAAGTTACTCCTCCCTTAAAATCTATGATTTTTCTCACATCTGCAAATAAATCAAGCAAAGCAAAGTAGTAACTGTCACACACATGATCGCTGAATTCAAAAGTAGTTTTTCTCATGAATTTATTTTTCTTGGTATAATTGAAAACTAAGTAAAATGGCCAACCAGTAACCGGTTCTCCGGTTCAGGCAGTCTAACCATCGGATTAACGGTTCTTAGTGGTTTCTTGGCACTTCTGGTTTAGTGGGGCTGACCGGACCATTTTGCTGACTGGTTCGCAGTTTAATTGGTACGACCTGCCGGTTCGGTCTGGGTGTTGAAACGTTGATCTAAAGTACTCGTCTATGTGATTTTGAGTCTACCTTTTTCTTTTTTAATAAAATTTTATCAAGCTATCTTATTTGGACTGAAATTTATGAATCTAAAATAAGAAAGAGCAAGGACAAAGGTGGTGACGACAACAACGATGACATCAACAATAATAATAATAATAATGGTGTTGGTGTTGGTGTTGGATATTTTTATTTATGTAACATTAGTATATAATACTATTTATGTGTGTGTGTGTATGTTATCTGTTCTGAAATGTAAAGATTAAATTATTTAAAGTCAATTTAATATATTTTTGAATTCAAAATTGATGTGATTCATTTAACTTTTGAAAATTACAAATCATATAACTAGTAGTACTTTTACAATGTCTAAAATTAAGTGAAGTAATATTAGCTTGAAATTTTAAAATATCTCAAATTAACTTCAAAAGTGAAAACTCATTTTGTATTTTAAAATGGAGGAAGTATTACATCAAATTTTGAATAATTACAGGTATATTTAATATATAATACGTAATTATGACATCACTGTACAATAACGGTTTAACTGCTAGTTCAACCAATGACCCATCCACCCAATAATTATTCCCGTTTAATGACCGGTTCGGGTCTGAAAACATTGTGAGTGGTCAAGTTAGCCAGCTTGTTGATTTGTAGTCAGTATGTTTATTCCTGTCTATTTATATTGTTTGACAGAGAGTTGGTGTGTAATTGTTCTTGTGCTTAAAATTCATCATCTAAGCAATATACAATGATTCTAGGAGTTCGTCAGTTGCTATTTTTATTGCTTATCAATTTCCAATACATATGGAAAAAATATTCTGCGTAACAATTAAGATTGAGCCACATTCTGTGTCGGTCTGTCAAGATATCCTCCCTCTACTAAATTAGTGCTTTGGTTTCCATTATGGGTCAATCCAGAAGATGTGAATGATATACAGAGTATTCGATTAGTTGACATCTCTTCACATAAATTTAAGTGGATTCCACCATATTTCTGATTAAAAGTCCTCTTTATCACAATGTGCAATATGGAAGTAGAGCGGTTAATGTTGGTCAAACATTACCTTCCTTAAACTATGTGCCAGTCAAATTTAATCCCTTGCAAGTATGTTGGTATCACACACGGAAGCCGACAAAAATGAAAACGAGTATAATACTCCCCCGTCCAATTTTATTTGTCCTAGTTTGAAAGTGTGCCTATTAATATTTTTTTATCTCCAAATTACCCGTCTTAACTACTCTATTATCATCTTTTGTTGTAATTAATCTCCTAACTCTTTATTGGAATAATAAAATATAGGGGGGAGAGAGAGAGGGAGAGGAAAAAAGGAGTGTGGTTGTGCTTCCAATGTCATAGTTAATAGTGCTATTTTTTTCAATGTATGTCATGTTGTTTTTAATTATTATTTTTAATAGTTAAATGAGGGTAATATTAAAAAAATAAGGTCAAAAATAGTATTATAAAGGAAAGAGGACAAATAGATTTGGACTAACCAAAAAAGAAAATTAGGACAAGTAAACTTGGACGGAGGGAGTAATAGTTTATTTAATAGTTTTAGATTACGGGAGAATGGCATTCTCACTCTGTTCCGTTTTAGAATATTTTTTAAGCACTTTGTGCAATGGATTTTAGAACTTGTCAAAGGCATATGTATCCATTATATATTTTTATGTATCTTTATCGTTTTAACATCTTTGTAAAGTTTGTATGTTATATTTTCTATTATATGTAAGATACGTAAAAAATAATGTATAAATATGGCTTGAAATGTCTTGATATCCAGCAATGGCTGCCAAAAAAAATAATTTTTTTTGTTTTATAAATTGGTTGGAGTATTCCTTAAAAAATTAGGGATAAGATAGAACATCTATGAATCTGTTAACAGTATTGGACTTGGTTGAAGTCCCTGTCATTTTACAGATGTTGGTGTTATTGTGTATTGTAATTTTTTTAACACAAAGGTTTAAGATACCTCTTGAAAAGAGTACGTCAGCTGCTATTTCCGAAGATACTGTATGTGAGTTGAGTTTCATGATTTTGCTTTTCAGCTTTGATTAAAAGTACTGGACTGCGAACTGATGGGCGTATAGACGATCGGTCGTTTTGGATCAATTATGTTTACCCTCTCTCTACTCCTTTGGCAATCCCGTTGGTGTACCCCAGGATGATCACTATTCACGACCTTGATTCAAAGGTGAGTAATTATTCTATTTGTTTCTGATGTATTTTAGTATTTATATGCTCATTATTCAATTTCTATATATGTCTTGGTTGACAGGAGATGGATGGATCTCTTATTCCGCCTGCCATTCCACTTTCAAGTGAGCACGTGAGTGATGATGGAATCTATCTTCTGGAGAGTGGCGAGGATTGTTTAATTTATATTGGGAACTCTGCCAATCCTGATATCATGCAGCAGCTTCTAGGCATTTCTTCTGTTGATGAAATTCCCACCCAGGTATCTATGTGTTATGTTTTGCTATTTTTATTATCACTACTTTTACTATTTTTCTGTGTTACATGGAACATCATGTCTAAAATTCAGACTGCTACACAAATTTGCACCTTCTGTTGAGCTTTAGGTTCATGCTTGGTGGATAGATTTTGCTAGTAGATGGTTTTTGTGACTTGAAATTTATGAAGTATTCAATCAAGTTCTTTGTCTTACCATTTTCTTCTTTAGTGTTTCTCAGTCATGTGTAATGCTAGTCTCACTCAGTCAACATGTACTATGTCAAAAGCTGAGCACTCTACGTCAACAAACACTTAAAACTGGACTTTATCTGAATTTTATTAAAACTGATAAAAGAACTTTTGCTTTTGGACATGGTTCAAACACACGATAGCAGCCTATGTTTTGGAAGGTTATTTTTTGACTCGGTATCGGTTTCAGTATTGGTTTCGGGTCATATGCACTGTTATCTATTTAGGAGCTTCAAAAAAAGTAAAAAGTTGTGTAAAAAATTCTAAATAATAAGAATAGCAGGATGAATCAATAAAGTTCAAAAAAACACTAGAATAGCAAGATGAATCAATACAGTTCAAAAAAACACTATCTAGTGCACAACATTTTTCAAATGATAAAAAACAAACATCTCGCAAATATGTTTGATCAGTTTTACGTTTGAATAAAGTTGATATTGATATTGTCTTAGTTCAAATAGTTGAGTACACATGTTTTATAGAGTACACATGTTCTATAGAATTTAAGTACAATTTAACTTAACTAAGTATATTTTTAAGTACAATTTTGTCAATTTTTTTTCGTTATACTTGACTAGGTACTATGTAGGTACAATTTAATTATAATTTAAGTACAATTTAACTTAACTAAATATATTTTAAGTGCAATTTTTTCAAGTTGTACTTAACTAGGTGCTATATAGGTACAATTTAGCTTAATTTTATATATATTAAATACATTTTTTAGTTATACTTAAATAGGTGCTATATAAGCAATGTTCTAAAAGGCGCTAGGCGGGAGGCGGGCGGCCGAGGGGGGCCTAGCGCCTAGGGGGCCTAGGCGGGATTTTTTATTTTAAGGTAATTTTAATATTTTATTTTAATTTATCCAAACAAAATAATAATATAAAGCAAAACAATCTATAATAATGATAATAAAGGCCTTTTCTTAAAGTTCAAACACATATCCATATTGCTAATGTCAAAGTTCAAACACATCCATATTGTTAATGTCAAAGTTCAAACACAAACATGCAATTGTTCAAAGTTTAAACAAATTTTTAACGTATTAGTTTTATTTATAAATAAGATTGCTATTAAATAATAAATTTTAAAATTTCAATAATTTAATTCAATATTAAAACTTAAGAAACTAAACATTAATTTAAGAATTATAAAATTGAATTAAACTAAATATTACAAATGTATTCTCATTTATATAATTTGAAGTTGGTACAAGTTCAAAAAATTACAACTATAATAAAATTATCCATTTTGACTTGATATTGTTCACTTCTTGCTGTGATTTGATATGCCACAACCTGTATTATGAATATAGTAATCATTAGAAAAATAAACATATAAAGATTTGGTTTGGGTAGTTATTAAAATAAAAAAATCTCTCCGCCTAGAACCCGCCTAATTTTATAGAGGGATTTTTTTATCGCCTTGGGCCTAGGTGAGGCACCTGGGGGCTTAGAGGCGCCAAGTGGGGGCCTAGGTCCTAGGCGGGGCGCCAAGAGGGGGCCTAGCGCCTAGGCGGGGCCTAGGCGGACCTAGGCGGAGATTTTTAGAACAGAGTATATAAGTATATTTTAAGTACAATTTAATTTAATTAAGTACTTTTGAAGTTCAATATTTTTTTTTACTTTTTACTTGACTAGTTACTACATATTTAATTTAAAGAGAAAAGTTTTGTCATCTCCCTTTTATAGCTTTTAGTATATTCAATTATTTTTTTGGTGGCGTTTCTCCCCTTTACGTCATGATTCTCCTTTCTTTGGTTAGAAACCGTTACGTTATGTCGAGTTGCTGAAATTTTGCCGAAGTTACCTTTACATGAATAATTCCCTTTAGTCCGTGATTTCTCCCCTTTACGCCGAGATTTTTCCTTGATTTGATCTGAATCCGCTACATTACTCTGAGTTGCCAAAACTTCACCAAAACTTACTTTTTACATGAATAATTCTTAATTTTGCGATTCGTGTCAAGGTTGCGGTTTGGTACCTAACCAAGACGCCAATATTTTGTGTAACAGCCGATACTTTGAACCATGCTTTTGGATAATGGAAGAAATTTTGTTAAACTGAGAAGAGAGTCCAGAAAGGAATGAGTAGTCCTCCAAAGAAAAAGAAGTTTGAAAAAAGGAAAAACTTATGGAACACTACTCGTGGGTCTCTATATAGTTTTTTAGTAGAAATACCTCTAAAAGTTCCCATAGTGATATGCTAGAATTGGAACCCAGTCCCAAAGAAGAGGAAGAGAGAGATGGGTTCTATTGATTTTGCTAGCATTCTTTCCAGTCCATGTACCTCATTAAATATCAAAACTAGTAGAATTTCATAGAATGAAAAGGTAGAAACTTATCATTGAAGATTCTGGCATTTGTCTTTGCCAAATGCTCCCAATGAATTGCAAATGCATTTAATTACCTGCCTGGCTAGTTGCTAATATACTAATGTATATCTTCTTTGCCTTGTCTGTCAGTTTGTATTGCAGCAATATGACAATTCGTTATCGAAAAAGCTTAATGATGTTATCAATGAGATAAGGCGCCAAAGATGTTCTTACCTCCGGTACAATGTTTATTGCATTTTTCCTTGCCCATTTTATAAGAATCTTCTTGTCTTTGATTTGGGATTTGTTAATCTTTTCTTCTTCATGTTTCCCTCTATTTCTCTGTTGCAGACTAAAATTGTGCAAGAAAGGAGATTCATCAGGTTGGTGCATGAGAACAGCCTTTTACACAACTTAAGCTTTACCATATTATACATGTTCCATCTTTATTTAGTAAACCAGTTAGATTATTTCTAATACCAACTCCAAATCTGGCAATTGGGAAAACTGTGAAAAATAAATCATATAGGGTGCTGGAGGTTTCTGAAAATTCCATTTTTTAAAATGTATTATACTATTATTGCATGCCAATAAGACGAGGGCCTTCATATTTTCTTGAATTACAAACTTCTTCCTTCATTTTTTTGGCATCCTTTCTTGTTCTTACTGTTTCTTCCCCCCCCCCCCCTCTCTTTGGGATCAAGAAATACTACGATATAGTGGATTCCTTCATAATGAAATTTTTTGACACCTACTGTTGTGAGTTGGACCAGATTATATGGCATTAGATTTGTTAGCAGGTTAAGACATTCTTGTCAATTTATTTTATTTTGATGCTTTAACTATGAGACTTGTCAAAGTTAATTCTTTTAGAATTCTTGTAATTAGTAATATTAGTTTCAGTCTTGCTAGATGTACGAAGTATACACACTCACACTCACACTCACACTCACACGAATATATATGCATATATCATTTTAGGCTAGTTCAATATGTTTCTTTACTTTGTAAGCATAGCTTTAGGAAGGTTCAACGTGATCCTGGGTAACATGAAGCTTGTGAATCGGTCGTGTAAAACAGGATGGCCTAGCATAAAAGAGAAACAATAATTTGAGAAGTCTGAGCTCTTTCTCTTCCCTACCCCCTCTTATTCAATTGTCCAATCACCCCAATCTTCTTATCTCTGCTCTCTCTCAAATTTCTAATGTCTTTAATATCCTTCTTTCTCTCTCACAGCGTGACCAAAAACTGTACAAACTTTATTATGTATATACGAGACTTTTACAAGAAAAGATGCACCTTAGATTGCTCAATAGTGTGTAGACCATTTATGCACTCTACTAGCAGAAAGTAGGACTCAAGCCAATGCAAGTCAAACCAGGTAGAGACAGAAACACTTATATTTATTGAATGCCATGCAATTTCGGGCAATTCATGTATGTGAAAGTGATCATTTTAATCATTCTGTTTCATTAGTATTCTTGATACACACTATCCAAATTCACACTAGTTCTACTCATGCTTTAGGAGTAGATTACAATAAGGTTTGACTGGTAGACAATTATTTTAAATCCATCTGGATACTCTCTGTTCTTAGCTGATATGTCAGCATATAGTTTTAGGGTTGCCAATGACTCATATGTAGGCTTTATGGGTGTGCAACGAGATTACCATTCAGAGGTGATGAACATTTAGAATTACTTGTAGTTGTTTAAAATTTATTTTACCCGTCTCAAGGATGATGGGACGTGTGAAACTTAGAAGTGAAAGATTTTTAAGATACTTTGGGACAATGAAGACACACCTGATCCAATTCAGAAAACTAAGATTTTTCTGAACTAGCTTTATGATATTTGTGGTCTTTGTAGCCCTCAGTGTTTTGGGTGGTGACGTCAATGTTATTAGGACGACTTCTAGAAAAATTTGGATGCTTGAGGTTTACTACTAGTACAAGTTGTTTTGATGATTTAATAAGATATAAGTTCAGGGATATTGCACGTTTGTACTGTAAAATGCTCACTTTTCTGTTTTAGGTGAGCATTCTGTTGGCACGCGCACTAATTGTTTCTTGTTCAATAATAAATGTGAGGATGAGTTTCCTGAATAGGCTCAGGTAGTTCTTACTTGAGTATTTTCTGACCATTTTCCAATTGTTTCAAGTCTTACTAGGCCCCTAAAATGTGGGTTAGAAGCCCTTTGAATTTGAAAATAGTGTGTTTCTTATCCGGGGCTTTTGGAGTTGATTAAGAATTGGTGGATAAAGGAGGATTGTGTGGGTTCAGCTGACTGTGTTTATGAAGAAGTTGCAATATTGAATTGAAAGAGTGGTATGGACAAATGTTTGGGAATGTGAGTGATAAATCCTGAGGAACGTGGGAGAGATTGATAGGTTTGAAGAATCTATGATGCTATCTGAGATTTTAATAGGTAAGCTGGCACAGTTGCAAGGAGTTTGAAGAGGTGGGTTTGAGGAAGGAGACAAATTTGAGGCAGAAGGCTAGGATTAAGTGGGTGAAGGATGGAGAATGTAATTCAAGACTGTTCATAAGGTTGCTAGTGGAAGGAAGCGTAGGAGTTTCATCAAGGAGAGATTGAGCTAGAGTCTGGTGAGGTTATTAGATATGAAGATTTTATTGCCGAAGAGATTACAGAGATAGGAAGCTTTTTGAGGAGGTTGAAATTTTACTAATGGAGTGCAGATTCCTATTTCAAGTGAGAAGGGATTGGCTGGAGAGACCTTTTGAGAAGGAATAGGTTAGGATGGTTGTGTTTGTATTAGCGAGGGTAAGAATACTTGGTCCTGAGGATCTTACAAGACCTAGGACATACAAATTATTGAACGTATCAAATCGATGAGAGGATTACATTGTTGTGAAGCTTAATCTAGTGTTATTAACATAATAAGCTGGTATAAATAGAATATTGAGAAATCCTTCAAACAGTGAAACAAAAAATCCAACGAGTCTAAAACAATTTGCTAGCAGGTTAGTGTATTATATTTGTAAGTTTTATTAAAATTGTGTGTTATGTGCCTCAGGAGATTTCTAGAAGTGGTCTAATGTTAGTTTTTGACAATGCCAAGAAGCCTGATGAGTCAATAACGGGTTTACGCTTATTAAAAGCCTATTATATTTACTAGGCTACAGAGGAAATCTACTTTTATGTTGCAAAATCCTTGCTTGAATTGTCACTATTATTTTCCTTTTCCTAGTTTAATTTCACAAGGACATTGTTTGGCTTCCATTGATTATTATTATTACGTCAACATAAAAACTCTAGCCTAGTAACCTCCTCTCAGGGTTGCGGAGTTACTACTACATCATCTAAATTCCATTTAAACTAAAATATACGAAGAATTTTATAATGTACATACCTTTGTTTTACAAAATAGTAGTAGTATTAGTAGTAGATATGCATCCGGATTCGGATCCAGCAAGGTCTAGGCAGTATCTGCTACATAGCCCTTTGCATATGTATCCAGATTTTGCTTAGAATTTGAGAGTTAACCAATAATTTGCTTGTAGGATTTTATGCTCTTTTCAAATATATTTATATTTATCATTTTGATTGTTTCCTAGGTATGCTGTTCTTTTCATATATGGTGGAAGACAAGAGTCCAAGCGGCCTCTCCTATGTTGAGTTCCTGGTACATATCCATCGGCAAATTCAAACTAAGATGTCTTGATCATTCCTTGTTTTTATTTATTTTTTATGGTCTGATGGCATTGCCTTTATGTGTGGCACACCAAAGGATAGTTTTGCAAATAGAGATAATTTTTGTAGTTTTATTATAGCATAATTTATAAATTTGAATTTCTTATTCAATAGTGTAATTTAGTAAATATTTTTAACTTATTGCTTCTCTGCTTTTACCTACTACTTTCCTTTTGCACAACTGGTGTACTGTAAATCTGGATTACAGATTGTAAACCATTATTTTGATTAAATATTACTCTCCTTGCATCAAAAGTTCAAAACACCCCCTTATAATTAATTTCTCATGTGCATGGATTTTTTTTTTAAGAATGAATAATTTTGCATACTGTAGCTGATTTTCATTTCTTTTATTAGGTGGTTGTGTAGGTAGCACTGTAGTCTGTAGCAACATACATTCAGCCTTGTTGAAGCATAATGGCAAAGTAAAAAATATTCTATATCAATAGATAGTTGAACATATGCAAGTGTTATGTGATGAACAGTTATTACTGTCTCATCAAATAAAACACAATGAAGTACAATTTGCATTTAAAGTTTTCAAAGAAATTTGATTGGCCCTTCAAATTTTAAACTTTAAACCTAACCAGACATTGTTTTGGTCATCATCTTCTCCCATGAGTTTATGAAGAACCATGTAACAAATCTAATATTAGAGTCTCAATTCCTAATACCAAATGTTGGCGGTAGTTAAGTTATCAGCTCAAAAAAAAAATTAGTTATATATCATGCTAATTTCCCCCCCAACTTGCATACATGACAACACATAAAATGCATTTACACTATGAATTAACATAAAGGACAACATGCAATGAGAAGATTTGAGTTCAAGAACTTAAACATCTCGAGTTTTGATACTATGTTAAGTTCCGAACTTATCTAAAAATTTAAGTTGTTATCCATCTAAATAAGGGCTTAAATTACTGATCCAATAGTATTTTTTTGGGTCATTTTAGCCCACTACGGGCTTATCCAAAAGGTCATAACTTGAACGTATTATTGGTATTAACTTAATTACTTATATACAAATAAATTTTTTTTATATCTTTCGATGTGGAACTTGGGTGTTACATATTGATGTATATTGAGATAAAGTATCACATCTAAAAACTAAAACTAAGACCTGAAACTCAATATAATAACCTTGATGGGTTAAAATACACTCATTTCCTATTCATTTTGAGTTTGATGGACTGAAATGTAAAATCAAGGCGCCAATTTGTATGCTTTTTACAAATTTATTCTTTAAACTATTTTTAGCGAAACTCACTCTTAAACTTATATTATTATTAAAACTCACACTTAAACTTATAATATTGCTAAAAAAGGACCCTAAAATCAATTATGTCAAAAAGTTTAACAACAAAATGGACTTTTGGATAAGCCCTGTGAGTTTCATGTGTGCAAAATATGTTCAAATGAGTCGTAGCCATATTAATAAGGGGAAGATTGCCCCCTTATGTTAATTAATAATACTAATTAATCTAGTTGGGTTAATTACTCAAGTTAATTATCTTATACGAGTTCAATAATTATTTAATCATAATTTTAGTCAATCATTGACATAACATGCATACATGACAAATTAGTGATGATGTGTAATAATAAAACAGATCTTTAAATTAAATTTTAACACATTAATTAGGTAAAATAGCAAAAAAGTAAAAAGAATAAACATGTAACAATCAAAATAGGCAAAAAAAACAAATATAAAAAACTTCAAAACATAAACAAAGTTATTACAACATAGGTTTAACTACTTGTAAGTTAAAAGCAATTTCAAACATTCTTTGACCTCAATATAAAATACTAAAAAAATATAAAAATATGAAAACTAAAAATTAATAATCAGAATATAACTATTGTTTTAGCCCAAGGAAGGTTTATATTATATTGGCCCAAAACTAGATGGCCCAGTGGTTTTTTAGCGGCAATTATTACATTATCTCCTCTATATATGCAGAAATATAATCTCCCATCCACCACTCCCTCTGGCCTCTGCCACCCCCAAAATGCAAACTCCTATCCTTCAACTTCGATTCCTTCCACAAACTCCTCCGTCACTTCGCCGCCATTCCTCTCTCTTCTCCGCCCAACGCCGCTCAATTCTCAGTTGCTCCGCCACCACCGTCAAGACCTTTCATAATTTCCGAGTCTTTAATTGTATAAGTTGTAGTAGTAGGGCAGATACAAATGAAGTTGAGAGGCAGAAGCAAAATCTAAAGGAGGTGAAAAGGGCTTATCCTTTTCATGAAATAGAGCCCAAGTGGCAGAGCTATTGGGAGGAAAATCGCACTTTTCGAACTCCTGATGATGATATGGATACATCCAAACCTAAGTTCTATGTTCTGGACATGTTTCCGTATCCCAGGTACCCCATTTCTCTCTCTATATATACCCGTAAATTATCCATGTCACATAAAATAAGAATTAATTTTGTTTTTCTTCAGCTCAAAGGAAATGATGCAAAATTATGAAAACATTTACATTTTGAACGAATTTTTAATAATAAAAAATAAAAATGTCAAAAATATACTTACAACCAACAGAGACCGCCGCTTGACTAGATAATTCGCACCAATAGTTCCCAGTGGCGGTTCCAGGATTCAGCTTCACTGTATACTGAATTATTTTTTATAAATATTTTTTTTATTTATGAAAAAATATATTAATTAAAAAAATTATAACGAAATAAATAAATAAAATAAAATATTCTCCCTCCATTCATAATTTCATTCCTAAAACAGACTTTTTAGGATAATTTTATATATTTAAATGTACCCTTAATAATTGTTGGAATTTGAGCCTAAATTAATGAGGGTATCATTAATTAATTTTAATGATTTCATACATTAATGTGTTCTACTCCATGAGTAGATTAAATTAAGTATTTGGAAGTTCAAATCCATAGATAGAGTAATGAATGAGATATTAACTCTCAAAGGTCACACTTAAAAGATAATAAATACATGTGGGAAAAACCAAGTCCCACATAGGTTAGAAATTAAATATTTTATTATTTTATATGTTTATATATAAGGAAAGTGCTCTTGGGTTTGGGCCCCAAGGGGCACTCTGCTTTTGTGGAAGGGAGAGGACCTAGCCAAGGCTAGGTTCGAACCCGTGCGCGCCGCCGTCCGGCCTGGCTCGGGCTCGTGGCACGAGGCACGTGGGTCATGGGTCGTGGTCCTGTATATAATTTTTTAGACAAAATTTATTTAAATTTTTAATTAAAATTTATATAAATTTTATTTATTTAATTCTATTATCAAAACTGTGTCGTTTTGAGAAGCTGTATTTATTATATTATCAAAACTGTGTCGTTTTGAGAAGCGGTATTATCAAAACTGTGTCGTTTTGAGGAAGCAGTATCTGTAAGTTGAACGACGGCCCAAAATTACGTCGTCTTTGTCGCACCTTTTCTTCTAAGCCTAAAACTACGTAGTTTTGGTTCTCCTAACGCCTAAACTACGTCGTTTTAATAAACTGAATAGATGCACCTATTCTGCAAATGGTCAAAACGTCGTTTTGACCAGGAGATACAAATAATACCTCTTCATAAAGAACTCCATGCCTTTTCAAGGGTGATGTGCCCACCCGAAGGGTCACCAACCCCTCCTATAAATAGATAGGAGTGGCCAGCCATTTCATTCATTCAAATCACAAACAATTAGCATATTTAGTCATTTTAGTATTCTGTTTTCCATCAGTTTATAGTGATAAAAAGAGAGAGTTAGAGCATTTATTTTTGGTTCGAAGTGTATACTTATAGTAGTGCTGCTAAAAGTATACGGTGTCATTGTATCTTGGGAGACAAGTGCTATCAACTCTAAGCACCATACAGAGGGCATAATTGTCTTAAGGACATAGTACCAAGTACTAGCCTTGACAAATATTTTTTTACAGTTCTGGTTAATTGAGATAAGTTAATATATATATATATATAATTTCCTTTAAGGTTAATAACAATAATAAGTAAGAATTTAGTAGTATTTCTCTTATTTTTGAGTTTTTTTACGAGACAAATAAGAAAAGAAATTATCAAAAGAATTGAAAACAAAAAAAATTAATATAAGTGCAATTTTTTTTTATAACTTGCAAACAACACAAAAGAAAAATTATTTATTTTGTAATTATTTATTTTTCTAATTTAAGTTTTTTATTTTTATTTTTATATATCCAAAACTCACATATATTCCTCATTTTTCTTATCAAATCATTTGAAAAAGTTTTATCTAATCTCCTAAATTTATATATACATATGTCTAATATATATATATATATATATATTAAAACTATCCCTAAAATACTCTTGTTTTTCAAAAAGCCAGGCACTGGTCTGGGAGCTAATTTTGTTTTTGTTATGAACATTCCAAAATATAGAACACATCCTTTCCTATTTTATTTGTTTATTAACTTATTTGTTTATTGTTTGATTGCTATGTGGACATTGATTGACTACAAACACGTTTATTGTGAGATTAATTGGGAAGATAATTGGCGCTGGTTATTTAGTAAATTACAAATTATGTTTTTGGTACAAACGTTTCAAAACATGAAACTAAGACTGTAAAATGAACAAACAGTTTGGGTTCGATTTGTACTCCCTCGACTAAAAGTTCGATTCGAGCTCGACACGAAATATAAATGAGTCAAATATGAGCAAATTTTAAAGTTCGATAAAATACTTGAATCTCCTCAAATTATAATTTTCTATTGATACTCGGATTATATTTGTTCAAAAAGTTTAAACTGCTCGGGCTCGATTCGGAATCGTGCTCGACTTGGTAACTAAATGAGTCTCAATCAAACCTTATTTTATACTCGATAAATTTTGTGAACCAAATCTGAGCAACTCTATACTAGGCTCGACTCGATTCGATTCGATTCATTTACACCCTTACATGAAACTATATCTTCCGAAACATCAAAATTTGTTTTCTATTTACTTAAAACTCCTATTATTGAACATGCATGATTACAAGTTCACTTTATGATTTATAAATGAAGAGTATCCTATCATATAGCCCTTGAGTCATACAACCAATAGCTAAGATTTGATCAAATAAAAGCTTAAGATTGACTATCTAGAATCATCCTAAAAAATATCTAGGATTCTTACAAAATATAATAATATATAAAATATAATAATCATATGAGTAAATGTAGTTCACTTTATTAGAAACCTTAACTCTAAGAAATGCTAGCTAATGTAGCCAACTGAGAGCTTTATGGTGTCAAATAAGTGATGTCATGGTGTAATTTTGTTGAAAATGCTTTTGTTGTGGCATGTTTAGAAACAACTCAACTGATTTTAACTATATCTCAACTATATATTTTTAATAAGTTATTCACAGCGTACCATGTTCCAAATAAGCGTATTTTGTACCAATTAAGTGATTTGAAGAAACTTATCGATCGTCCACTATACCACGAAATGTGACGTTTTTCGTTCCTGATTGTGTTTCACGTAATGCATCAAACCACGATATAGGTAGCATAGTTAGTACTACATTTTCCTACACATAACTAATGCAAGACAGGTTTAAAAGAGGCTAGAGAATATATTAGGAATGTGAAAGAATGGTTAAAGAGAACTAATCTCCATCGAGAACGGGTAGAACCACACAAATTTTATTTTTCAAATCAATATATTCAATAATTTGACTAAACGGGTGAGAGTACCAAGTCTTGTATGTATCTGTTTGATGAAGATCATTACATGGTTTACAAAAGTTATAGCTTCAGATGTGGACAAAGAAGGTTGCACTTATCAAACTACCAAACCTTTTTGCATGATTTTAGAATGTCTTTCGATAACTAGCATTGATTTAGTTGAAAGTACAAGTGTCAAACCAACCAAAACATCAATCAATGAATATGTTGAAGTTACTGAGGAAAATGTAATCAAGGAAATCAAGTCACAAACTGAGTGTGAAAAATCTTGAATTTGTTGATTATGCAAACGAGAATAAAGAAGTGAAGGCCAAGTTGAAGACTGAAAGGAAGACCGACACAGTTGTGGTGGAACATGTTGACTTTCTCCATTTAGATGGTTCATTCGAGTCTCAATCTTTGAAGTTCTCTATTATATCATTGTTGAGCTCCAATAGGGAAACAGTTCCTACTGATTAAAAACTTAAGAATACTTAATATAATAGTTTATCTCTAAAACAAGAATATAAAATAAATAATTAATAATATTTTAATTCCCTTGTAAAGCTCCACATCATTCGACCACATTGAGAAAAGCTCGTCCTTATAATGAGATAAGATGAAGAGACATTGAATCGTCTACTGAAGCTTTAACATATCTTATCCCTTCTTTGTGAGCCTACTAACATCCATAGGCAAAACATAAGTACATAAAAAATATACATAGATAGCATGTGTGGGGCCCAATGGTGATTGGGACAAGACAAAGCTCTGTAATTGTAATCGTAGTATTGTGTAGCCACATAATTTCAGAAGGGTGTGAAGTCTAATGTTAACATGATAGGAGGTTTTGTTAAATCAATACAAAAGACTTTTGACGCCATGCCCATATCGAAGAGCCTAAGAAATAATAGTCCAATATATAATACCTATTAATATTATTTAATTTATTTTTATTTGTAATTTTAACACTTATCCAAAGTTAGGAAAGTTGATAAGAGTTAGTATAAATGTGGATATATGTCAGCCTTTGGAACAATTAATACACAATTGATTTATTCCTATTCCCAAAATTTTGGTCCCCCTAGTCAATTACCTATATAAAAAAAACTTTTTCCTATTCATATTTCATTTTCTGTTTGACCGCTATTCTTCCTTTACATTAAGAATAATCATATATTGACATGAAAGGCTTGTAATTTGCTGAACATACTTTAATGAGCCTTTGGGAGGTGTTGGGCATAAATAAAAATACTGCCCGCAAGAGAATGGCTTAAGTAAAATTTTAATGAAAAATAAGAATGTCAAATCGGAGTAGAGAAATTTTCCCAAATTTAGAATGTCAATTTTAGGAGAGTAGAAATTAAGTTCCATTTTGCCCCATATTTGGCTTTAATACAATTCTAGTGTACCACATATATTTACGAGACAAGTGCGGGTACTACAGCGTTTTTTTTAACATTATACCATTGGCTGAGAATTTTCATTTGAATTATAGTTTTTGTATATATGCCATTCTTTGAGGGATGGAGGGAGTAGTATATTATTTATGAACACTGGTGAAAAATTGAGACCATAAATTTCAAGAGTTTTGGAAGTATTGGTGTTCAATATGTACGTGGGCACAATCTTAGAAGTTTTTGTGCTTCTTAGATACCAATTGTGTTAAAGTGTTTGTTCTCTTTTGTCCCTTTTTTTGAATTTCTTTTTTACTATTATGAGTAAAGTTTTACCTGCAAAATGGTTGCTTCAGCACGTGTTACCTAATGGTACTTTAGGTTTTGTATAGAAGATTTATTTAAATGGGTGTTGGAGTATTCTATGATAATAGATTGCGACTAGTCATTTTTGTGGGGTAGGTATCACATTGTGTCTTTATGATATTAATGAACAATTTTGTTAACTAAATTACAACATTTATGGTAGTATGCAAGACAGATCAATGGGAATGTTATTTTTTGCACTATCCTACGCTACTATAATAGTATAACCTTATATTAGTATAACAGTATAACTAGGTTATATTAGTATAACCTATGAGGGTTAGCATTAAGGCTGTAAAATGAGCAAACAGTTCGGGCTCGATTCGTACTGGCTCGATTCGTACTCGCTCGACTAAAAATTCGATTCGAGCTCGACTCGAAATATTAATGAGTCAAATTTGAGCACATTTTAAAGTTCGATAAATTACTCGAACATCCTCAAATTATAATTTTCTATTGATACTCGGATCATATTCGTTGGAAAAGTCCAAACTGCTCGGGCTCGATTCGGAATCGTGCTCGACTCGGTAGTTAAATGAGCCTTAATCAAACCTTATTTTATACTCGATAGATTTTTTGAACCAAATCTGAGCAACTCAATACTCAGATCGATTCGGTTCATTTACACCCTTAGTTAGCATTCAAAAGTTTTTTCAGTTTACTTTTGTATTTAATTTTTATACGTAATTTCCTTTGAAATCTTTTCCATCTTTGCTTGGTTCCTACCTACACTGCATTTCTGCCTCTTATCTCTATCATTATATCTTCTATACCTGTTACGAATTCTATGTTTAGTGTAGTGTCTTTCTTGGCGCCTGCATCTCAATGTCTTACCCTAGAAAAAGGAAGAAAAATAAACTGAGTAGATAAATTGAGATTGATTAAGACTCCAAGATAATTGAATTTTCTGCCTACGTATATTTATCATCCTAAGTTAATTTGACTTTTGTTGCAGTGGAGCTGGCCTACATGTTGGTCATCCTCTTGGATATACTGCCACAGATATTCTTGCTAGATTCAAGCGGATGCAGGGTTTCAATGTTTTGCACCCAATGGGATGGGATGCATTTGGGTTACCTGCAGAGCAATACGCAATTGAGGTTCTTTCTATTTCTGACACTACTGTAAAAATTTGACATGAACTGGTTGTTTGCTGTAAAATAAATATTTTTTTATGCTTGATAGACAGGTACCCATCCAAAAATAACCACATTAAGGAACATTGACCGCTTCCGTTCCCAGGTGATGTTCTATTCCTTACTTTCCGGGTAGCAATTGGTAGTCTATGCTTTATAGATACAACTAGATATAAACCCGCGCGTTGCGGTGAGATTATTCATTTTGTTAATAATAAATTTATACGTGTAATTAATAAATTAAAATATAATAAGAAGATGGTAGATTGTTGTGTGATGATCAAATTTTGGTAGCATATGTTACATAGAGTTGGGTAAAAGTTTTGTGCGCAAATACATATCCAAGTATAGAATTAATTTGATCACTAAATCTCAAAACATTATATAACAATTGTGTGTGTCTATATAAGCACTAACAAATATTTAGAAAGTGTAATGCACAATGTCATCGAGTTGTTCTATTGATATGATTGTTAGTGGCATATTTGAAGTCTATTACACATTACACAAATCTCATCAAGCCTTAAATATCTGACATAGGTACTTGATGCATTTTAAAGAGTTCATGTCTCATATAAGCTTACTTACACCAGAATTCAAACATCCAAACGAAAGGGGAAACAGATGAAGAATGTCCTAGTTTCGGTCCTCAGACCTTAAGGAAAATTACATGTTACATGCGGAAACTGAAAAGCACGAGCATTAATAATTATGTTGGATCTTTATGTCAAACAAACACCATGTCCAAAAACATAGTAGTATAGCACCGTGTCATAATAACACAATGATATAGTTAAAAAACAAATACATTGCCTTATTAGTTTTTTGTCCATTTTTGGCAATTGTAGAGGCACTCACAGTATTACCATAATGCCAAAAAAAAACTATTAATGATGATAAAAATAATTTACCGGATGCTAGTACTTAACAAATCATGCAAAGCCACAATCCAGATAATAGAATGCAATAGATGAAGAAGCCATAAATTTAAATAGTCCACAAAATAAAGTCATAGCACCTCCCATTGAATCCACTGTCACCATAATCTGAACGTCTCTATATAACTCCTTTACACTTTCAACAACATTTAAAATTGTTTATAGCATTAGTTGTTGCGTAATAGTTGATATGTATTTATAGGGAGAAATTAGGTTAAATAACGGAGAGTAATGATAATAGCTCAATTTCGACTAAATGACACTTCTGTCCATTCAAGTTGCCACCACTTTCAAAGTCGCCCCTAAAGTTCAATTTTCGTCAGTTAGGTTCTTAAAGTGACATTTTGTTGGTGTTTCCGTTCCTTCAGCCCAATTTGACCTTAACCCGACTCATTTTGAACAAACCCGACCCAGTTTGACCCAACCCAAAGTTTTTATATTTTAAAATATAACATTAGTTTTAAAATAAGTTTAAAACAATAATTATATTTAGTTTTCTTTTGTAATTGTTTTGAATCTATATTTTATGAAACTTTACTTATTTTTGAAAAAATAGAAGTTTCTAATATTTTTTCCTTATAATAATAATAATTATCTTTATAACTTTTTTAAAATAATATTTTATTTTAAATATAAAAAATAAATATTATTTTAAAATATTAAATATAATAATTATTATTTTCAAATTATTTTTTAAAAATTTTATTTTAAAATACTAAATATATATTTTTAAATGTTAAATATAATTATTATTTTAAACTTATTTTAAAAATAATTTATATTTTAAAATATTAAAATTTTGGCTTGGGTTAAATTGGGTCGAGTTGGGTCAAAATTGGTCAAAATGGGTCGGGTTGAGGTTAAATTGGACTGAAGGAAAGGAAACGCCAACAAAATGCCACTTTAAGGACCTAACTGACAATAATTGAATTTATGGACGACTTTGAAAATGGGTGGAAACTTGGAGGGACATAAGTGTCATTCAGCCGTAATGATAATCATAAAGTAGTGATTTTAGGAGATAATAATTAAATTAAAAAGAATAATATCAGAACAAGTTGACATTACCAAAACAGTTTAGATTTGTAGTGATTTAGAGGATTATAAATTCAAAATATTAATTTGGAATTAAAAAAGTAGTGATTTTAGGAGATAATAATTAAATTAGTAATGATAATATTAGAACAACTAACATTATCAGAACAGTTTAATTTTGTAGTGATTTATGAGATTATAAAATTAAAATATTAATGTGGGATTAAAAAGTAGTGATATTAGGAGATAATAATTAAGTAACGATAATATAAAAACCGTTTAGATTGAAAAAGTAGTGATTTAGGGATTATAAAATCAATATAGTATGTTATGATTAATATTATTTGTTATTTTAATTTTGTTTTAAATGTTTTAAACTGTATAATATTATGCTGTAATATAATTATAAATGGAATAATATTATGTTGTAATATAATTTAATTAGTAATGATAATATCTGCATAGTTTAGATAGGTGGTGATTTTGTTATTTTGTTATATACGTGTATTATAATATTATACCATACATGTATGATATAATGTATGGTATAATTATGAATGATGTAATATTAGAAAAATAGTGATTTTAGGATATAATAATTATGTTTAGAAAAATAGTGGATTTTGGGGATTATAAAATCAACATAGTAAGATATTATTTGTTATTTTAATTTTATTTTAAATGTTTTAAACGGTATAATATTATATTGTAATATAATTATAAATGGTATAATATTATGTTGTATTTATAGAAAGAAAATTAGGTTAAATAACGGAGAGTAATGATAATAGCTCATTAATGATAATATCACAATGTAGTGATTTTAGGAGATAATAATTAAATTAGAAATGATAATATCAGAATAATTACATTACCAAAACAGTTTAGATTTGTAGTGATTTAGGGGATTATAAATTTAAAATATTAATTTGGGATTAAAAAAGTAGTGATTTTAGGAGATAATAATTAAATTAGTAATGATAATATTAGAACAGGTAACATTAACAAAACAGTTTAAATTTGTAGTGATTTATGGGATTATAAAATTAAAATACTAATGTGGGATTAAAAAGTAGTGATATTAGGAGATAATAATTAAGTAACGATAATATAAAAACTGAAGTAATGGATAAACACATTAATTAGGTAGGACATGTCTTGCAATTTGGGAATGACAAATGTCATGCTATGGTATTATGTACTGCAATTTAGTATATTTAATAGATTTGGTGCTGCAGCCCTCTATTGTCAGATTATGGTTTCAAATAATCGCCGAATCACTTAATTTTTCTAGTGTAAAACTGTATTGATAACTCTAATGGTTTACAGCTGAAATCATTAGGCTTTTCATATGACTGGGATCGAGAAATTTCCACAACGGAACCCGAATATTATAGATGGACGCAATGGATTTTTCTTCAGCTTTTAAAGAGAGGACTGGCATATCAGGTCCAAGATTACTTCTAGTCTCTTAATATTTTTATTTCTGACCTTTGACCAGTTAACACCAAATTTAGTGGCTTCTAAATTCTAATAGGCTGAAGTGCCGGTCAACTGGTGCCCTGCTCTTGGTACTGTCTTGGCCAACGAAGAAGTTGTGGATGGATTGAGCGAGCGTGGGGGTCATCCAGTTATAAGAAAGGTATACTGGTCCAATGCTTTGTTGTGTGTTAGCCTCTGTCCAATATTTGGTACTTCTCTTATTTATATTTGTGGTGGATGGTTCTATATTTTTACAGTTCATTGTTTATTACCAAGCAGCCTATGCGGCAATGGATGCTCAAAATTACTGCATATGCGGACCGTCTTCTTCAAGATTTAGATGATCTTGATTGGCCAGAAAGTATAAAGGAGATGCAAAGGAATTGGATAGGGAAGTCAGAAGGAGCGGAGGTGGAATTCTATGTTCTGGATGCTGATGGGCTGAAAACGGACACAAAAATAACTGTCTATACCACCCGGCCCGATACAATTTTTGGAGTAACGTATTCACTCTATTCTTTGTTCCTGTTGTGCAGTCCTTTTTATAATAAATTGATCATGTAGTTATTAGTTGCTATTCTTGTGCAGCTATCTTGTCCTGGCACCTGAGCATGTCTTGCTGACGTCAATAGTGTCGGTGTTCCAAAAAAACAATGTAAGCCATATTTTTCTTTGTGCGATCTGTTCTCGTAGTTTACATAAACAAGCTAATCGTTTATCTAGGTAGAGGAGTACAAAGAGCTTGCCTCTAGAAAGAGTGACCTAGAGAGAACAGAGCTTCAGAAGGAAAAAACAGGAGTATTTAGTGGAAGTTATGCTAGAAATCCATCTAACGGGGAAGCCATCCCAATATGGGTTGCTGATTATGTTTTGGGCAGGTGCGGTTTCATCTTACTTTTTTCATGCTTTCCCAACTCTTCGGGATCTGTTGGGTGTGTCATTCACAACTGTGAGACTACCGGATATGAATAACACTGATTAACTGTTTGTCTCATTATTCAAATCTATATGTGATCGTTTAGAAGCACTACAACAACTTTATTGAAATTGAATATAAGTAATTGCATTATGCAGCTATGGGACAGGAGCTATAATGGCTGTTCCTGCACATGATACACGTGACCACGAGTTTGCTTTGAAGTATGATATTCCTATATGTTGGGTTGTAAAACCAGATGATGAAAGTTACAGAGATTCTGAAAAACCTTATTCGGGTGAAGGTACTAGTATGAATTCATCAAGTTCAACTTCAGGGCTAGACATAAATGGTTTGCCTAGCAAAGAAGCTGCTTTCAAAGTCATTGAATGGGTTGAGGAAACTGGAAATGGAAACAAAAAGGTATGAATGTCCTTTCCCCTCTTTGAGTTGATGTGTATGTATGTGTTTTTCCTTCTTTGCTATTGTTTTTGGGGAGTGGGCTAGTGTTTGAGTAGAGGAACTGTGGAAGGGTAGGACTAATTTTGAGGTGTTTTTAGATTCTACCATTTAATGAAAAGGTATATTCGTACAGGTAAATTACAAGCTGAGGGATTGGCTTTTTGCTCGCCAACGTTATTGGGGGGAGCCCATCCCAGTTGTTTTATTGAACGACACTGGTGAAACTGTTCCAATTCCGGAATCTGAGCTTCCCCTTACCCTCCCTGAATTGGATGATTTTACTCCCACTGGGACAGGGGAGCCGCCACTTGCAAAAGCACTTTCTTGGGTATATTTGCTTTCTATTCATTACCTTAATTTATACTTTTTGGTAAGTGTATTCATTGCCAATATGCATTTAAGTGCTTCAGATTTATGACTAAGCTACTTTGTTTTGAGATTCGTGGATGGGTCGATGGTTGTATTGAAGTCCTAATTATATTATGTTTTTCCTAAATATTTACCACTGTTCCAATCTGAAAAAGCTTTCTTATGGCTAAAATGATTAAAGGCATATATTCTTTGCTTGCCATAGACCTTTAGCTGGTATCTTCTAATTTCTACATGTATCTTTATCAAAGTAATTTATGACTGATTTTCAGGTTAAAACCAAGGATCCCTTGTCTGGGAAGCCTGCCAGACGCGAAACAAACACCATGCCGCAGTGGGCTGGTTCTTGTTGGTAAATTGTTCATCAAACTTCAGTTGTTCATTTCTTTAGGAGGGTGTATCAATTGCTAAGATATCATATATATTTTCCCAAAAAACTAATCTAAGTAAAAGAGAAATAGAACTGAATGTCTATTATTGGTTCCATGGGTGAGGCAATCTTGTTCATCTGGTGTTGGCATTGGTGTGTGCAAAAAGCCTTGCGCTCCGAGTAATAAGATAATGAGAGGACGGTGAAATAAGAGTAGTGCATTGATTTTTGATAACAAGTACACTATTAATATTTGTATGTAATTGTTCAATTTATTGTTTGTTCGGAATTTAAAATAATGAGCTCCCTTAATGGGTAAGACATGATTCAATTCCTGTAGGTCCTTTCTTCTCATTTAATCATTCTAATTGAGCCTAGAGAACATACAATAAGTTTGTCGATTCAATTCCTATGGCATGATTCTCCTGGCAGTGGCAATAAGTATACTAGAAAGATTGAACTATTATGTTATAGATTGGTTTAACTATGTGTTTAGTGTAGTTTCTTATTATCCAGAGCTAAAGAACGATCGATTATTTGAAAACCTTGCCTTGCATGTCAGATTGCATAAGAAGCCATGTTTCTTGTCTTTCAGATAGTGAATTTCAGTGTCTGAGGAATCATTCAGTATGCTCACTTGTGCTCAGCACTGAATGTAAAGAAATTTGCAACCACCCTTACTTTGAACTCATAAGTTATTTTGAAAAATAGTTTACCCATGGACATACCATTGAAACTTGACATAGAAAGAATCATACGAATGGTTGATTCATGTGTGATACACTTTGAATCGAAATAGTTTTATGAATTCTAAATTTTCTCTTTGAATTGAGAATATGCCATCTCACTAGTCACTAGCTTTCAGCCTGAAATAGCACTCAAGGAGTCTGATGTCAAATTTATTTTAGAAAGTAACATGATTTAGATATCAGTGTCTGGTTACTTCCAATATATCTTAATCAAATACAGTTCAATCACAGTGCTCTCGTCTTTTATAATTTCTTATCTTAATCATTTAATATTTTTTTGGTATTTATTCCTTTAGTGGAATACATTATCTGATGTCTCAGAGAAACTTTTCCAAATGTTCTTTTTAGCCAAAGCAGGCCTACAATTTGGCTCAGAGAAGAAAGAGAAAAATAATAAATTGGTAAAATAAAGTAAGAAAGAAAGGAAACAAATTTCCCCTTTATCTCCTAATGTCTAATTAATTGACCATTGCTTTAAATTTTAAGTTGGTAAGTGAAGTGATTGAGGAGCTTATGTTAGGAGTTAGGACTTCAATGGATTTCTTAGTTCACGTTACACACATTTTCTGACAAATCACATTCGAAAATAGCGTATATCATATATGAAGTGCAGATTTTGGAGTTATATGTACATACATTTTACATGCAGGTACTACTTGAGATTTATGGACCCTAACAATTCCAAAGCATTGGTTGACAAGAGAAAGGAAATGTAAGATCCACTTTGGCGCACATGTCTATATGGTCCATATTGTTATTTTTCTTTCGCTTCACTTGAAGTACAGTGTTGTAGCTAGTTTTTTTGCCTTGCAAATGGTTCAAAGCAATTGTAGGCTGTGCAAGTTTTACATCATTCATTTTTTTTAGCAAAAATTAACAATTGTAATATGTAGGTATTGGGGCCCAGTTGATGTTTACGTTGGTGGTGCTGAGCATGCCGTTCTTCACTTACTCTATTCTAGGTTCTGGCACAAGGTTTGTAATCCAAATATGTCCCAATTATAGTTGAATCCGTGTGTCACCTTTTTCCCCCAAGTTCCGAAATGGGGCAACTGCATTTTCTGTGATCTGTAACATCTGTAATTATTATCCTCATCATCCACCATCAATCAGTTACTAGAAGAATTGTTTAAGCATCTTTCTAACTAAAATAGATTTCACCTCTATGAGAGAATTATGTCAGTGTAATTCTGATGTAGGATAAAGAGGATGCATATTAGATAGGCTTTTTGTGTTTTTTTTTGTTGTGTTGGGGGGGGGGAGCAGGGAGAGTGCTTCACCCTCACAGGGATCTACAGTGCCGGTAATCCATGGACCCGAAAGCCAAAAAAGCACACAACTTTAATCTCAAATAATTCAACTCCCTTAAATCTCGTAGGATTACAGTAATTATGTAGAAAACCAAGACTTGGGGACGAAAAACTTGTAAACCATGTAAACTCGGGGATCAAGTTCTCTTTCTATAACTTGGACTTGCTAAATCAAAGAATATCATTTAAAAGGCCTAGCCCAAATGCTATTCCTGGCAGCATACTTCTACAGCTCAAAAGATTATTATTAAAATACACTAGATGCCTAATAATCCCCAGAACAACAAACCAAATAACTTTCAAATCAAATGAGGGCTGTTAATGCAATTATAAATTTGTCCTTCATCTTTTTCTGATATCGAAATCTTTACCTACTTCTAATTAATATATGCTTTAAACTATAAAAGTATCTAATACAAGTTCTTTCTATCAGGTTCTTTATGACATTGGTGCTGTATCAACAAAAGAGCCCTTTAAATGTGTTATAAACCAGGGGATAATCCTGGGGGAAGTAAGCAAATTTATTTGGTCAATTCAAATTGAGGTTCCATTTTAGAAAGTTTTTAATGTTATGAGTTGCAGGTTCAATATATGGCTTGCAGAGATTCGGATGGGAATTTAGTTTCGGCAGACTCTGTTGATGCGTTGAGTGAGTATAGCCAAGAGAGAGTACCTGAGGAAAATGTATGTCTTCATGAATGCATAATTTACTTCCTCTTATATTGCTTTCACTATAGGTAGAAGATAAGGGTTAATTTCCTTCATCTTCCCATCTTCCTTTTTTCTAAATTCTGAATAATATAATGAAGTGCTTTTTACTAATGTAGGTCTTTAAATCTGGTGATTCTTTTGTACTAAAAGACAATGACAATATTCGCTTGATTGCTCGTGCTCACAAGATGAGTAAAAGTAGAGGAAATGTAGTAAATCCTGATGATGTTATCGCAGAGTATGGTGCAGATTCTCTCAGGTTATATGAAATGTTCATGGGACCATTGAGGTAGCTTTCTCTTCAACAACAAAATCTTATTGTATAAGATGATTACGCAAGTATCGTTGTTTTCTTTCATAATATTTTCTTTCATTATTTCGACTTGTAGAGACTCAAAGACGTGGAATACTAGTGGTATTGATGGAGTTCATCGATTTCTAGGGAGGGCTTGGAGGTTGATTGTTGGTTCACCTTTACCTGATGGTACATTCCGAGATGGAACAACAGCAATTGATGATGAACCTTCTCTAGAACAACTGCGACGTCTTCATAAATGCATTGTTAAGGTAATATCTCATTTATTTTGGCTCTGTTTACTTGCATTCTCTTATATTCTGTTCCTAAATGTGTTACGTTCTCTAAAATGCAAACTGGCTTTGTATATCCATTTCTATATGTTTACAGTTCGTATCAGATGCAATTTAATGTGGTTTTTCATTTTTTATTTTTGTTACTTTTTTTTTAATTTCATTTTGAAAGCATAATAGATATCTGGAAGCAAAAAGTAAGGGGCTTGTCAATTCTATTCACTTGCAAGCTTCATCTTTCATTTTTTTATATATAAGAAGTAAAAGTTATGACCAATTAGAACATATGATAGTACCTGAAGTAGCAGAGTTTGAAACTTTACTGATAATTCATTATGTCTATTGATAAACTATATTAGGTAACTGAAGAGATTGAGGGAACCCGGTTCAACACTGGAATATCTGCAATGATGGAGTTCCTTAATGCTGTGTATAAGGTCTCCTCTCTCTCTCTCTCCTCCCTTCCTCCCTCCCTCCCTCCCTCCCTCCACCTCTAGCTCAAATCCCTTTTTGTACCCTGCAGTATTCACATAGTATGACACCTGAATAGTGATATGAAGAATAAACACATTTTAAGGCTGAAATTAGGGGCAACAGTTTCTCCATCTCTATTTAAGTATCTATCTATACATAATTAGATGTATATTAGTAAGTTTGCTTATGTGCTATTAGGAACATACTTATCCCATTATCTGTTATTTCTGTACTGATACAAACATATCTGAAAATTGAAAAACAATAGAAGTTTGGAGGAATTTCAAACATATTTGAAAATTAAAAAACAACAAAAGTTTGGAGGAAGAAAATCAGAGTAGTGTGTGCTTATGAATATCTGGTCTTGCAGCTTTTGTGACATGCATCATATTTTTCTTCATTAGTTAATTTGATGGATTGCTCAGTTGTTGATATGACAGTTTACATTCTAGTTTCAAGTTTCAGTTTGAAAGTATTTTTATTCTGTTAACTATGATTTCATTTTTTTAGTGGGATAAACTTCCGAGATCAATTGCGGAAGCATTTGTTTTGTTGCTTTCACCCTATGCACCACACATGTCTGAGGAGCTTTGGTTTCGTCTTGGACACCCAACTTCATTGGGCTATGAGACTTTTCCTAAGGTATAGTTTTCTCTATTTCTGTGAGATGGTGTAATAAATAGCTAATCGAAGTACTCTCTCTATCTTCCCCTCTTTCACACGCACACGCACATGTCAATATATTGCCCTTCCCCCAACTTCTTTTGCTTTTATATTTTTATTTCATTCTCCCTTTGTCCCACAGATATTGCAACGTATTCCTTTCCAGGAAGTCCCAGAAAAATTGCACCACTTGCTACTTTTGTATGCTAAATGACTAATCTACCATAATCATATTAATATTTATCATTTTGGTATATAGGGGTCCCTCCACTGACTAAAAATTTTGTGGTTGACACTCCTGGAGCACTCTCGAGCACACCATTCACTGGGAACAATTAGGAAACTAAGTGAGAATTTGAAAGTTTCTTAAATTGTTTGCAAAAAGGTGTGTTTGCAAAAAGGTGTGTTGCAATATTTGTGGGACGGAAAGAGTATTAATTAATATTATTTTCTTCCTCAAGCACTGTTCTAAAAATCTCCGCCTAAGTCCGCTTATGCCCCGCCTAGGCGCTAGGCCCCCCCTTGGTGCCTCTAGGCCTCCCAGGCGCCTCACCTAGGCCAAGGCGGTAAAAAAATTTCTCCAGAAAATTAGGCGGGTTCGATTTTTTTATTTTAATAACTACCCAAACCAAATCTTGATATATTTATTTTTCTAATGATTTATCATATTCATAATACAGGTTGTAGCATATCAAATCACAATAAGAAGTGAACAATATCAAGTCAAAATGGATAATTTTATTATAGTTGTAATTTTTTAAACTTGTACCAACTTCAAATTATATAAATGATGATACATTTGTAATATTTAGTTAAATTCAATTTTATAATTCTTAAATTTATGTTTAAGTTTCTTAAGTTTTAATATTGAATTAAATTCTTAAAATTTAAAATTTTATTATTTAGCAATCCATGTTTATAAATAAAACTAATACGTTAAAAATATATTTAAACTTTGAACAATTGTATGTTTGTATTTGAACTTTGACATTAACAATATAGATGTGTTTGAACTTTAAGAAAAGGCCTTTATTATCTTTATTATATATTGTTTTGCTTTATATTATTATTTTATTTAGATAAATGTATGATAAAATATTAAAATTGACTTAAAATAAAAAATCCCGCCTAGGCCCCCCTCGGCTGCCCGCCTCCCGCCTAGCGCCTTTTAGAACATTGCCCTCAAGCTCATTTAGTGAAATATATAGTGGTTCGAGTTCTCATACATCTTTAGAAACAAAATTATAAACCTTCAATAGCTTGCAAATTTAAACCGAGTTTTTCTTACAGAAAATCTACTCATAACAGTGCATTTTCGTTGGGACTGGGCATTCTGCTTCATAACAGCTAGTCTGAATCAGTCCTCAAGATAATGATCTATTAGGCTGGCCTAAAAGTCAGCCTGCTAATATCTTGCTGTAGAATTTTTAAGTTCCTCTTTGGACTTCGCATGTATATAAAACCCCTTAATCTGGTTTTCCTCCGTAATTCCATCCTTTATTTGTTCTAGAGTTTTTACCAAATGAAAAAAATAAGTGTATATACACACGTATTTATGTGTATCTACTTGATATAATAATTGGATTTATATAATAAAATCGAGAACTGGTCCTCATGGAAGAAAAAGTGGTTGCTGGATTTGGGTAGCTGAGAGCAATGTTCTGAAAATCCTTGCCTAGGTCTGCCTAGGCGCTAGGCCCCCCCTTGGCGCCCCGCCTAGGTGCTAGGCTCCACTTTGGCGCCTCGCTTAGGTGCTAGGCTCCCTTGGTGCCTCGCCTAGGTGCTAGGCCCTCCTGACACCTCACCTAGGACCAAGGCTGCAAAAAAATCCCTCTAAAAAATTAGACGGAGTCTAGACGAATGAGTTTTTTTATTTTATTTTAATAACTACCCAAACCAGATCTTGATATATTTATTTTTCTAATAATTTACCATATTCATAATATAGACTGTAGCATATCAAATCACAACAAGAAGTGAACAATATCAAGTTAAAATGGATAATTTTATTATAGTTGTAATTTTTTGAACTTGTACCAACTGTAAACTATATAAATGATGATACATTTGTAATATTTAGTTTAATTCAATATAATTCTTAAATTTATGTTTCGTTTCTTAAGTTTTAATATTGAATTAAATTCTTAAAATTTTAAATTTTATTATTTAATAGCAATCTTGTTTATGAATAAAACTAATACGTTAAAAATATGTTTGTACTTTGAACAATTGCATGTTTTTGTTTGAACTTTGACATTAACAATATGAATGTGTTTGAATTTTAAGCAAAGACCTTTATTATCTTTATTATAGGTTGTTTTGCTTTATATTATTGTTTTGTTTTGATAAATGTAAGATAAAATATTAAAATTGGCTTAAAATAAAAAATTCCGTCTAGGCCCCGCCCAGACCCCTCCTAGGCCCCCTAGGCGCTAGGCCCCCTCCCGCCTAGCGCCTTTTAGAACATTGGCTGAGAGCGACCTATTTGTAGTCCAATTGCATTTAATTAGAAATTAAAAATCCAAGAAGATAATTAATAGGCTTTATATTGCCATTAAGAACATGATGGTGTTTGTCTTCTGACCTGTGGCACCTTCTTCCATTTTAATCACAGGCTGATCCTGCTTATCTAAAGGAATCTACCATAATCCTACCAGTTCAGATCAATGGGAAGACGAGAGGTACTATACAGGTTGAAGAAGCATGTACAGAGGAGGATGCGTTCAAGCTTGCTTCACTTGATCCGAAATTATCAAAGTATTTGGAGGGGAAAAGCATCAAAAAGAGAATATATGTTCCTGGTAGAATCTTGAATGTTATTTTGAGCAGAGAAAATGTTAAAGTGGGAATGTGGTAGTTCCTTGTCATCATTCGTGGATTGTGCATTGTAAAGTACATTCAAGGGCGAAAACAGAGTGGAGATGTACATCGTATCCGTCAATTGAATTATAGAGAAGTGAAACGCGTATGCGCATCACGCTTTCACTGGATCTCCTTTGGTAGGTTTTTGTTAGCTTCCTTTGTCCTTATTTTCTTATTGTTTGCAGAATTGGTTTTATTATTACTTGTCATTGATTATTTAGGTTGCTGATGGTAAAAACTAACACCAACGGGCAAAGGGGAAGGATCCTCATGTGAGTTTAAAGAGCTGCAGCTGTTGTAAGTTATTTAGCATTTGTTTATTTTTGCATGGCTGCTGATAATCTCAGAGCATTATTAACATAGCAACAAGTGTTTCCGAAAGTGCAAAGTTGTGATAAGTTATTTAGCATTTGTGAATCCCAAGTGGTGGGAGAAATGGCAGAGGCCATGATGAATAACCTTACGGTTACTGGTTCCAATCCCCATACTTGGGATTTCGGGCCAACTTGACGTATCAATAAAAAGAAGAAAGTTATCAAGCATTTGTTTATTTATTTCCTTATCAATAAAAGAACCTCATTGGTAAAAGAAATATTGTAAAATTGGTCTCTTGTGCAAACTCAAATGTGTCAGCGGAGGTTGAGTTCATGTTTAAGTAGTGGCTCTGAGCACCTTTGTGTCGGTAAAATCCGTGAGAAAGAGAGATGGATGACAACTTAGAAAATTAGGTGAAATATCCTTGCTTGAAAATCTTCCACGTGCTCGAGAGAGTTTTATTCCATACTTTGGCCTTGGTGGTGTTTTGAACTCTCACTCCTGTTCTTATTAATTAAGATTGGTTGATATCTAGGCTCTCACTCAATTACACTATTCTGTTACTCAATTACACTTCTGTTATTCTATTCTTTTTGAACCCCTTACCTATTTGTTGTCTTGTCATCTTCTTCAGACTCTAGCTCAAAAGTCGCATCTTTACCTAAATGTCCCCATATATCCGCCCAGAAAATTCATGTCAAATTTAATTCAATACTCAAATAATGAGAGAGAATCAGAAGATAACAAAACATATTCCAAATAATTAAGTAGTCCCTCCGTCTCCAAAAGGATGACCAAAATATAATTTGCACACATTAAGAAAAGTAAAGGAAAGGATAAAAAAGTTTCAAATTTATCCCTATTGGCCCCCACAAGATTATATGAAGTGATGAGTACTTGGATAATAAAACATATTAAAACTAATTAATAGTTTTAATACTTTTCATAATATTAGCTTAGAAGAATATACTCAATTATTAAGGATAAAAAAAAATATTATTAAATCAATTAAGCACAAACTTCATGTCCGATTTTAAATCATGTTAAATATACTTAAATCTTATTTTCGAAATTTTGAGATATTTTATCGAGCCTCTCAAGTGTATAAGTAAATTAAAAATTGATTAAATAGATAAATAGAAAGAGACAGCTTGTGTAATATATATGGGTATTTGTTTGGTACACCTTGTCAAGTGAATGAATCATGATCGACCTAATTTTGTCATGATAAATGCACAAGCCATGATATTTCACAATTCACATGAACCTATAATCCACCTAACTATGTTTTATTATAAACATGACATACCTAATCACCCATTTCAATATTATATAGGCCCTAAAATAAGCCAAGGAATGCAGTACAAAAAGAGTACAGCCAAAAAAAAAACTTGGAATATCCATTTCAATCATGGAGGGTGTATCTTGCAGGTTTATCCTCTTGTGCTCTATTGTTTATATATTCACATCTACATACTCAGCCAACCCGATTGCCACCCATGTTTCAACTATTTCGTCAACAAAACCTCTTCCAATAGTCACTAAGCTTATTCACTTCCGTTATGTTCTTTCACCATTCTATGTTTCGAATTACACAATGGGAAATTACACTAGTTGGATTGAAGAAAGATCAAACACACGACTTGCCTATTTAAAGGCAAGGACGGGAATTCTTTCGAGCAGTGCTGAAGCTGAACTAATTGGTGAAAGATCTGGTGCCATTTTCTTAGCTGATATCAGCATAGGCAGCCCACCTGTTTCTCAATATGTCGTGATGGATACCGGAAGCAACTTACTTTGGGTTCATTGTTCCTCTTGCATTGGATGTGATAAATCGGATGAAGATAGTGTCATATTTGATCCAAATGAGTCATCAATGTATCGTACGTTATCGTGCGACAGTACTTATTGTCTTACCCTGAGGGAGGATGTATTTGGAATGATGATACCTGCCTGTTTAAAATTGGTTATGTTAATTCACCATCTGCTAATGGAAACCTCTCATCTGACACGCTACATTTACAACTGAGCTTGTAGAAACAAGCATCCCCAATATAGTGTTTGGTTGTTCGATAGGCGGCAGCGTTGGAGCATCAAATGGGATCCATGGACTTGGCGCCGATCAAATTTCATTGGTATCTCAGTTGGGTTCTTCTAAATTTTCCTATTGTATTGGTGATGTTATGGATACTGAATATATGCATAACAAATTTGTATTCGGACCTGGGGCAGTTATTCAAGCCATTCGATATATATCTTTCCGCCTACTATCTCAAATTAGAAAGAATTAGTATGACTTTGGAATGCCATACACTTAAAAAGTGCATTTGATTCCATTATTTACTAAAAAGTGCATTTGATCAGATCCGCTTATGGAAGAGGTGCGGAGATTGATAGATATAGCAAATCTAGCACGCTTTCGCCATCCAACACAATCAGAACCTTTGTGTTACAAAGGGAGTTTTGTTTCGAGACCTTCATGGCTTTCTGACAGTCGCATTTCACTTGTGAGAGTAGATCTTCTGTCTCCAAATTTCATGTTTCTTTGTGTTCCGCACCTACATTTTGACACGTCTTTTTATTCGTGTCAAAATTTAAGTGGAGTGACACAAGGGACAGGGAATTTGGGGACAGAATCTGCTCTCTTTCACTGGAGCCGATTTGGAGTGTTGGAGAATCGGGATTTGGAGTGTTCGAGAATCGGAGTATGTTTGAAGATATTTACGAGGGAAAGGCGTTCTGCTTCACTCGTACAATCTTATTGGATTAATGGCTATGGATTAATGGCACAACAAAATTATAACATAGGTTATGATCTATCCGCAAATAGAATCTCTTTCCAGATTGATTGTGAGCTTCTCAATCCAGATGATTGATCGACTACTAATGAATTACTCAAAAGATTAATTTATATGATAATTTTGATTTAATTTTTGTATATATTAAATACTATACTCCTAATTTCAAAGTGAAAAAGACTCGGGAACCTTACAAATACGAAAAATTGTACCTTCGCAGGATAGGATTAGGGTTTGGCTCAAATTCTAAATTAACAAATTAGTTCAAATTTTAAGTGTATCAAATTTCATATAGATTAAATGTAGAGTATTGCACATAAAACGATTGTTATCTTCTGGACTAAAAAGTAAAAAATAACATTTACACTGGTATAATTGACACATTTTGTGCAATAGGTCATTCAACTAAGAAATATTGCAATTAACCAACTGAATTGAATTTTTTTTTTAAATCAACCTACTCCATTAAATTAATAAAAGAGGAAAAGAAAAAAGAAAAAAACCAAAAGAGGAAAAGAAGAGAGAATAAAAAATTATATATATATATAGGGTTTTAATTCATGGCAACCGGTTGCTAGTCACTATAATAGCAACCAATATATCTAATCAATAACATGAAAGGCCGAGATTAAAAAGAGTTATAGCACAGCCGCTACAACATGTAGCGGCAGCTATTTTAATAATAACAGGTCCCATTTGGTCAGATTGGTCAGGTAAATTTTTAGAAGGAAAATTATTTTTTTAAATATGGGTCGCTACAAGTTGTAGCGACTGGTAATTTTTTTTGCTGGACAATGAAGGAAATAAAGCATTCACGTGGAAAGAATTTTACTTGGCCAAAGATTCATGTCTTTATTTCATGTGGAAAGCATGTGACTAAGAAATAAAGAAAGTTCTTATGGGCCGTAACAGTATGTAGTGGCTGGAAGGATTTTTTAAAGGAACAATTACATTTTCTATTACATTTAAAAAAATAATTACAACAATAGTGCACTCATAAAATATTTATATAGTTAATACACTTTATATATTTATTTACAATATTAGTGCAATTAGGATTCCTTAATTTAAGGAATTAATATGCAATTAGGATTCTTTAATTTACAACATCAATCATCTCCTTGCTCGCTACTTGAAAATTAAAGATTTCTCTCACACACGGCTTTGTCCCCAAAATCCACAACACATCTCATCCCATTTTCCTTCAAATACAATACACACCTAATCACATATTCAATCTTTCTCTCTCCAAATCCCACATATCTTTTCTTCTCATTTTGTATACTTCTGCAATTTCTCAAGAGAAAATTTTTTCCATTCAAGTGCAAGTTCGGTGCAGAAGATTGAACATTTTTCTCTCTGCAACTCCTCCAAATCCCACAGATTGAACATTTTTCCACCGCCCAAACAATGAAAGCCCTTCTCTCTCTTCTTTATCTGTATGTCATCCAAACTCAGCTCTGCTTCTGTTTTGCTACTCTTCCAGATTCACAAAATGCTGGTTTTTCCCCTCAAAATCCAACAAATCCCATCTAGGTCTTTTCCAGGATCTTCAAACAAGCTCCCCTTTCACCACAATGTCACCCTCACCGTTTCTCTCCCAGTCGGAACACCCCCATAAAACGTTACCATCGCTCTGTTTCTGCAGTTTTTCATAGTGCAGTTGGTAGCCAAACCTTCATACCAAGGTAACCAATTATGTTTTATTAAGTTACCAAATTATTTTAAATGTAATACAGTTGGTAGCCAAACCTTCATGCAGTTGGTTGCCAAACTTTCAGACCAAGGTAACTAATTCATATTGCAGGTATCGAGGTAGATTGGTTACCTTGATATAAATGTTTGGTTACCTTGATATAAAAGGTTGGTTACCAATTCAGTTTTATTAAGTTACCAATTTCGTTTGAATATGATGCAGTTGGTAGCCAACTGTTAACGCCAAGTTTCGCCGGCGCGTCCAATCACAGAATCCACGCGCTAGAACCTGCACAGTAACAGATCACACAGAAGCTTGACGGCTTGTGCCGCCGGGGGATAGCTCCGGTGTGAGAATGAGTACAGGCCGTTACAAGGGTAAACAATGGAGGCAAAGTGTTTAGTGCTCAAAAGTAGGTATTACCTCATAATGTTAACCTAGGCCTTGTATTTATAGAGCTCACCACCTTAGAATCCTTCTCCCAGTCGGATTAGGACTCATAGTGCATGGTAGTTACCATAACTTGGTCCAACACAATCTCCTTAAAAGGGGCAAGTAGAATCTAATCCCACCACTACCTTTGGAGTTACCGTGTATGAATAGGCACCCGGACTCTGCACGCAGGAGAGCCCACTGTGCAGGCCCAAACGGTCCTACTATCTGGTCTGGGCTTCGGCCCAAAGGACTCGAAGGCCCGACCCCTCATCATCACAAGAATGGGTTCGGCCCCGACCCCGAAGGACTCATATGCCAACCCGAACACCTATAACACCTTCATGGGCTTCATCCCATCGGTCTATCAAACCCTTCTGCCAGAAAGCCTTCGGCCCAGACGGAGGTCGGTAAAACGCTCCCGAACATTGCCCCCCAGTCTCTGGTTATAATATATTTATGACTAGAGACTTGGAAGGTCACGACAGCTAATGATGAGACACCTAGAGAAGTCCAACGGTCTGTTATAGATATTTTAAACGTTGCACGCCTTTTAACGCCTGGACCCACCTCAACATTTATTAGCCGCCCTAGGGCTCCGTGCCGTACAACTTATAAAAACCCCACGTCCCCTTCATTATCACCTTTACTGATTCTTCTTCCCCAAATCCTATAATTTCAAATTTTCCGGCAAGGCGATTTCCGGCGAAATTCTGTTCCCTCGTATTCACCATTTTCCTTATCTCTCTCAGCGTTTGAGTGCTATTTTTGCTCATCCCTTCCTCTAAACTTCTTGTTTCCTTCCCTTCACACAAAAAATGGCCGATTCCAACATCATTCCCCTTTCTGAGCACACCACCGTCACCACCGGCGACCTCCTGGAGGTCATACTGCCGGAGGCCTCCTCTGACACCGCTCCTCTGGACCTTCCTAGTTCAGGGGATGCTGAATTCAAGATTCGAGACGCCTACCGCTCTCCTGAAGAGTTTTCTCACCTCCATACTCGCTCCACCCTCACCCCATCCCAAATTTCTGACATCCGAACTCTCTTCAAGATTCCTGAAGAGTATCAACTCAGGATCCCTCGGCCGGGAGAGAAGATGTTCTGGAGGCCCGAGGGTGAATGGGTGGCCGTTCCCCTATATGTTTTAAAGTACGGGGTTCGATTTCCTCTGCATGACTTCATCTCCTCTTTTCTGAACTTTGTGGGGATCGGGTTCGCACAACTCGTGCCGAACTCGTATATCCAGTTGATTTCTTTCATCGCCGTCTGTCAAGAGGTAGGTCTCACTCCCGGGCTTGACATCTTCTTTGCACTCTTCACCCTCGGCGGGTCAAAAGAGCCCGGGCTTCGCCAACTCACCAAACGCCCCAACCGAACGGTCCCCATCAAAACCCCTTCAAGCAACAAGGGATGGCATGAACAATGGTTCTATGCCAAGGGATCCGACCTCCAACTCCTTCCCTCCTGGGCCCATCCTGCCGACCAGGCGGCCAAGATCTCCAAGTTCCCATCGGGTCGGGCCGAGGCGTTCAAGACATTCTACGCCCGATGGAAGAAAACCGAGTGGAACGTGGGTATTCTAATGGACGAATCCTGGCTGTACAAACATGGCCGTGAGTACCTTCTGTCTTTCTATATTTTACTTTATTTCCTGTCAAGCACTACATGTCCTAACCCTTTCTTTTCCGTGCAGTGACTATTTTCAGGCCCGAGGGCGTCGCCGACTCCTTTGTGCCAGCTACCATTACTTCGGGGTTCATCCGACCCCCCGTGACCGACGAGGCTGTTGAGGAGGATACAGTCCCGATCAACGAGCTGTCACTGGGGTCCACGTCGGGGCCCGAACCCCCGAAGGCAAATAAAGGGGCGCTGAAGATGAGCCGCGCGGAGAAGGCGACTTTAATGAAGAAATCCAAGAAGCCCTCCAAACCGGCCATCAAGGCGCCTGCAAAAGTTCCTCCACCTCCTGTGCCAAGGTCGTCGCTACCACCCCCTCCTCCGACCGAGGTCGTCGAGGATTCGGGGGAAGCTGAGGATGTTCCTGCCGAACCTCATCCAAAGAGGCTTCGAGTGTCGGAAGATCTTGATCGTCCGGCCGATCAGATGGTCGCGTCAGGCCCGGCACATGCTGCCACTCCTCCCTCCAGGCCCAGCTCCTCCGAAGGCTCGCCGACAACCTGCTGGCCTAAGAGCCCGTCGGAAGTATTCCCTTTCTCCCTCTTCGAGCACTTCAAGCTTCCCGGTGACGACGAGCGGTTTAAAGGGTACTCCTCGGAGCAATTCTTAGTGGCCTTCATTCGAGCTCAGACTCAGGTATTTCTTTTCTTTGGTGGTATAATCAGTGCAAGTAATTATAACTCTTATCTCTTGTATTGATGTACATGCTTTTTGTAGGCCAACGCCATCTTAGCCAGAGCCATTCCCTCCCTTGGCAGATCTACAAAGCAAGAGATTCATCTGGGGACGGAGATTGAGCTGCTTGAGGCTGATGTGTCGGGGCTGCAGTTCGAGCTGAAGAAGGAGCAGGAGGCCCTCGTTGAGACGCAAATTCGGGCGGTTCTAGCCGAAGAGAGGGTCAAGGAGTTGGAGCAGGAGAAGGGCTCGCTTCTGGCCGAAAAGGATCAGATGCTTCAAAAGATCAAGGATCGGGAGAATGCTATTGACCAAATTACCGACAAATACTCTGAGATGAACAGCAAGATGATGTTCTTGATTAAGGAGAACAACACCTTGACTGCTGCTGTCAATGCATTTCCTGAGGAGATCGTCGAGGCCCGACGGCAGGCGATAGCCGAATATGAAGAGTCTGAAGCCCTGAACGATAAGGTCCTTGCCCAATTCGGAGAAGGATATGAAGCTTATCGGGAGGAGGCTAAGGCGAAGTTGGTGGCTGCCGGGCTCGACGCCTCCATTCTTGATTTTTCTGATGACGATTCTGAAGCCGAAGACGAAGACGACCCCCCTTCAAAATAGATACTTAGATTTTTTTTTTTTACTGTTGCCCGACTCGTAAACGATCGGGTTGTAAAAATTGTATAAGTATAAATGAAATATACTCTTTTGGCCCATGAATGTTTGTTTACTTAGAACTAATCTCGATCAGTTATGTTCATCCGAACCTTCTAATCGGATTGCCCTTAGAGTTTATCTGATATTGCAGGGTCCGACAGTTATACTCGGGATCTATCTCGATCAGTGGCATCTTTTTGAACCTCTTGATCGGATAGTAGCCGAGATCTGTTCTTTGAGAATGTATTGAACTCTTGGTCAGTTATGTTCGGGATTTATATCGATCAGTGGTGTCTTCCCGATCCTCTTGATCAGATATTGCCCGAAACATGTCATATGAATATAGATGAAGTTAAACATTGCCAAGAATAAGAACTTTCATTTATATCATTTAAATTGAATCGGTTGCATAGACAAAAGTAAGAATAACACAACTATTACTGGTAAAATTTTCTAAGTCTTCCAGCATGCCATGTATTCGTTACCTCCGAACCGTTCATTGCTCGAAGCCGGTATGTTCCGGGCTTCGGCACTCCTATCACTTCATAAGGACCCTCCCAGTTAGGCATTAACTTGCCAGTGTTCTGGGGGGTTGAAGCCTCCGACTCCCGGAGGACTAGATCTCCTACTGCAAACCTCCTAGACTTCACCTTCTGATTATAGTGTCTGGCTGTCCGCTGCTGATAGATTGCCAACCTCATCACAGCCGAATCCCGAACTTCGTCTAGCAGATCCAGATTTGTTCTCAAGCCATCGTCATTGTATAATTCTTTATATTGGCTGACCCGAAGGGTGGGTGATCCGATCTCAACAGGAATTAGAGCATCGGTCCCATATGCCAGTCTGAATGGAGAGTCTCCCGTTGTAGTTCGTGGGGTAGTTCGGTACGACCATAAAACAGATAATAGCTCTTCGGGCCACCGACCCTTTAATTCATCCAGCCTACGTTTTATCCCGTTGAGTAGGGTTCGATTGGTTACTTCCACTTGACCGTTTGATTGAGGATGGGCAACCGAAGTCTTTCGGTGTTGGATCCCTAGATCTTTCAGAAAGCCCTCGAATTTTGATCCGACGAACTGTCTGCCATTGTCTGAGACTATTGCCATCGGGATGCCGAACCGGTAGACTATTCCTTCCTTGGTAAACTTTAAACACTCCTGCTCGGTTATCTTTCGCAATGGTTTGGCCTCGACCCACTTGGTCATATAATCGATGGCCACGATCACAAAACTGACCTGTCCCGTAGCTTTTGGTAGAGGACCTAGGATGTCGATCCCCCACACAGCAAAGGGAATTGGGGATAGAACCGAGTATAACTCTTCTGAAGGTTGATGTGGGATGTTGCTGTTCAGCTGACATTTGGGGCACCTTCTGACGAATTCCTTAGCCTCTGTGTAGATAGTCGGCCAGTAATACCCCTGCCTCAGAATTTTATGTGCCAGTGACTTTGCTCCCATGTGATCCCCACAGATCCCTTCGTGAACCTCTCAAAGTGTGTAGTCTGCTTCTGAAGGAGTCAAGCATTTGAGCAGTGGAGAGCTAAAGGCTCTTCGGTAGAGATCTCCATCAATGAGGACGAAGTTCGAGCTTCGATGCTTGACTTGCCTGGCTAGAATTCGGTCCGAGGGTAGGGTCCCGTCGGCTAAATATGAAATATAAGGAGTAAGCCAGCAATCGAGTCGGTCCAAAGTTAGGATCTCTGTCTTTGGGACACTGGGTTTTTCCAAAACCTCTAAGTATACTGATCCTTCGAAGGAGCTCGCTTCAGTAGTTGCCAATCGTGCCAGGGCATCTGCTATGGTGTTTTCTGATCGATCCACCCCTAAGCAGCGGTGCGATGCGAAGTATGTGAGCTTATCTCTTAATTCGGCCAGATATTTGGTCATCCTCGCCCCCCGAGCTTCATATTCACCCGATAACTGCTTGACCACCAGCTGTGAGTCACTGTAAATGATTAATCTTTGCACCTCGAGGCTTCGGGCCAATCGTATCCCTGCTAAGATGGCCTCGTACTCTGCTTCGTTGTTCGTGGCCTTGAAGCCGAATCGAATGGCTTGTTGGACCTTGAACCCTTCTGGACTTGTCAAAATGACCCCTGCTCCACTGACGTCTGAAGTTGATGATCCATCCACGTATAATGTCCACGAGGTCTGCCCCGGTTGTACTTCGGCCACTAGGTTCGTCTCTGGCTCTGTGAAAGAGCATTCTACTACAAAATCTGCCAACGCTTGTCCTTTGATTGCCGTTCGGGGATGGTACTCTATAGCAAATTGTGTCAATTCCATCGCCCATGCGGCCAACCGACCCGACACCTCGGGTTTATACAGAATTTTTTTCAAAGGCTGATTCGTGTAGACCACCACCACTCGACCCTGGAAATAGTGCCTGTGTTTCCTGCTAGCAATTATGAGGGCGTAGGCGAACTTTTCCAGGTTCGGGTACCTCATCTCTGCGTCTCTGAGAACATGACTGACGTAGTAAACCGGAAACTGTTTGCCTCCCTTGTCCCTCACCAGTGCCGCCCCTACTGCCATCGGGCTGGCAGCTAGGTATAAGTATAAGGGTTCAGAGGCAACCGGTTTCATCAGCAATGGTGCCGAACCCAAATACCTTTTGATCTCTTGGAACGCGTCTTCGCATTCTGAAGTCCACTGGAAGCTTTTGTCGTTTTTCGGACCCTTTAGAGTGTCGAAAAAGGGTAGACACCTTTCTGCTGACTTTGACATGAATCTCCGAAGGGCTGCGATTCGGCCCGTCAGCCTCTGGACATCCTTGTATGTCTTTGGAGATTTCATGTTTAAGATAGCCGAATTTTTTTCAGGATTGGCCTCAATTCCCCTTTTACTGACCAGATATCCCAGGAATTTTCCTGAACCCAATCCGAAGGTACACTTGGTCGGGTTTAGCCTTAGATTGTGTTGCCTTACTGATGAGTGAGTTTTATACACATGAATTGGATACATTCGAGCTTAATTTATTGTTGATCTCGAGTCTTTTAGGATGTTTTTATGTGTTTGTGTCTATATATGCATGTTTTATATTGTTTTGTAGGAATTGGGATAAAAGTTACTTGGATCGATGTTTGGGGTGGCTAGATTCGCGTTTTCGGCTTGCTATTTACATAGCAGTCACTTCAGAGCCAATTTGACCATAGCTCCGGATATTATTTCGTGAAACTTCAAGAATGAAAGTTGTAGATCTACTTTTCCTCTTTCCAGAACATCTTGAATCATCTAAATCGGAGTTCGGACGAAGAAGTTATGGCCATTTTCCCAAAGGACGTCGGAGCAGAAAATGTTGGAAAAAGGGCCAAGCGCCTAGGCGCTCCATACAAGCCTATTTCAAGCGCCTAGGCGCTCCAAGTCAGAAACATAATGTTGGCCAAGCGCCTAGGCGCTTGGAATTGCCCTATGATGAGCGCCTAGGCGCTCTAGTGCGTAGAAAGTTGCGTTTTGCAGCTGTCAAGTGGGTTTTTGAAGCCAAATAGGAGTCTGAATGAGGGCTGAGACCAATACAAATAGGAGAGGACTCTAGAAAAGTAAGAGAACGAATTTTGCAAGGAATCAATCAAGTTTTCAAGAGATTTGCAGAGAGAACAAGGAGAAAAAACACGAAGGAGAATTGCAAAGGCTGAAGATCTAAGAGAGAGTATTGGAGCAAATTCAGAGTTTCTTCTTCTCTTCTCTAGTTTTATCTTTTGTAACTATCTGGGATGTTTGAATTATTTATCTGGATTATGTTTTTCTCTATTATTATCATGAACTAAATTTTAATTAAGATTGCAACGGAACTTGGTATGTAGTTTAAATTGCAAGCTTCCCATTGAATGAAAGTTAGTTTTTATTGAATTGTTTATTATATCTTATGCTTATTGATTAATTGCCTGATCAACAATTACTGTGATAATCTATATAAAATTGGAAGATGGAGTATAGATTGAGATCTGGATATGATAACATCTGTTCATATAATCTGAATAGGGTTAATATGATTAGCATTTAGGATAGGAATATACCTATGTGTCTTTTGTATCCATTGAAAGAATTTGTGCATAAACCCTTATTAACTTGATTCACATAGGAATATAGTGAGTTGATTAACTGGGGTGTTCCTTATAATTCTGCATCTTAAAGATTGGATTTAGGAGGATTTGTTCATGTGTCTTTGGAAGAAGAGCATGAATATTTATAAAGTATTCTTGGATAACAATTCATATTAATTGATTTATTTTAAATGGGAAGTAAGTTAGTTTAAATGAAATACCAAGGGAAGTTGTAATCTTAACCTGTTAAATCTGCAGTTATTCTTGTGAAATTCTGGTTTTAATTATTAGTTTAGTTAAGTTTAAATTTTCAAATCACAAACAAAATTTTCTTAGTTTAAAATAGGATTAATTGCATTGGAGTTAGTAATTGATAAATATTAGTCTATTTCCTCGTGGGAACGATATCCTTGCTTGCTGAATATTACAATTGAACGCGTATACTTGCGTGGTAAAGTGCTATTAAAAAATTAGGCAACAAGTTTTTGGCGCCGTTGCCGGGGAAATTAGTTTAATATTTTGTCATTATTGATTTTTATAGCGTTAATCTTAATTTAAACTTTTTTTTTTCTCTAGTCTAATTCCTTTTCAGGCACCATGAACAACTATGACTATCATTGGCTAAATTCGAATATGACTCGGCCAAGGGAGGCAAAGAATTATGGACTCGATGAATTGTCAGCACAATTTGAGACACTTTCAAGGAAGATTGATGCTTTATCAGCACAACGTATTCAAAGTGTAGCGGTGATATGTGAGTATTGTGGTGGAAACCATCCGAGTCATCAATGCACCATCAGTTTCGAGTCGTTACAATATAGTGCTAACTTCAGCGATTATCCCAACAATTATGATTATTCCAGTGATTATCATCATGAGTGGGGGAATCCACTAAATCTTTCATGGAGCGATGACAATCTAGCCCAACCCTTTGCTCCATGCCAATCATACACTCCTGAATTACAAGTTCAACTCCCTAATCATGAAGAAGAAAGGATTTTAAACTTGGAAGGACGTATTTCCAAGTTAATGGTTTTGTTAGAGGAGCAGACGAATAGTCAGGAGATGTCGATTCGAAATCTTGAGAACCAGGCGAAACAACTTTTTAATGCCATCATCAACCTCCCTCAAGGTGAAGTGTCAAACAACATGGTTCCCGAGGCTGATGGATTGCCCACGCTAAATCTGGAATCGGATGTTCCAAAAGAAAAGGATGTGGAAAGGGAGGAGACAAGTGGGGAGCAGAAAAAGAAGGTCGCCAAAGATCTAGCTTTGAGTTCTGACATAGATGAACCGATTTTGATAGTGCCCCATATATCTTCTCCACCAAAGTTTAAGGATCCGGTTAGATTTGCAATCACTTGTCCAATTGGTAGTCATGTCATTGGCAATACTCCATGTGACGTAAAAGCGAGTACAACTTTGAAGCCATGGTGCGATGAGTTGGAGAAGATAAAAGAAGAGATTGTTGTGTCTGACACGCCTCAATGCCAGAATTTATTCGCAGACACAATGGAGAAAACGCCTAGATGTTGGACGTTCTTCAATCTAATCTTATATAAACAAAGCATGCTAGGTGACTTTAACTTGATGGCTATCTCAAATGGGAACCTACCAAAAGCTATATTATTTCCGATGGATGGAGGGTTCCTCAACTTTCGAAGAGGAATTGGATAGCATTGACCAGACAAAGTCAGGCTGAAAGACTATAAATCAAGCGCTGACTGGGAGGCAACCCAGGAATTTTTTATATTTATATGCTTTACTAGTTTATTTAGTAGATAGGAATTAAGTTGCTTATTAAGTTCTCTTATAATCTAATCCATGTTTTCTCTCTTCTTTGAAGGTATTGGAGGTCCAATGGATAGCAAAATGATCGTCGTCGCCATCGCCACCATCAACTCACGCTTAGCTGATTATAGGGAAGTTCTCTTCTATTTATCGTTATATTCTTACAATGAGGACATTGCATTGGTTAAGTTTGGGGGTGTAATTGTCCAGCTCCAGTTCATGCATGTAGTATTCATCTAGTGCATTCATATAGTATTTAGTTAATAGTTTTTCATGTAGTTTGCATTCATAAAAAAAAAAAATTTGTAGTCTTTGCATGTTTCCAGCCGTTAGATAGTTTAAGTCTGTTTTGGCCAGTGATGAGATTGGAATTGAGTAGACAAGTATAGTATTGTCTGTTAAGACTTTGATGTGATTTCTTGTTATGAATTGAATCTTTTCCTGTTTGAAACTGGTATAATTAAGGTTAGCACGTTAATAACAGATATGTTGACTGATTAAGTTTAAATTGATACATAATGAATTTCTTAAAGATAATACTAATGTGAAGGAATGAAAGACATGAATAGGCGGAGATGGCTAAATTTTGATAAAAACTTAAGTTTGGGGGGAAAATTTGGGATATATAAGCTTCGTTAAAAAAAAAGAAAAAGAAAGGAAAAAATAAATTAAAAATTTCCATGGCTAGTTTGTTTCGGGGCCTTTGTTACTTGAGCAAGTACGCCCGAAGGGGTATCTTAAAACCTAGCGCCCTAAGGTCTTATATGGTCTGGGAGTCGTTGGTCGAAAGCTCGCTAAGGGGTGACACTGTTAGCCTAATGGAATGAGACATTGCACAGTCATGATAAAAAAAAAAAAAGGAAAAAAAAATAAAAAAAAAGAAATATAATAAAACGGGAAAAGAGCAAAAAGCCCCCGTGATGAAAAGTAAAGCATAAGTATCCCGGATTGGACTCTTGAACTTGGTGGATGTTTGACTTTAGTTGGATCTAGCTTGTTCGTGAATTTTGTGAATTTGCACTGTATGATGCCTTCGAAGATATCTATTATGTCTTAAATTTGACTTTATATCAGTTAACATTGTTGTGGACCACACACGCACTATATCAGTGATAACAGTCTAAGATTTGATGATTGATTGGGAAATTACTGATTTGTTTAAATATGATGTATTATCATGTTTACTTGATTTCTCTAAGGCCGGTTAAATAGACTTGTTTCTGTCATTACTGTTGGATTCATAGGCATATAGATTAGTTTCATTACATTGCATTGCATAACATTTTTGTGTTTTTGCTTGAGGACAAGCAAAGGTTTAAGTTTGGGGGTATTTGATGAGTGAGTTTTATACACATGAATTGGATACATTCGAGCTTAATTTATTGTTGATCTCGAGTCTTTTAGGATGTTTTTATGTGTTTGTGTCTATATATGCATGTTTTATATTGTTTTGTAGGAATTGGGATAAAAGTTACTTGGATCGATGTTTGGGGTGGCTAGATTCGCGTTTTCGGCTTGCTATTTACATAGCAGTCACTTCAGAGCCAATTTGACCATAGCTCCGGATATTATTTCGTGAAACTTCAAGAATGAAAGTTGTAGATCTACTTTTCCTCTTTCCAGAACATCTTGAATCATCTAAATCGGAGTTCGGACGAAGAAGTTATGGCCATTTTCCCAAAGGACGTCGGAGCAGAAAATGTTGGAAAAAGGGCCAAGCGCCTAGGCGCTCCATACAAGCCTATTTCAAGCGCCTAGGCGCTCCAAGTCAGAAACATAATGTTGGCCAAGCGCCTAGGCGCTTGGAATTGCCCTATGATGAGCGCCTAGGCGCTCTAGTGCGTAGAAAGTTGCGTTTTGCAGCTGTCAAGTGGGTTTTTGAAGCCAAATAGGAGTCTGAATGAGGGCTGAGACCAATACAAATAGGAGAGGACTCTAGAAAAGTAAGAGAACGAATTTTGCAAGGAATCAATCAAGTTTTCAAGAGATTTGCAGAGAGAACAAGGAGAAAAAACACGAAGGAGAATTGCAAAGGCTGAAGATCTAAGAGAGAGTATTGGAGCAAATTCAGAGTTTCTTCTTCTCTTCTCTAGTTTTATCTTTTGTAACTATCTGGGATGTTTGAATTATTTATCTGGATTATGTTTTTCTCTATTATTATCATGAACTAAATTTTAATTAAGATTGCAACGGAACTTGGTATGTAGTTTAAATTGCAAGCTTCCCATTGAATGAAAGTTAGTTTTTATTGAATTGTTTATTATATCTTATGCTTATTGATTAATTGCCTGATCAACAATTACTGTGATAATCTATATAAAATTGGAAGATGGAGTATAGATTGAGATCTGGATATGATAACATCTGTTCATATAATCTGAATAGGGTTAATATGATTAGCATTTAGGATAGGAATATACCTATGTGTCTTTTGTATCCATTGAAAGAATTTGTGCATAAACCCTTATTAACTTGATTCACATAGGAATATAGTGAGTTGATTAACTGGGGTGTTCCTTATAATTCTGCATCTTAAAGATTGGATTTAGGAGGATTTGTTCATGTGTCTTTGGAAGAAGAGCATGAATATTTATAAAGTATTCTTGGATAACAATTCATATTAATTGATTTATTTTAAATGGGAAGTAAGTTAGTTTAAATGAAATACCAAGGGAAGTTGTAATCTTAACCTGTTAAATCTGCAGTTATTCTTGTGAAATTCTGGTTTTAATTATTAGTTTAGTTAAGTTTAAATTTTCAAATCACAAACAAAATTTTCTTAGTTTAAAATAGGATTAATTGCATTGGAGTTAGTAATTGATAAATATTAGTCTATTTCCTCGTGGGAACGATATCCTTGCTTGCTGAATATTACAATTGAACGCGTATACTTGCGTGGTAAAGTGCTATTAAAAAATTAGGCAACAAGTTTTTGTTGCCTAAATTTTTAATAGCACTTCAACACGCAAGTATACGTGGTCAACAAGTAATAAAGTGATGAGTAGAGTATCGTTCCCACGAGGAAATAGACTAATATTTATCAATTACTAACTCTAATGCAATTAATCCTATTTTAAACTAAGAAAACTTTGTTTATGATTTGAAAATTAAACTAAACAAACTAATAATTAAAATAAAAATTTCACAAGAAAAACTGTAGATTTAAAAGATTAAGATTACAACTTCCCTTGGTATTTCATTCAAACTAACTTACTTCCCATTTAAAATAAATCAATTAATATGAATTGTTATCCAAGAATGCTCTATAAATATTCATGCTCTTCTTCCAAAGACACATGAACAAATCCTCCTAAATCCAATCTTTAAGATGCAGAATTATAAGGAACACCCCAGTTAATCAACTCACTATATTCCTATGTGAATCAAGTTAATAAGGGTTTATGCACAAATTCTTTCAATGGATACAAAAGACACATAGGTATATTCCTATCCTAAATGCTAATCATATTAACCCTATTCAGATTATATGAACAGATGTTATCATATCCAGATCTCAATCTATACTCCATCTTCCAATTTTATATAGATTATCACAGTAATTGTTGATCAGGCAATTAATCAATAAGCATAAGATATAATAAACAATTCAATAAAAACTAACTTTCATTCAATGGGAAGCTTGCAATTTAAACTACATACCAAGTTCCGTTGCAATCTTAATTAAAATTTAGTTCATGATAATAATAGAGAAAAACATAATCCAGATAAATAATTCAAACATCCCAGATAGTTACAAAAGATAAAACTAGAGAAGAGAAGAAGAAACTCTGAATTTGCTCCAATACTCTCTCTTAGATCTTCAGCCTTTGCAATTCTCCTTCGTGTTTTTTCTCCTTGTTCTCTCTGCAAATCTCTTGAAAACTTGATTGATTCCTTGCAAAATTCGTTCTCTTACTTTTCTAGAGTCCTCTCCTATTTGTATTGGTCTCAGCCCTCATTCAGACTCCTATTTGGCTTCAAAAACCCACTTGACAGCTGCAAAACGCAACTTTCTACGCACTAGAGCGCCTAGGCGCTCATCATAGGGCAATTCCAAGCGCCTAGGCGCTTGGCCAACATTATGTTTCTGACTTGGAGCGCCTAGGCGCTTGAAATAGGCTTGTATGGAGCGCCTAGGCGCTTGGCCCTTTTTCCAACATTTTCTGCTCCGACGTCCTTTGGGAAAATGACCATAACTTCTTTGTCCGAACTCCGATTTAGATGATTCAAGATGTTCTGGAAAGAGGAAAAGTAGATCTACAACTTTCATTCTTGAAGTTTCACGAAATAATATCCGGAGCTATGGTCAAATTGGCTCTGAAGTGACTGCTATGTAAATAGCAAGCCGAAAACGCGAATCTAGCCACCCCAAACATCGATCCAAGTAACTTTTATCCCAATTCCTACAAAACAATATAAAACATGCATATATAGACACAAACACATAAAAACATCCTAAAAGACTCGAGATCAACAATAAATTAAGCTCGAATGTATCCAATTCATGTGTATAAAACTCACTCATCACTTACCGTCTCGAAGCAATCTGCCAAATCCTCCAGATGATCTCGGGCTGCCATGCTCTTGACGATCATGTCATCTACGTACACTTCAATACTTCTTCCCAGCTGTTTTCTGAATACGAAGTTCATCATACGTTGGTAGGTTGCCCCTGCGTTCAGTAGTCCGAAGGTCATTTTCCGATACGCGTATATTGCCCGATGAGTGATGAAGCTAGTCTTCGGGATATCCTCCTTATGCATCGAGATTTGGTGATATCCCGAGAAAGCGTCCATGAAACTTAGCATCTCATACCCTGAAGTGGCATCAATCAGCTGGTCTATGTTGGGTAAGGGATAGAAGTCTTTAGGGCATGCCTTGTTCAGGTCAGTGTAGTCGATGCACATCCTCCATTTCCCATTTTGCTTCTGAACCAATACCACATTCGCCAGCCATTCGGGATAGTCGATCTCGAAGATGAACCCGGCTTTTAGCAATTTGGCAACCTCGTCGTCTATGATGCTCTGTCTTTCCGGGGCAAAGATCCTTCTTTTCTGTATCACCGGCTTCTTTTTAGGATCGGTATGAAGCCTATGCAGTGCTACTGATCTGCTTACTCCGGGCATGTCACTGGGTTCCCAAGCAAAGATGTCGGCGTATACCCTGAGTAATTCCACCAGACCTGTTCGCAGCTGTTCGGTTAACCCGACCCCAATCTTGATCAGTTTGTCTGGATTTCTCGGTATTAACTCTACATCCTCCGTCTCTTCGGCTGGTAGAGCCATGGGTTCTGTACTTCCCTCTGTGAATGGCTCTAACTCAATGGTCATCGCCTGTTTATGTTTACTGACCCCGATTCCTGAAGATATTAAAGTGTTCCGATAACACCTTCGGGCGATATCAAGATCTCCTTTTGCCTCCCCTATCCCGTTCGGTGTCGGAAACTTTAGTTTGAAGTGGGGTATCGATGTTACTGCCTGTAATGCTGCTAGAGTAGGCCTCCCCAGGATGGCGTTGTAAGCCGAATCCACTTGTACCACGAAGAATTTTACCATGATTTCTGTCTGCTGGGGGGCCGTGCCAAACCGGACTGGCAGTTCTATCGTGCCCGACACGTGAACCGGGTCTCCACTGAAGCCGTATAGGGGGCCTTCGCCCCCCAGTTCCATCTTCTTTCCTTCCAAATCCATCCTCTGGTAGGCATGTGTATAGAGTATGTCGACTGAGGATCCGTTGTCAATCATCATTCGCTTCATGTCAACCGGCCCGACCTGAGCTGTTATGACCAGAGCCCCGTCATGCGGTTCAATGTGATCGGTCGGGTAATCCTCGTCTGAAAAGGAGATAGTCGTGCCTGAGTACGGCCTGTCCTTCCGGGGCGAGGAGCCGGCTAATGATAGTACTGCTTCGAGATGTCCATTCCTTTTTCGACCGGTTACACGCTCTGCCGACCCGCCCGATATCACATCGATAACTCCTCGGGGCTGGGCGTTCGGTTGCGGCTGTGTTTCCCGGGGGGGTTCTCTGACGTTCTCTTGGGGAGCCTCCGATCCCTCTCTGCCGACTACATATCGCACCAGCTGTCCATTCTGCACGTTCTTTTCTATCAGATCTTTCAAGTTGACGCATTCGTCCGTTGTGTGCCCTCGACTCTGGTGGTACGCACAGTACTTGTCCCGACCTCTCTTCCCCGGTCTGGTGACTATTTGGCATGGTTCGAAAAAGGGTTTGTTCCGTATCTCCTCCAGTATCTTGGCCCGATCTGTGGTAAGTGCAGTGTACACTTTGTTGACATTTTTGTTTGGGAAGGGCGGCCTTCCACTGCCCGACCCCCCTCCACTATAATTCCTCTTACTATAGTTGTCCGACCTGCCTTGGGTGTCGGGCTTCTGGTGATTCTGTTTATCCCGATCTTTGGATTTGTCGTATGATTGGGATTGTGGTTTGAAGTTCCCCATCGCTTCCTCAACTGCTATATGACCTTCGGCCCTGTGGAATGCCTCCGTTAAGTCCGTCGGAGGGTTGATCACCAGATCCTTCATCAGCTTTTTGGATTTCCCGATGTCTAGCCCGGTTGTGAAAAATCCCAAGGCCTGTGGGGAGTTCAATTCTGCCACCGACCCCACAGCCTCTCGGAACCTTTTGACGTACTGCCCCAGACTCTCATCGGGTCTCTGCCTGACCTGCATGAGGGATGCTGTGATCTTTCCCCGTCTCTTGTTACTCCCGAACCGAGCGTGAAACTTTTCTCGAAGGTCCCTCCACGAGCTTATTGACCCTGACGCCAAGGTTCCCATCCATTCTCGGGCACTCTTCTTCAGGGTGGTTGCGAACATGTGACACTTGGCCGCGTCAGAATGGCCGTAGTATGTCATTAACCTATCATACCCATCGGAGTGGTCATAAGGATCTCCCAGCCCGTTGTAAGTCTCCATTGGGGGCATTTTCCTTTTGGGGTCGGCGATCTCCCGATTAATCTCTGCCGAAAAGGGGGATCCTATACAGGCCGTAGGTTCTCCCGTCGAGCTTTTTGCCAATAGAAGTTTTTCCAGCTCAGCCACCCTTCGGGCGAGGGGGTCGGACTCTCCTTCATGAGGGGACGATCGGGGTCTGTCCCTCTCATGTTCGGGTGTCTCGTCTCCCTTCTTTCCCGAATGGCCTTGGTGTTCTGATCGGCGTCCTGCTGAACGGCTCCTCCTCCGGCTCCGGCCGTCCCTTGAACGGCTCCGGTATCTGCTCCTCTCCCTATCAGCCTCCCGTCTTCGGGGAGATCGAGACCGGCTGTGGTGTTTACGCCTCTTGGAGGATGCCTCCTGTTCCCCGGTCATGTTAGCCATCTGTAGTTCGAGTTCTTCCTGTTGGAGACGTAGGGCCGTCATGGCATCTTTGTTTTGTTGCATCTTTTTCTGCAAGATGAATTCTCTTTGATCTCGACTACCCAATGTACGACTCTTTTCATGCACCTCCAACGCCTGTGGGTTAGCGTCGCCCATCCGACTAGCCTGGTTGGGGGTATGTTGGCTTTCATGAAAGAGCCGCCTCCGGGGGGAGCCAGCCGACTCCCTCTGATCGTCCTGGATTCTGGAACCTAGTCTGTCCTTCACCGACCCTCTCACCTGAGTGGTCTGGTGCGACTTGGCCTTTTCTCGGTCGGAAACTGCATATTCCACACTCGCCATCGTTTCTCGCTGGAAAAGAATCTGATTGTGATTGTTTAAGCACTGCCCTCCTTCTAGCGCCAATGTTAACGCCAAGTTTCGCCGGCGCGTCCAATCACAGAATCCACGCGCTAGAACCTGCACAGTAACAGATCACACAGAAGCTTGACGGCTTGTGCCGCCGGGGGATAGCTCCGGTGTGAGAATGAGTACAGGCCGTTACAAGGGTAAACAATGGAGGCAAAGTGTTTAGTGCTCAAAAGTAGGTATTACCTCATAATGTTAACCTAGGCCTTGTATTTATAGAGCTCACCACCTTAGAATCCTTCTCCCAGTCGGATTAGGACTCATAGTGCATGGTAGTTACCATAACTTGGTCCAACACAATCTCCTTAAAAGGGGCAAGTAGAATCCAATCCCACCACTACCTTTGGAGTTACCGTGTATGAATAGGCACCCGGACTCTGCACGCAGGAGAGCCCACTGTGCAGGCCCAAACGGTCCTACTATCTGGTCTGGGCTTCGGCCCAAAGGACTCGAAGGCCCGACCCCTCATCATCACAAGAATGGGTTCGGCCCCGACCCCGAAGGACTCATATGCCAACCCGAACATCTATAACACCTTCATGGGCTTCATCCCATCGGTCTATCAAACCCTTCTGCCAGAAAGCCTTCGGCCCAGACGGAGGTCGGTAAAACGCTCCCGAACACCAACCATTCATACAAAGGTAACCATTTTAGTATTTATGAGTAACAAAATAGTCATAAAAAAATTTCTGAACAATAAAGGTTGCATCTATTTATTTTTAAACATTTTGTAGGACGAATCTTCTTCTTCTTCTTCTTCTCATTTACGTTTTGGACAATGGAGATTCGCGGCGGTGTAGCAGCGGAGTAGTGGAAGAGAAGCCGGCGGGAAGAGAGAACTAAAAAAGTAAAAACTGAAAGAGTTAATGATCTTTTATGTGGGTATATAGTTTGGTTTTTAAGGATTTGATGATATGATTTGATCAAAAGTGATGATGAGCGAATGATCCAATTAGGAGGGAGAGGAGAACATTACGTGCGTCATGTGGTGGTTGCTGCATTTTCATGATCAGTTATGGAATGATCGATCGAGTAATTTTAGGAGCCCAAATATTTGTTTTTGTTGTTAGATCCCAAATAATTGAATTTGAATTTGAAATTATGGCAGTTATTTTCCTTGATTTTAGGTTTCTTTATTAATGTGAATTGTACTAATTTTTGTAATATGAATCCTAATTACACTCTTTTTGTAATTATTTAGTTGATGCACTTTTTTTGTAATTACTTTTTATTTGTTGTATACTTATGTAAAGGACCCTTTTTTAAAACTCCCCAACAATTAATTTATTCATTTGCTTTTTAAAACTCTCCCATAATAAAATAATAATAATAATAATATAATAATAATAATAATTAATATTGTTATTATTATATTAATATTACTAATATTATTAAAAATAACAACAACAACAACAACAACAATAATAATAATAATAATTAATATTATTAAAAAATAATAACAACTTTTCCGCAACAACAATTTTTAATAATTAATGATTATTATTATTATTGTTGTTGTTGTTGTTGTTGTTATTGTTATTATTTTTTAATAATATTAGTAATATTAATATAATAATAACAATATTATTTTTAATATTGTTGTTGATATTTTTATTTTATTATTATTATTATGGGAGAGTTTTAAAAAGCAAATGAATAAATTAATTGTTGGGGAGTTTTAAAAAATCCTTCCAGCCGCTACATATTGTTAAGGCACATAAGAAAACTTAATTTTCTTTATTTCGATGCTTTCCACATGAAATAAAGACATGAATTTTTGGTCAAGTAAAATTCTTTCCACATTAATGTTTTATTTCCTTCATTGTCGAGCAAAATAAAATTACCAGCGACTACGACTTGTAGCAGCACATATTTTAAAAAATAATTTCCCTTCTAAAAATTTACCAGACCAATCTAATCAAGTGGGACCCGTTATTATTAAAATAGCAGCCGCTACATGTTATAACGGCTGAGCTATAACTCTTTTTAATCTCTGATATGTTGGTTGCTGGAATAGTGATTTTAGCAACCGGTTGCCATGGATTGAATCCCATATATATATATATAGGATTCAATCCATGACAACCGGTTGTCATGATCACTATTCTAACAACCCACTTTACAACCGTTGATCAATTAATTGGAAGGCTAAGATTGAAAATTAATGTTATGCCCGAAAAATATGTTGTAGCGACTTTTATTTTAATATAAGGACCCCACATGGTCAAACTATACTGATTTTGTCAGATTTTATAAACAAAAAGAATTTTTATATTTTGATACAGCAACTGCTACATGTTATAGCGGCTTTGCCTTTTTTTTTTTTAGCATTTCCCCCTTATATACACGACTCTGCTCATTTGCTAACAAGCATTACAGACTTAAAAAAAATAGACTCGACCACTACAAGCTGTGTTGGCTTGCAATATTAAAAAAAATTCCCTTGACCTTTAAAGCACGCTGACGTGGCTTCTTCGAATTCTTTCCAAAAAATTGCCTCTCCCCTAATTCGAACTCGCAACCTCCTGTTTAAAACCCTCATCATATGACAACCCAAGCTCCACATGCCTAGCTATTGAAATTTTGCAAGAATTAATCTTTATATCAAAATATTACATTTCCCCCAAAATCATACCTGATGACGGAAGATTATAATAATTTATTTTCTCTTGTATTAATATTTATTTTTATATTAATATTAATAACAAAGTGAGTTTGTTAGAATAGTGAAATGTTAATTGTTACAAAGTGGGTTGTACTGATTTTATATTAATATAAAGTGGGTTGTTAGAATAGTGACAATGGCAACCGGTTGCCATGGATTGAACAATCGATTTCATTTCCCCCAAAATCGTATTCAGTTTTCATGTCCAGCTCGTTTAAAATATTTGAATCCCCAATACGCATAGGGCCACAATATATAACTTATTTTTTTCAACCCTCTGTAAACTAAGTGTCAAGATTATATAAGTCAGTTCTATTTTTTTTTATTTTTGGAAACTATATACACAATTACAATTTTAATAATTCTAGTGCTACTGCATTTCAATTATAGAGGGTCTAAGAGGAAACTTAAAACTACTCCCTTCATAACAATTAAATGATTTTAATTTTATTTAAAAATATGAAAAAAAGAAAAAATTAGTACTTTTGGATGTATCATGTATATATATAGTGGCTATAAACTATTTCCTTAAATTTCACAATTTTAGTAAGTTAATCTTATAGTTTGTAAGAGGAAGAGAGGACTATTAATTATATAACCCTAGTCAACTAAATGTATAAAATGGGAAATTTAGCCCCTCTTATACATGTATGTGTATAGTCTCTTTCGTTTTCCCTTAAAATCATGTATCAACTATTGAATATATTGCAAGATTTGTCTTATTCAAACCTTTTAAAATAATAAATTCTTTCAAAATACCGAGTGGCGTAACATGTTAACTAAAATAATACAATGTGACAAAAAGAAAATATGAACAGAATCGGGAATTAAAGTATTGAGTTTAATGCATTCTAGCTATTGTTTCACAATAATTAAAATCCAGTACAAGAGAATAAATTATTATAATCTTCCATCATCATGTATGGTTTTGGGGGAAATGTAATATTTTGATATAAAGATTAATCCTTGCGAGATGTTAACAACTAGGCTTGTGGTGCCCGGGTGGTCATATGATGACGATTTTAAACGGGAGGTTGCGAGCTTGAATCAGGGGAGGGACAAATTTTTGGAAAGAATTCGAAGAAGCCACGTCAGCGTGCTTTAAAGGCCAAGGATTTTTTTTTAATATTGCAAGCCGGCACAACTTGTAGCGGTCGAGTCTATTTTTTTTTTAATCTGTAATGCTTGTTACCAAATGAGCCGAGTCATGTATATAATGGGGGAGTCATGTATATAATGGGGGAAATGCTAAAAATAGAAGAAGAGGCAAAGCCGCTACAACATGTAGCGGTTGTTGTATTAAAAAATAAAATTTCTTTTTGTTTATAAAATCTGACAAGATCAATATAGTTTGACCATGTGGGGCCCTTATATTAAAATAAAAATCGCTACAACATGTTTTTCGGGAACATGTTGTAGCAGCTGGGATGAATTAATTTTCAATCTTAGCATTCCAATTAATTGATCAACAATGACCATGGCAACCGGTTGCCATGATTGAATCCACACACACACACACACACACACACACACACACACACACACACACACACACACACACACATATATATATATATATATATATATATATATATATATATATATATATATAATCTGATCATCATTAACCCAAAACATGGAATCAAACCCATGTCACCCACCATTCTCTATCTTCTTCCTAACCCATCTTCCATCTGTCGTCTTCTTCCTAACATTCATCTATCTTTCATCTTTCATGTAGTATTATTGTGCAAGTTGATTGTATTTTTTAGGCTAAGTAATTACAAACCCATTATCCATCTTCTTCAAATGCACCAAATTTAGGGCTTGATGAGAAGAAGAAAGACAGGAAAGGAGAAGAAGGAGAATGCAGATCTGAATCAGCGATGCAGAGATGGCGGAGAGCCAAATCAATTGTATTTGGTTTATAAGAGTTTTATAAATTTGGAGAAATCTCTGACCGATTAGGAGGAGTTTCTCTTCCTATTTTTGGTGTTGGTGGTTGTGGTTATGGAGGAGGTGTCGGTGTCTAGGACTGAGCAAACAATGGATATAACTGAAGAACCGAACTAAACCGAAATAATATAACCGAAATTTTCTGATAAGTCGGTTTTTTTTAACATTTCGGTTATATCAGGAATTTTGTTACGGTTTTCGGTTAGTTTGTACGGGTTTTACTTTTTGGTTATTCGGGTTAACCGAATAATCGAGCAAAACTTTACAAAGGTAATATATTGACATAACTGAACAAAGCACTACAGATCCACTTTACTAAATTACTAATTTAGTACCCTGATACTCGATATCCTACTCTCTGAAGTCTGAACAAAGCACACCACTACAGATCTACGATTCTACTTTACTCTCTCAAGTCTCAAATCTCGAATGCTCTCAGATCTCCAAGACTCCAACTCTCAAACCCTGACGGTCAGACCCAGATCTCCAACTCTCAGATCGCCGACGGCCATCGCCTCATCGCCTTCGGCGCGACAGTCCTTCATCTCGAACTCTCAATCTCTCAAGTCTCAAGAGTCAAGCAAGTCTCATCCGCCATCCAGTTACCGGTACGAATTTTCTATGCAATTATCTTGATGAATGATGGGTCTAAGTCTTAGAGTGGTGTTTCTTTGCTCATTAAAATCAGTTTATATATTTTGGTCATTTGTTTCTGTTTAGAAAGCCAACTACTTGAATTGTTTTCATTAATTGTTTTCCATTTATAATTCAAGCGAGTCATGAATCCAGGTTCAGTTAGTTTATACTAGGTAGATCAATTCCTTTGGTTTTATTTTTTTGTTAACGTAAGATCTTAAGTCAGATCTATCCGCCAGGAAATGAACATTTACTGAATTTTTAATTTTTATGGTTAAGGACTTAAGGCTTTCTTCTTTTGTTTCCCTAACTAGGAATATATATTAAACAAGATTTTGTACATAAATAATGTGCCATATTTTTATTGCTCCAGATTCAATACATATTAACTTGTTTACACAGATTTTGTTTCCCTAACTTGGAATATATATTAAACCAGATTTTGTCGACATATATTATATTTTTTTAACTATTAAATAACTATTTTTATTGCTCCAAAACTATTTCATCATTAGACTTTCAGCAATAATGTATTGAATCTAGATTTTGTACATAAATCATGATTTTGCTCCTCTACCAGTTAGTACTTTATATCATATGTATTCTATAGCAGCCAAACAAAATGTTTTTACCCAGATTTTTCTAGTTTCACTGAAGCAAGCCCTTTAAATGTATGATATTTCCCAACTTATTGCTTGAAGTTTTTACAGAGCTTATTTACAGAGCTTATTTAGTGTTTGAAGTTATTTCCCAACTTATTTATAGAGCTTTTAGTGTTGGAAATAACTTCTTGTTAATGTAATTTGTTTGAAATTTTCAGAGGATGTCAAGAAGTATTTTAAATGTTTTGCATATGGTGGATGATACAGACGAACCTGACCTTGATGCAATTGGACATGAGAAAGAGGGGGGTGACAGTGTTCCCACCCCACCCCCACCCCCACCACCAATATAGAGACAAGTACAAAGAGTACGTGACAGTCAGAAAATGTAAAGCTGCAAAGAAAGAGGATGGCGTCTAGATCCAAGGTGTGGACTGAGGGGCACTTCATTCTAGTTAAAGATAATGATGGTAATGTCATCAAAGATAAGTGTACTTATTGTGGAAAAGAATTAGCTGCTGATTCATCTTCAAATTGCACTACTGCTTTAAGAAATCACTTTAGAACTTGTAAAAAAAATCCCATCAACATGGATAAAGCTCAACTCCAACTTGTAAGAATTAAAGAGGGTGAGGGGGAGGGAGGGGCATGTGAGAGTACACTCACCACTTGGAGGTTTGACCAAGAAGTTGTTAGGGCAGCCGTTACTTACCATCTTATTATAGATGAGCTTCCTTTCAAACATGTTGAGAAAGATGGTTTTAAACGACTTATGCAAGCTGCATGTCCTAGGTTTCAGTTGCCTTCACGTTTTACATTTGCTAGAGATTGCATTCGTTTGTATGATAATGAGAAAATTAAGCTGAAAACATTCCTTAGAAAAAATTGTGAACGTGTTTGCCTCACTACTGATTCTTAGACTTCCAATCAACGCTTGAATTATATGTGTGTTACTACCCATTTTATTGATGAAAATTGGAAATTGCATAAGAAAATCTTAAATTTTCCAACCATCACAAGTCATAAGGGGAAGGACATTAGGGAAATGGTTGAGTCTTGTCTAAATGAGTGGGGACTTTCTAAAGTTATGACACTCACTGTAGATAATGCTAGCTCAAATGATACGGCAACTGCTTACTTGAAAGAGAGATGTACATCTTGGAAAACCAATGTCTTGGGTGGTAAGTTCATTCACATGAGATGTATAGCTCACATTAATAATCTTGTTGTGAATCATGGGTTGAAGTTGATTGAGAAGTCTGTTGAGAATGTTAGGCATGCAGTGAAGTATGCAAAACAATCCCCGGCTAGGGTCAAGTCATTTAAGGAATGTATTGAGTATTGTGGTCTTCAAGACAAGAAAGGCTTAAGTCGAGATTGCTCAACTAGATGGAACTCAATCTTACTTGATGTTAAGTTCGGCCTTAAAGTACAAAGAAGCTTTTGATCGATTTGTATTTGAAGATCGTGGCTTTGTAAAAGAGATGGGGGGCCAAGATATTCCAACAAACTTGGATTGGAATAGGGCTAAATTGTTTGTGAGATTCTTAGAACATTTTTATAATCTCACTATGCGTATTTCGGGCTCATCTTATGTCACATCAAATAATGCATTTCATGAAATAAGTGAAACTTATATTATTTTGAGTGAGTGGGAAAGAAGCAATGATAGAGAATTGAAAAAAATGGCCAAGGCAATGAAAAGAAAATATGATAAGTATTGGGGAAATGTTACAAAGATGAATATGTTGTATATTCCCATTGTGCTTGATCCTTAGTCTAAGTTGAGTTTTGTTCAATTTGGTTTAGATGAAATGTATGGAGATGATGAAATTGAAGTTGAAGATCCGTTGGAGGGTATGGGAGTAGATCTTCATTTTGATTTTGATAATGAAGATAGGGATTTAGAATATCAAGCAAGTAATAGGGCCACAGGGATAGAGATTGCCGATGGTGTGAAGAAAGCAATGGAAGATTTGTTTAATGAGTACAAAAAAAAGTATTCAACTCAAGAAAGTGGGCCAAGTGGAACATCAAGTTTAAGTAACATGTCATCCCAAGGTTCTAATTCAATGGAATCCCAAAATACAAATAGACTAATGGATAAGTTCAAAAAGTGTCGGACCGGAGTGATACTTGGAGAAAAATCAGAGTTGGACAAATATTTAAGTGAAGATGTGGAAGAAGCCGATGAGTCTTTCGATATTTTGGTGTGGTGGAAAGCTAATAGTGCAAGATTCCTTATCCTTGCACGTATTGCCCGTGATGTGTTGGTTATTCCCATTTCTACTGTTGCTTCGGAATCCGCATTTAGCATGGGGGGGGGGGCTCATTCTTGATTCATTTAGGAGTTCATTATCTCCTAATATGGTGGAAGCTCTCATATGTGCTCAAGATTGGATTAAAAAGAAAATTGTATTTATGTGGATGAAGATAACGACTTTGCCGAAAAACTTGAATGTGGTAATAATTATTGTTTATGTTTATTTTATTGAACTAATAAAATAATTTATAAAAATAATGTGTTTAATTATTATTTTCAATTTTTAGCAATTTCCAAGTTGAGCCTTGCTACTAATGATGCTAATGTTTCCACGAGGACCACGACTCAACTTAATTAATGAGGTAAATTCATTATGTTTATGGTGTAATGCAACTATGGTGTATAATTTTCCTTCCCTTTATTTTACTTTTTTTGTATCTACTGTTGTTGTTCTTCATCTGAATGTTTGATGTTAATTTGTTCTTTGATAATTAGATTATTTCATTTGTCCTATATACTGATGTCTGTTTCTTTGTAAATAAAACTATGAACTTTAATTTTTTTCCCTTACATTTTGTACTGGTGGCTACAAATTCAAAAAGCTTGTAGCCTCCAGAGAGAATGCCACTTGTGTTCTTATATAAATGTCCTAATGTTACAGTGGTTGCTGCTAAGGTATAACGTATACAAGTTAGAAGTTATTCATGCAGCTATTTGAATTGCCAAACAAGAGGGCCTTTCTATCTCCCTAGATTTGGCTAGTTTTGAGGTAATAATTTGCACATGCTTTATCATATATGAAAAGTGTTCCATTTGATTTCTTCTTCTATATTTGGATGACTTATAAAAAGTAACTGATATATTTCAATTCATTTGGTAATGCTACTTTATTTCTTCGTGGGGCAATGTGTATAAACAGAATAAAGTTAAATGATTCCATTGCATCAAACTTTGTCTTTGTTGTATTGGTTGCTTATAAATATAATCTCTGGATCTATTATCTGATACTTTTATCCTTGGCCAGATGGTTAGGAAGTTTAGACTACCACTTCTACAGTTATTGGAGTCCAAGGGCAGAGCTAGGAATTTTTGTCGCCCTGGGCTATTAAGTACCAACCATATACGCAAGAAATTATCCCACCAAGATCGATCATAAATTCAAAATATATATAAAGGTTACCTTGACTAATTCACAAGTTTTAGCATAACAACCTCTAAAAGGAAAAATTTCAAACACCTTGAAGGCGTACTCTAAAATTCCATATTTCATAAGCATATATAATAGAGGAGCTTAGCCAAAAATTTCATCCTTATTACTCCAATTAGCATATATATAACCTCCCATCACATCAACAAAGTAATTTCAATACGTTATTTATTTCAAATTCACGAATTTAACAAGTATAAACTAGTTGTCGTTGATGCACTTTCTCTTGGTTTAAAGAAAGAAAACAAAGTTTTTTCTCTCTTGCTTCCTTGACTTTCCATTTTGGCTTATAAGATTGTTTAACAGCTGAATTTTTAACAAAAAAATTGGTTCAATTGAAAGATTATATTGAATGATTATAGTGAAAAATAACATACTGAATGCTAATAGTATCATTAGATTTCAAAACCTAGATAAGTAAATTAGTCAAAGCATGGCATACAACAAGCATAATATCAACCAAGTACTCCTATCTTAGTAATGTGCCACAATTAGCAACAAATGATGCATGAACAAGTAAACATCAAAATTAAACAAGATAGAGGCCAACATAGCACTAAAAACTACTCCCTCCAGGATGTAAAAAAACAAGGACATCACAGTCTTTGAGGATACTAGATTAAATAAACAGAACTATATCTTAAGAATAAAGATGAAGACACAAGGGAAAAAATACTTGGATAAAATTATAAACACTAACTAAAAATTATTGTACAAACCTTTAAAGACAGATGAGAACCCCAAGCAATTTCTTAATACAAGAAAATAGGAAAATAATATTGAATTGGACTATTAAAAATATATAAGTACTAAATATTTTCCAAAAACTCCACCCGGGCTAAAGCCCACCCTAGCCTATACATGGCTCCGCCCATGCTGGAGTCGGGAAATATAGATCTTTGTTTTGCCAACGAGGATGAAGCGACTGAACTGCTGAGGTGACTGTCAGTTGCTGGCCTAACATATCATGCTAACACAGTTTGTAATGAAAAAAGAAAAAGGAGCTTTAAGTTGTATTTATCATTATTTTGGTGAATGTCATGTTTGATGCAGTCTATAGTAAATGCGTTTGATGTCCCTTATTACTATTTAGGGGGAAGAAGCTGCTGATCATGAACAACAAACTCAACAGCAGTCAGCAGTAACAACAAATGCTTAACAGCAGGAACACTGTGCTCAACACTGAACAGCAAACATTATGTTTATGGATTATGTTTATGGTGTTAAACTGTTAATCATGTAGGAACATTATGTTTCATGTTTATGTAATATGTAGTTGACTGTCATTCATGTTTGCTGCTGACTGAGTCTTTTGTAATAACTAATATGTAGGCTACATAATGTAGTTGAATAGTAATGTTGTTAATTGATAAAGGACAAGTCTTTTAAATTCGGTTATTAATCGAATAACCTATTCGGTTATTACAATTTTCGGTTACTTATTAGGATATCTAAAATAATGTAGTTTCAATTTTCGGGTATAACCGAACTCCTTATTCGGTTCATTTATTATCCGAATGCTCACTCTTATTGGTGTCGTTGAAAACAACTACGACTTTGCAATGGCGGAACCAAAACGTTTTTATAGGGGGGGTCAAAATACATCAGTAATTTTTTTTATTTATTGATGCTTAAAGTGCTTCTTTCGGTTGTACGACTGAGAGGATGCAACTGTATCCCGCGAGTCTGCATAGTTTGAAAACGTCTCAAAATTTGTTCGTTTTCAATTGTTGAAAAAATATCATTCTCAATATAAACTACCAGACTATCATTCATCCACTCGTCTCCCAATTTATTACGCACGTCAGTATTGACAATTTTTATCGCAGAGAATACTCTTATAACAGTAGCAGTTGTAACTGGTAAAACCAAAGCCAACTCGATCAATCGATATACCAATGTAATAGTCATATTTCTTTTTGTTTCAATCAGCTTCTTAGTAAGACTTCCCAAACCCAAATTTTTGATCCCAAAAAATTGACTATCGCATCTCATATATAACAACTTGCTTACTTTACAAAATTTATAAATATTAGCCACAACTATAACATTATATCAAATCTACACCATAATATTCAAAAAAAATATTTCGAGAAATTTAAATCTTTATTCATAAAATTTGGGGTCTCACAAGATTTGTGTTTTGTTGTTTGATTAATCGTTGACGTCCCCTTCTGATTCCAATTAAGATCCTCCTTATAATTTCCTTTTTCCTTGATAATCAGTGCAACTCAAATGTTCATGATCTCTTTAACTCCTAAAATTGTCGATAATGGGAGATTAAGGCACTTAACTACTTCAGTTTTAGCTGCTTTAATCCTATCTACCACGTGTCACTCTTAGGTTGGTCATGTAATGCGATCCATAATACCCTTAATGAATTATTATGGGCTTTAAATAACTCAAGTGTTGTACAATAATTAAGAAACAAAGTAAGAAATAAAAATAGATTTATATTGATAAACTTATCAAGTGGTCATTCACAATACATTTTAATATCTCTCAAATCACTTGGATGGATATCTATCAAATCTCTTAGCTACACATCTTTTTATATATGATATGCATTACAAGTTAACCTCCTAATATTAATGAAAGAATTTAAGGGCTTTTAATAGCCAATGTGAAATGATTAGCCAATTTAAGGGCTTTTAATTTCTTTCAATTTCCAACCTTTTTATCTTTCAATTACATTATTTCTAATACTCCCCCTTGAATGACCACTTTCTAAGAATATGCCTCGTTAAAAACTTACCAAAGAAAAACCTTGTAGGAAAAAATTTGGCCAAGGAAAAGAGTACAATATTATTGTTAATCTACTAGTGTCTTAGGATTGCCTCATTAAAACCTTGTAAAGTGGGAAAAAACCTTAGCGAAAGAAAAAGAGTACAGTCAACACATATCCTTTTTACTCTCCCTCGTGAGTACATAGAATTTCCATTGTTCATGGTAAAAATATCCTTAAGTCAAAAGTAGACCTGGCAAAAGAGGCCCAAGCCCGCGGGCTGGGCCGGCCCGCCCGCCACGGGCCGGGCGTTGGGCTTCAATTATTCAGCCCAGAAAAATGCGGGCGTTTTTGGCCCGGCCCGTTTTAGCCCGGCCCGTTTTGGCCCGGCCCGCGGGTGGCCCGGCCCGGCCCGCGGCCCGCGAATATTTTTTTTTTTTTTTTTTTACAGAAAATTTATATTTGTGGCTTATGAGGCTTGAACATAAGACTTGTAATTAAATAAATAAGAGTTCAAACCTTTTGAAAGTAATAAGAGTAACAAAAGTCGCAATGTTTTCAAAACATCAATGATGTTGTGATGTAATACTAGTCATTACTAGTTTTGTTTATCAAAGAAACACATGCACGCACAGTACAATATTTATAGGCCCATAGATTATTTTATATATTATAAATTAATAATAATGAGTTGGGGTTTAACATAGCCCATGCCATGAAAGATATACACAAACATTCTTTTCTATATACTATTTATTTAATAATGAATCTCTTAGCAAAGCCCAATACTTTTTTTTCCTTTTGAAAATGCAAGCTTTTATTTTTTTTCTTGTTACTTTTTGTTTTACACAAGCACAGTACAGTGCCCATGCAAGGAATGACCAAGTTTGTAAACTAGTTAATAAAATGATAGAATTCATTTTTTAATAATTCATAATAGAATTTAACTATTAATTAATTTCATTTGTCTTGTTTCAAAAAGTCTATAATTATTAATTATTGATTTATTAATTATTTTTAATATTTATTATTATTATTGTTTCTTTTTGATGATCATTGTTGCAAAAAAAAAAAAAAAAAAAAAAAAAAAAAAAAAAAGCCCGCGGGCCGGGCCGGCCCGCCCAACCCCGGGCCACGGGCCTAAGAATTTTGGCCCACCAAAATCCGGGCCGTTTTGGCCCGGCCCGTCATCGGCCCGGCCCGCTCTCGACCGGGCCGGGCCCGGCCCGCCCGGCCCGTTTGCCAGGTCTAGTCAAAAGCATGCCAATATTGTTCACCATCTTTTTAGAAGTCGCAGTTAGTAATGACTTAGTGAATATATCACCCAAATTATCATATGATCATATCTTTTTAATATCAATATCGTCATTCTTTTGGAGCTCATGTGTATGAAATAATTTTGGTGCAATATATTTTGTTCTATCACCCTTGATATATTCTCCCCTAATTAGAGTGATAAAAGTGGCTTTATCTTTGTATAATATCATTGGACTATTTATGATCGATGATAATCAATAGTTCTCACAAATATGTTGAATTACTGATATCAACCAAACACATTCACGAATTTCTCTATGAATTGTGATAATCTCTACATGATTTGAGGAATTAGCATAAATTATTTTCTTAACAAATCTCCATGAAATAGCAGTATTTCCATAAGTAAATAAATATCCTGTTTGTGATATGCCTTTGTGTGGATCAAAAAAGTGACTTGCATCAGCAGATCCAACTAATTGTGGTTTTGATCCATTTGGATAAAATAATCCATTTAGATAAAATAATCCCTTTGAATAAAATAATCCCATATCAGTAGTCTTACAAAGATAACGTAAAATATGTTTAATTTCATTCCAATGTCTTCTAGATGGTTCAGAACTATACCTTGCTAGTAAGTTAATTGCAAATGTTATATCAGGTCGTGTGAAATTTGCAAGATACATAAAAGCACCAATTGCACTAAGATATGGTACCTCAGGGTATGAGTTTTTTCATTATTTTCTTGTTGTCGAAACGGATCTTTCTTAATATCAAGTGACCAACCCATCATTGGAGTAATCAAAGGATACCATTATCCATGTAAAGTTGTTTCAGAACTTTTTCTATGTATGTTGAATGATGAACAAGAGTTCCATTATTCAATTTATAGGCCAAGACAAAATTTTATCTTACTAAGATCGTTTATCTCATATTCATTCTTTAAACAATTTGATGTTTTGTTAACTCTTTTGGAATCCCTAGAAGATTTAAATCATCAACATATACAACAATAATTGTAACGCCCCAGAAAATTTGGATTTTTGAGAATTAATTTTTTTATTTAATTATGTGGATTAAATGAATTCAATTAATTATTTATGGGACTAATTAGCTAATTGAAGGTCGTTATATGACCTAGATATGTCGGAATGTCGTAGTATTTTGGCTACGTGATAGAATTAAAGTGTTTGAAATTCCAAGACGAAAATAAAAGCTTTTCGAGAAATTTTTCGAAAAATACTATTCATCGATTTCTGCTCGGGAGTTATTTTTGAACTTCCGAGAAATGCGTAACGTTATAATATCGAGGTGAGATTGATTATGTAATAATAATCTAAGTATGGAAAACGTAATATTTCGCATGCGGACCTAATTTGGGAACGTTAGAAATATTAAGCGTTCAGAAAAGAATGTGTTAATTGTATAATGCGTAGGCATTGTGCGAGTTATTGAACGTAAGTATAATATGACGTATTATATGAGTATGTATGAAGAATGGAATAATGTATATTTCGAATTAGTATACAAGTTAGCATACGAGAATTATATGTGGTGTATGTATGTTAAGATTCTAAATTTAATGTAATGGACTTGTAGGATTATTAGCTTAATGGTAGAAGACCAATTAGTAAGTGATACTCAAGCCTAAGTATTTGATGTCATGAGTCCAAACTATTGTAGTATAAGCCCAACGAGAAATTAACTAGATTAATTAAGCAAGCCCAATGAATTGGCCATGATCCATGGAGCAAACCAAGTGAGATGTGGGTAGACTTGATGGGAAAACATTTTAAGTGGTGAGCAAGTGTTGTGATGACCAAGTATTAGAAGTGGCTAGCAAGTAGACTTGGTTGTTAAGTAATGAATAGTAAGGAGGTGGAATTAAGGAGGTTAATTGAGGAGGTGCAATGCCTAATTGAACATAATGCCCTAACTTTGGGTTGCCTATAAATAGAGAGCTCTCAATTCATTTGATGGCTTAATTAAAATTTCTCCCAAATCCTCTCAAGTTAAGCAACTTATTGGTTAGAAAGAATAATCACTTATAAGTCAAACTTCCATTATAAGATTTTCAAGAAGCAAGAAGGAGATTAAATCTTAGTCAAGTGATATTCAAGGGTAAGAACTTAAACCATGAATCTCTTTTCTCTTCCATTGGTAGGGAGATGGGTAGTGGTAGAACATGTATGTTACGGAATGATAGGAATGAGTAATCAAAGAGCTTAAGTCTTAATAAGCCGTATAAGTCATGAATAAGCTATTCGTAATCATATAAGTTATGAAACAAGGAAGAACTTGTAGGAACTTGTTTTATGGTGAAATAATAAGGTTGTATGATAATAAGAAGTAAGGATGATGGTTAAAAGATTTAAGCTATGATAAGTCATGCAAAGTGAATTCATAAGTAGTTCATACTTTTACAAGTTGTAGACTAATGAAGAACAAGTAATAACTTATCATGTCAATAAGTTAATGAAGTATGTATGTCAAGATGTTAATATGATGGATTGAATCCATTTAAAACGATGAAAAAATCATAAGAAATGAAGTTAAGGCGAAATTTACAAGTTTGGATGATAATCGTCGAATTCGTGAAATTCTCAAAATGGAAGTCAAATTTTGATATTGAGCTTGGAAACATTGGTGTTCAAAGGAGACAAGTCATATTTGTCATTATAGAGTTGCAGAATCAAAAATGACCGAATTCTGACTTAGAACAAAGAAACGAACGTTGAACGTTCAAGAACGTTTATCATTTTCGTTAAAAATAAACTAACAGGTGAAATTTTAGCAAACAAAGTCAAATAGATAAAATTCTTGAATGAACGCATAAAGTATGTAATTTATGAACCGCAGGCTTTTGAACGAGCTAATTCGGACTTATAACGAAGAAGTTATGAGTCCGAGAGTTTCGCCAAATTTGCAAAAGCTGTAAATTTTCTAAGGCACAGAGTTGGCGCCGCGGCGCCAACCCAAGGCCAAATGATGGCGCTACAGCGCCGGGCACAGTGTCGTTGCCTACTGCAAACTCGCGCTGTGGCGCGAGAAGGAGAGCTATGTGTGGTTCCGCGGCGCCAGTCCTAGGGTTTCTACATACAAGAATGTTTACAAGTATAGAATGAAAGATAACTCATTAGTAATGAACTAAGGTGTAAATATAACATTGTTAAAGAATTGTTAGACACGTGATGTATGATGATTAAGGGTTAATAATCAATTGAAGATGAACGTAATGAGAACAACGTAATGTGCTAAGCCGGCTGTAGAAATTTGTTAACCAAGTTGATTATGAATCCAATAGTTTGCAATACCAGTATGGGTTATATAATTACTTAATGAACATGATAAGACCTTTCCTAAATCACTGTTATAGTGATGACTTTAGGAATTTAATGTTGTTTAATGAGTAGTTAAACGACGAACGTAAAGTATAAGGAACGTGAACTGTATTCAATAATGATAATGACTATAACGTTAAGAGTTACAACTAAAAGTTGTTAAATATTACGTACACGTAAACGAAATGCAATAAAGTGTACTTAACAAATGACGATCGAGTTTCAATCAATAATGTAAGGATGTTAGTAAGCCGTGAGGAATGATGATTAACTCGAAACGAGTTGGATTAATGAAGTAAATCTATGTAAGACATAGAAGAGAAAGAAATTGGTAAGAATAATGTAAAATATAATGGCAAGCTGGAACCAATAGTAACAAATCTAATATATGATTAGATTTAGAAGAAGGGTAAGATTCATTAGGAACCATGTATGTTCATTCGTGACTTAATGTGGTATGTTATGTGGTTATGTATTATAGAGACTGTAAAGACTGAAAGAAAAAGTTATTTTTACTATAACAGATGTAACGACCCCAAAATAGGTCCATTCAATCCAACCCATTTTGAGTCGCAAAATACATGGTACAAAAAACAACTACCACTTTATTACAACAATTTTCGTGCAAAATACAACAATACATATACTGTGAGTTTGGATACAAATATATATACCAACTATGACTCATGTCCCAACCTTAGATAACACTTCACAATGACATCTTACATAAAGGTACAATCAATAACTGTTTTAGAAATCAAAATCTTTGGAAAGTTCTCAAGAAAACCTTCATACATGGGAGGCCGTGCGTCTAGGTTATGATAGATATCATATGTCCAGAGAATTATCCTTGGTTGACCTAATAGTCCCCAAAGAAAAATGAGAAGATTACTATCATGTTCTTTCCAATGGTGAGTCTTCACTTGACATATAATTATCTCCGTTGTCTCCAAGTGAGAATTACATTTCAAATAAACTCCAAGATCATATAGGCAGTGCTCGTAGATATACTCAGCAAGTGGATGTGCACAACCCTGTCTTATGATAACACGAGTTTGTATGTCATTAGACATCTTGTATGATAGTGACAAAACACCCTTCCAAAGTTGGGTTCACTTCACCCTATTATAGTTCACCAAAATTAAATATTGCGTGACGTATAATATACGACACACACATCTTAGGTCCTCAATACAATTATATATTGTATGTCGTGCCGTTTTATAATGTGTTGAGAAACTTTGATAGTCTCGAACCACCACACTATTCCCTTGTTATCCCCGCTCGACCCAACTACACTCTTATGACCTGAAAGGAATTGTGAAGCAAAAGGGTGAGCACAACTAGCTCAGTAAAGAATATCATGACTAAAGATAATTAAATTATCAATAACATTCATTAGTAATAAATCAGAGATTTAGAACATATGGTAGATGATAAAACTTTTCAACCATAGTTGCAGCGGAACGAACAATCCATTAGAAGAGTCAAATAGACTATAAAATCGATTATCTTCTCCATGTTAAAAATCCACCAACAATGTTTTATCCCTGTAACATCAATCAACAATTCTGGTCCACAATCATATGAATAACTCATAATCATAATTGTAGTTCTAAATTCCTCTTCTCATCCAAGACAAAGATAATTTTCATCACCTATCTTTACCTGAAACATCAAAGATCATGGTTACACCAAATCACATTTCCTGTTCATAATCATACTAATAATTTCATCTTTGCACTACGGCCAAAGATATTCATTTGTATCACCAGTTGGTTATGTTCATCTCAACACATGTTCATCTTTGCACTACTGGCCAAAGATATTCAACAACATGTCATCTTTGCACTACGGGCCAAAGATATTCCTCAATAATTCATCTTTGCACTACAGGCCAAAGATATTCATCAATAATTCATCTATTCATCAATAATTCATCTTTGCACTACAGGCCAAAGATATTCCTCAACAGTTCATATTTGCACTACAGGCCAAATATATTATTATCTCAATATATAATCATTTCAGAATTTATATAAACAATAATTATAACCATGTTAATCATTTCACCTTTGCACTTAAGCTAAAGATATTCAATTATATATTCAATTGTCGTGATCATACCAGTCAACAATTCAACTTTGCACTACTGGCCAAAGAGAACCCATAGTCATGATCATACCAAAAATCTACCCATCTTTACACTCAAGTCAAAGAGAAATATCATCATTAGGGTTATAAAAATGTTATATATGATAGTAAAATCAATATAATCAAAACATCTAGATTTAATCTCAAGAGTAATATTCATAAATCAACTATAATTTGGTTAGAAAAATAAACCAATTTTGTCGTGAATATTAACCGTGAATAGTAACTCATGAATAGTAACTCATGAATAGTAACTCGTGAATAGTAATCCCGACATGAAAAAGGTAGAAATTCTACAATAAAATCCATACCAATATTTCGGTATAATGATATTGAAAGAATAATATTTCTTAAGCTTATAAACAATTTATTTTAATTGTTTACACTTTACTAAATAATGCATTTAATCGTTCTAAAATGCCAAACGCATAAGATTTCATCACCAATAACCAAAACCCTCATCAAAAATCTGCATATACCTCATATAGGATTCTTAAGGCATAAAATCTTATTTTCCAATTTTCTTACTTCACATAACATATTTAATTCATTTACTCATAACTAGTCCATTTTACTGAAAAATACAAAATCAGTTCCAAAAATATTTCTTTTCTGAGATTTAGCAGAATATAGTCTCATATTGAACATATATTTTTCTCAAAATTTTTATAATTCATTTACTATTTTTCATATGGCCAAAACCGCCGAATATTAAAACATTTATCATAAATTGTAATTTTATCCAAAAATTCCGAAATTTACAGAATATACTCATATTATATATATGTACTCCCAATAAAAATTTCATCAATTTTGGAGTTAAGCACAAAGAGTTATAAGCGATTACTTTTAAAATAGTTTTTTCCCATAAAATTCATAACTCTTAATTTATACATCCAAAAATCGCCATTTTTGGACACAATCAATAAAACTCATCAAATTATCATTCCAAATTTTTCCAGAATTTTTAAAGGTCTAAAAAGTTACGAAACATGAAAAACATCACAACCCTTAAAATCCCTTACCTCAAAAGAGCAGTATTTCTGACTGAAATAACGCTGAACGAACTTGCACCGTATAGCAACACTCAAGATACAAGAATACACTTGATAATATAGATAGAGAAATAGAGAGAAATCTTCAGTTTCTGGTGTGATTTTCAATTCTAACCTAAGCCCTCTATTTATAGGAAAATGCTAGAACGCCAAAGGAGACTAAATTAATAAAATATTAATTTATTTATCTTATTCCACAACAACCTTCACCAACCAATTTTGAAAGCCATCAGCCATCTTTGAACAAAAAACCATCAGCCACCCATGTGCCAACAATCACAAAAACGTTTTTCTTAAATAAAATAATTAAAACTTTCAAAAATTAATTATTTCGGAACTCTGGAACTTCAATAATTCACAATAAATAGCTCTTTTATCAGAATATTCGAATCTCGCGACTTTTTATAGGAATTTCAATTCTCTACAATTTTGCAGAAGAAATTTTTTCCAAATTCCAAACATAAATTATTCGAAATCCACAAACGGATGATTTTAAACACTGTTTCAACACCATTTAAAATTCATAACAAATTATACGTTCGATTTTAATGGTTCAAAATTTGTGGACATATATTCTACTTATATATGTATAACATATGCAAAAATTACAACGATCCGACGGTCGGATTAAAATTATAACTCACACAGTAAAGCTTTAAGAACATCGATTTGAGTTTTTAATACCTCCAATCCGATAAAATACTAATAAAACACTTCAACAGTAATTCCACATAAATAAATCCATCATCTATATCCACATTAAATAAATATTTCTTTATCATATAAATCAAGAACTAATTATTCAAAAATAATATTACAGAATCGCAATAATGACAACCAGGTGGTTCCCATAAAAGAGGGGGCTTTTCAATAAGGATTTCTCCTTACTGGCGCGCAATTAGGTGACCAAACCTCTCTTTGACAGAACTTTCTAGACATTGCCAATAATGTTATCTAATAATATTATTCAAATAATATGAATTATTGATCTGATAATGGAAAATACTGTGCAATACCGTGTGCTACTGTGCAACAACGCGTATTATTGTATTTTAACCACCAGGTATTCCAACAGTGTTAACGGTAAAAACTCAAACTTGTCATTTTTTTCATCTGACAGTTATTCCGTTATGGGGCCCACAAATGACTGCGCCGTCGTACGGATATTCCCGACAAAAAGAATATTCCACGACCAAACGAATATTCTCCGACAACAATAAATATTTTATAGTCACTTGTGTGTTTTGTAAAATTTGCATATTTCACCCATAACTTTAAACTTTTATCAATTTTAACATTTACTGAATAATAATTATAAGAAAAATTGAATAATTTTATTTCATAAAATTCGGGGTCTTACAATCTCCCCTCCTTATGAAATTTCGTCCCCGAAATTTACGTACCTGGTATTTCAAAGAGTTGAGAATACCTTGCTTTCATTTTAGAGTCCATCTTCCCTGTCCTCATGATTTCTCCATTTCTCATCTCCTCTATTTCAGATATCATTCTAGAATACCGCTTCAAAACAAGGGTTAATTGAATAAATTAACATATCACATAATATCCCGATATTATGACTGACCAACAAATAAGCTTAGGGAGGACACACTAAAGAAGGATTTACTCATCTCTCCCCTCCTAGTTCTATTCCCCGATCTCCACCAGAGATCATATCCCTAAGCTCTGATACCAAATGTAACGACCCCAAAATAGGTCCATTCAATCAGACCATTCTGAGTCGCCAAATACATGGTACAGAAAACAACTACCACTTTATTACAACAATTATCGTGCAAAATACAACAATAAATATACTGTGAGTTTAGATACAAATATATATACCAACTGTGACTCATGTCCCAATCTTAGATAGCACTTCACAATGGCACCTTACATAAAGGTACAATCAATAACTGTTTTAGAAATCAAAATCTTTGGAAAGTGCTCAAGAAAACCTTCGTACATGGGAGACCATGCGTCTAGGTTATGATAGATATCATTTGTCCAAAGAATTATCCTTGGTTGACCTAATAGACCCCAAAGAAAAACGAGAAGATTACTATCATGTTCTTTCCAATGGTGAGTCTTCTCTTGACATATAATTATCTCCGTTGTCTCCAAGTGAGAATTACATTTCAAATAAACTCCAAGATCATATAGGTAGTGCTCGTAGATATACTCATCAAGTAGATGTGCACAACCCTGTCTTATGATAACACGAGTTTGTATGTCATTAGACATCTTGTATGATAGTGACAAAACACCCTTCCAAAGTTGTGTTCACTTCACCCTATTATAGTTCACCAAAATTAAATATTGCGTGACGTATAATATACGACACACACATCTTAGGTCCTCAATACAATTATATATTGTATGTCGTGTCGTTTTATAATGTGTTGAGAAACTTTGACAGTCTCGAACCACCACACTATTCCCTTGTTATCCCCGCTCGACCCAACTACACTCTTATTACCTGAAAGGAATTGTGAAGCAAAAGGGTGAGCACAACTAGCTCAGTATAGAATATCATGACTAAAGATAATTAAATTATCAATAGTATTCATCAGTAATAAATCAGAGATTTAGAACATATGGTAGATGATAAAACTTTTCAACCATAGTTGCAGCGGAACGAACAATCCATTAGAAGAGTCAAATAGACTATAAAATCGATTATCTTCTCCATGTTAAAAATCCACCAACAATGTTTTATCCCTGTAACATCAATCAACAATTCTGGTCCACAATCATATGAATAACTCATAATCATAATTGTAGTTCTAAATTCCTCTTCTCATCCAAGACGAAGATAATTTTCATCACCTATCTTTACCTGAAACATCAAAGATCATGGTTACACCAAATCACATTTCTTGTTCATAATCATACTAATAATTTCATCTTTGCACTACGGCCAAAGATATTCATTTGTATCACCAGTTGGTCATGTTCATCTCAACACATGTTCATCTTTGCACTACTGGCCAAAGATATTCAACAACATGTCATCTTTGCACTACTGGCCAAATATATTCATCAATAATTCATCTTTGCACTACAGGCCAAAGATATTCATCAATAATTCATCTTTGCACTACAGGCCAAAGATATTTCTCAACAGTTCATATTTGCACTACAGGCCAAATATATTATTATATCAATATATAATCATTTCAGAATTTATATAAACAATAATTATAACCATGTTGATCATTTCACCTTTGCACTTAAGCTAAAGATATTCAATTATATATTCAATGGTCATGATCATACCAGTCAATAATTCAACTTTGCACTACTGGCCAAAGAGAACCCATAATCAAGATCATACCAAAAATCTACCCATCTTTACACTCAAGTCAAAGAGAAATATCATTATTAAGGTTATAAAAATGTTATATATGATAGTAAAATCAATATAATCAAAACATCTAGATTTAATCTCAAGAGTAATATTCTTAAATTAACTATAATTTGGTTAGAAAAATAAACCAATTTTGTCGTGAATAGTCCCCATGAATAGTAACTCGTGAATAGTAACTCATGAATAGTAACTCGTGAATAGTAACCCCGACATAAAAAAGGTAGAAATTCCACAATAAAATCCATACCAATATTTCGGTATAATGATATTGAAAGAATAATATTTCTTAAGCTTATAAACAATTTATTTTAATTATTTACACTTTACTAAATAATGCATTTAATCATTCTAAAATGCCAAACTCATAAGATTTCATCACCAATAACCAAAACCCTCATCAAAAATCTGCATATACCTCATATAGGATTCTCAAGCCATAAAATCTTATTTTCCAATTTTCTTACTTCACATAACATATTTAATTCATTTACTCATAACTAGTCCATTTTCATGAAAAATACGAAATCAGTTCCAAAAATATTTCTTTTCTGAGATTTAGCAGAATATAGTCTCATATTGAAGATATATTTTTCTCAGAATTTTTAAAATTCGTTTACTATTTTTCATATGGCCAAAACCGCCGAATATTAAAACATTTATCATAAATTGTACTTTTATCCAAAAATTCCAAAATTTACAGAATATACTCATGTTATATATATGTACTCCCAATAAAAATTTCATCAATTTTGGAGTTAACCATAAGGAGTTATAAGCGATTACTTTTAAAATAGTTTTTTCCCATAAAATTCATAACTCTTAATTTATACATCCAAAAATCGCCATTTTGGACACAATCAATAAAACTCATCAAATTATCATTCCAATTTTTTCTAGAATTTTTAAAGGTCTGAAAAGTTACGAAACATGAAAAACATCACAACCCTTAAAATCTCTTACCTCAAAAGAGCAGTATTTCTGACTGAAATAATGCTGAACGAACTTGCACCGTATAGCAACACTCAAGATACAAGAATACACTTGATAATATAGAGAGAGAAATAGAGAGAAAACTTCAGTTTCTGGTGTGATTTTCAATTCTAACCTAAGCCCTCTATTTATAGGAAAATGCTAGAACGCCAAAGGAGACTAAATTAATAAAATATTAATTTATTTTTCTTATTCCACACCAACCTTCACCAACCAATTTTGAAAGCCATCAGCCATCTTTGAACAAAAAAACATCAGCCACCCATGTGCCAACAATCACAAAAACGTTTTTCTTAAATAAAATAATTAAAACTTTCAAAAATTAATTATTTCGGAACTCTGGAACTTCAATAATTCACAATAAATAGCTCTTTTATCAGAAAATTCGAATCTTGCGACTTTTTATAGGTATTTTAATTCTCTACAATTTTGCAGAAGAAATTTTTTCCAAATTCGAAACAGAAATTATTCGAAATCCACAAACGGATGATTTTAAACACTGTTTCAACACCTTTTAAAATTAATAACAAATTATACGTTCGATTTTAATGGTTCAAAATTTGTGGACATATACTCTACTTATATATGTATAACATATCCAAAAATTACAACGATCCAACGGTCAGATTAAAATTATAACTCACACAGTAAAGCTTTAAGAACATCGATTTGAGTTTTTAATACCTCCAATCCGATAAAATACTAATAAAACACTTCAACAGTAATTCCACATAAATAAATCCATCATCTATATCCACATTAAATAAATATTTCCTTATCATATAAATCAATAACTAATTATTCACAAATAATATTACAGAATCGCAATAATGACAACCAGGTGGTTCCCATAAAAGAGGGGGCTTTTCAATAAGGATTTCTCCTTACTGGCGCGCAATTAGGTGACCAAACCTCTCCTTGACAGAACTTTCTAGACATTGCCAATAATGTTATCTAATAATATTATTCAAATAATATGAATTATTGATCTGATAATGGAAAATACTGTGCAATACCGTGTGCTACTGTGCAACAACGCGTATTATTGTATTTTAACCACCAGGTATTCCAACAGTGTTAACGGTAAAAACTCAAACTTGTCATTTTCTTCATCCGACAGTTATTCTGTTATGCGGCGCACAAATGACTGCGCCGTCGTACGGATTTTCCCGACAAAAAGAATATTCCACGACCAAACGAATATTCTCCGACAACAATGAATATTTTATAGCCACTTGTGTGTTTTGCAAAATTTGCATATTTCACCCATAACTTTAAACTTTTATCAATTTTAACATTTACTGAATAATAATTATAAGAAAATTTGAATAATTTTATTTCATAAAATTCGGGGTCTTACAATCTCCCTTCCTTATGAAATTTCGTCCCCGAAATTTACGTACCTGGTATTTCAAAGAGTTGAGAATACCTTGCTTTTTTTTTAGAGTCCATCTTCCCTGTCCTCATGATTTCTCCATTGCTCATCTCCTCTATTTCAGATATCATTCTAGAATACCGCTTCAAAACAAGGGTTAATTGAATAAATTAACATATCACATAATATCCCGATATTATGACTGACCAACAAATAAGCTTAGGGAGGACACACTAAAGAAGGATTTACTCATCTCTCCCCTCCTAATTTTATTCCCCGATCTCCACTAGAGATCATATCCCTAAGCTCTGATACAAAATGTAACGACCCCAAAATAGGTCCATTCAATCCAACCATTCTGAGTCGACAAATACATGGTACAGAAAATAACTACCACTTTATTACAACAATTATCGTGCAAAATACAACAATAAATATACTGTGATTTGGATACAAATATATATACCAACTGTGACTCATGTCCCAATCTTAGATAGCACTTCACAATGGCACCTTACATAAAGGTACAATCAATAATTGTTTTAGAAATCAAAATCTTTGGAAAGTGCTCAAGAAAACCTTCGTACATGGGAGACCATGCGTCTAGGTTATGATAGATATCATATGTCCAAAGAATTATCCTTGGTTGACCTACTAGACCCCAAAGAAAAACGAGAAGATTGCTATCATGTTCTTTCCAATGGTGAGTCTTCTCTTGACATATAATTATCTCCGTTGTCTCCAAGTGAGAATTACATTTCAAATAAACTCCAAGATTATATAGGTAGTGCTCGTAGATATACTCAGCAAGTAGATGTGCACAACCCTGTCTTATGATAACACGAGTTTGTATGTCATTAGACATCTTGTATGATAGTGACAAAACACCCTTCCAAAGTTGTGTTCACTTCACCCTATTATAGTTCACCAAAATTAAATATTGCGTGACGTATAATATACGACACACACATCTTAGGTCCTCAATACAATTATATATTGTATGTCGTGTCGTTTTATAATGTGTTGAGAAACTTTGACAGTCTCGAACCACCACACTATTCCCTTGTTATCCCCGCTCGACCCAACTACACTCTTATTACCTGAAAGGAATTGTGAAGCAAAAGGGTGAGCACAACTAGCTCTGTATAGAATATCATGACTAAAGATAATTAAATTATCAATAGCATTCATCAGTAATAAATTAGAGATTTAAAACATATGGTAGATGATAAAAGTTTTCAACCATAGTTGCAGCGGAACGAACAATCCATTAGAAGAGTCAAATAGACTATAAAATCGATTATCTTCTCCATGTTAAAAATCCACCAACAATGTTTTATCCCTGTAACATCAATCAACAATTCTGGTCCACAATCATATGAATAACTCATAATCATAATTGTAGTTCTAAATTCCTCTTCTCATCCAAGACGAAGATAATTTTCATCACCTATCTTTACCTGAAACATCAAAGATCATGGTTACACCAAATCACATTTCCTGTTCATAATCATACTAATAATTTCATCTTTGCACTACGGCCAAAGATATTCATTTGTATCACCAGTTGGTCATATTCATCTCAACACATGTTCATCTTTGCACTACTGGCCAAAGATAATCAACAACATGTCATCTTTGCACTACGGGCCAAAGATATTCATCAATAATTCATCTTTGCACTACAGGCCAAAGATATTCATCAATAATTCATCTTTGCACTACAGGCCAAAGATATTCCTCAACAGTTCATATTTGCACTACAGGCCAAATATATTATTATCTCAATATATAATCATTTCAGAATTTATATAAACAATAATTATAACCATATTGATCATTTCACCTTTGCACTTAAGCTAATGATATTCAATTATATATTCAATGGTCATGATCATACCAGTCAACAATTCAACTTTGCACTACTGGCCAAAGAGAACCCATAGTCATGATCATACCAAAATCTACCCATCTTTACACTCAAGTCAAAGAGAAATATCATCATTAGGGTTATAAAATTGTTATATATGATAGTAAAATCAATATAATCAAAGCATCTAGATTTAATCTCAAGAGTAATATTCATAAATCAACTATAATTTGGTTAGAAAAATAAACCAATTTTGTCGTGAATATTAACCGTGAATAGTAACTCGTGAATAGTAACTCATGAATAGTAACTCGTGAATAGTAACCCCGACATGAAAAAGGTAGAAATTCCACAATAAAATCCATACCAATATTTCGGTATAATGATATTGAAAGAATAATATTTCTTAAGCTTATAAACAATTTATTTTAATTGTTTACACTTTACTAAATAATGCATTTAATCATTCTAAAATGCCAAACTCATAAGATTTCATCACCAATAACCAAAACCCTCATCAAAAATCTGCATATACCTCATATAGGATTCTCAAGCCATAAAATCTTATTTTTCAATTTTCTTACTTCACATAACATATTTAATTCATTTACTCATAACTAGTCCATTTTCATGAAAAATATGAAATCAGTTCCAAAAAATTTCTCTTCTGAGATTTAGCAGAATATAGTCTCATATTGAACATATATTTTTCTCAAAATTTTTAAAATTCGTTTACTATTTTTCATATGGCCAAAACCGCCGAATATTAAAACATTTATCATAAATTGTACTTTTATCCAAAAATTCCAAAATTTACAGAATATACTCATGTTATATATATGTACTCCCAATAAAAATTTTATTAATTTTGGAGTTAACCACAAGGAGTTATAAGCGATTACTTTTAAAATAGTCTTTTTCCATAAAATTCATAACTCTTAATTTATACATCAAAAAATCGCCATTTTTGGACACAATCAATAAAACTCATCAAATTATCATTCTAATTTTTCTAGAATTTTTAAAGGTCTGAAAAGTTACGAAACATGAAAAACATCACAACCCTTAAAATCTCTTACCTCAAAAGAGCAGTATTTCTGACTGAAATAACGCTGAACGAACTTGCACCGTATAGCAACACTCAAGATACAAGAATACACTTGATAATATAGAGAGAGAAATAGAAAGAAAACTTCAGTTTCTGGTGTGATTTTCAATTCTAACCTAAGCCCTCTATTTATAGGAAAATGCTAGAACGCCAAAGGAGACTAAATTAATAAAATATTAATTTATTTTTCTTATTCCACACCAACCTTCACCAACCAATTTTGAAAGCCATCAGCCATCTTTGAACAAAAAAACATCAGCCACCCATGTGCCAACAACCACAAAAACGTTTTTCTTAAATAAAATAATTAAAACTTTCAAAAATTAATTATTTCGGAACTCTGGAACTTCAATAATTCACAATAAATAGCCCTTTTATCAGAAAATTCGAATCTCGCGACTTTTTATAGGAATTTCAATTCTCTACAACTTTGCAGAAGAAAAGTTTTCCAAATTCCAAATAGAAATTATCTGAAATCCACAAAAGGATGATTTTAAACACCGTTTCAACACCTTTTAAAATTCATAACAAATTATACGTTCGTTTTTAACGGTTCAAAATTTGTGGACATATACTCTACTTATATATGTATAATATATCCAAAAATCACAACGATCCAACGGTCAGATTAAAATTATAACTCACACAGTAAAGCTTTTAGAACACCTATTTGAGTTTTTAATACCTCTAATCCGACAAAATACTGATAAAACACTTCAACAGTAATTCTACATAAATAAATCCATCATCTATATCCACATCAAATAAATATTTCCTAATCATATAAATCAATAACTAATTATTCACAAATAATATTACAGAATCACAATAATGACAACCAGGTGGTTCCCAGGAAAAAGGGGGCTTTCCAATAAGGATTTCTCCTTATTGGCGCGCAATTAGGTGACCAAACCTCTCCTTGACAGAACTTTCTAGACATTGCCAATAATGTTATCTAATAATATTATTCAAATAATATGAATTATTGGTCTGATAATGGAAAATACTGTGCAATACTGTGTGCTACTGTGCAATAACGCGTATTATTGTATTTTAACCACCAGGTATTCCAATAGTGTTAACGGTAAAAACTCAAACTTGTTATTTTCTTCATCCGACAGTTATTCCGTTATGGAGCCCACAAATGACTGCGCCTTCGTACGGATATTCCCGACAAAAAGAATATTCCACGACCAAACGAATATTCTCCGACAACAATGAATATTTTATAGTCACTTTGTGTGTTTTGTAAAATTTTCTTATTTCACCCATAACTTTAAACTTTTATCAATTTTAACATTTAATGAATAATAATTATAAGAAAAATTGAATAATTTTATTTCATAAAATTCGGGGTCTTACAGCAGACGCTGAAGGCAAGTTTTTCTTAAACGCTTGTCTAACCTTCGTGTTAGCCAAGTTTTTGTGATTCATGTTATGAGATGCATAAAGTGTTTTACTAAAGGGTCGATGCCAGTTTTATCTCGACTAGACTAATCTTGAAGAGTTGATTGATTTATTTACAAGTCTTTCAATATAGAATTGCTAATGTTATCCTATGCCAATTGTTTGGTACGAATTCAAGGTAAGCCTGAGTATGAATAAACAAATGTATTTTTCATTGATTATTCGATGGGCACGCGAGGTTGCCAAAACATAAACGTACATACACTTAACAGGAGGTAGTGTTAATCAACATAGAGTAGTATGGCCTGATCACCTAGAAGTGCTCGTAAGATATATCGGACTTACAGACTTAGTGTCAGGTTGTCCTTTTAAAAGAAATTATGCACTGCTCATGGTTTTGAGCCAGAATTGATGTTTTACTGAATATTGTCATTATAAAACATTTTGAAGGAAAAGAAGTGTTATTTTGAATTATCGGTAGTACTTCATAACTAATATCCAGTTATTGAAGATATATAATTCCTATGTTTCAAGCATGTTGTTTAAAAAGAAATTTTTGTACTTGCTGAGCTTGTTATGCTCACTCTTGCTTGAACCATATGAATGCAACTAGGACCGAAAGAGTCGAGGGATACGATAAGGTTAAAGGCAAGATGAAGATGAACAATTAGTTTACCTTGTAATAAACTAGTAAGTTGTATATATTATTGTATGATGAACAAAGAATGTAATGGTTTTAGAACCTAGGTACGGGATGTAATATTATTAATTTAATAAGAATGTCATTGATTCACACATTTTGATGTCATTTCAATAGAATGGATGTACATTTATGAGTACCATGTAGCACCATCTGTCGGGTTGAAAGATACCCGAATTTGGGGGCGTCACAATAATAACAAATCCAGATTTTGGACTTTTGATAAATTAAAACGAATGCACAAATTAGATTATTCTCAAATCCTTCTTTCAAAAGATATTCACTGAGGTGATTATACTACATGCGTCTGGATTGGTTTAACCCATATAGGGATTTTTGTAGTTTGATAGAATACATACTTTGAGATATAGAATTATATGCTTCAGGTATTTTATATCCTTCAGGAATTTTTATGTAGATATCATTATCTAATTATCCATACTGATATGTTGTAACAACATCCATTAATCGCATATCCAAATTTTCTTTTTCTACCAAGCTAAATAAAAATTTGAATGTCATTGCGTTCATTACAGAAGTATATGTTTTTTCATAATTAATACCAGGTCTCTGCGAGAAACCTTGTGCTACAAGTTACGTTTTGTATCTTATAATTTTATTTTTCTCATTTCCTACAAATACCCATTTGTATTCAACAGGCATTACACCTTTAGGTGTTCAGACTATAGGTCCAAAAACTTCACATTTATTTAGTTAATTTAATTCTGCCTAAATCACCTTTTTCACATTGGTCAACCATTTCTACGTTGCCATTCATCAACGGTTTATGGTTCATATTCATGATCATTACTTCTGGTAATATCAATAACAAATTTATATGAAAATATGTTGTTGTTGACAATTTTATTTCTATCCAATTACTTCTCCTGTATGTACATAATGTATCGAGATCTCATTATTTGTAGGTACCTGATCCTCTTTAGGGGACAACTCTTCAAGAGTTTTATTTTTAGGAGATTTTTGTTCATAAGTTTTGTATAGATCAATTATTTCTATAGTTTGTTTCATAGGTATAGCCTCTTTATAGATTGTAACTTGTTTTTCTTGTACTTTTCTTTTTTGAAATTTTTTATCTTTAACATCGATCGGTCTTCCACGCTTCAGGTTTGGCTTTGATTCATTTGTTGTTGTATTAACTGTTTGTCCTACAAGGACTTTACTCCCTGTTGGAGTATTAGCAGCTGAAATATGAGATTTCACTATTTTCTTATTATCAGTGAATACATCAGGTAATTAATTTGCAATTCCTTGCAAATGAATAATCCTTTGAACTTCCAGTTCACATTGATATGTGCGAGAATCAAGATGAGATAACGTCAAAATATTCTAAGTAATCTCTCTCATCGTGCTTCAGGAAATGATCTCATGTTATGCTTAGGCAACAACTTTTCTCCCCCTAATTATGAGAAAACTGTTTCATTAAAATGACAACCCTCAAAACATACCTTAACTGTGATGTCCCCAAAATAAATATACATCACCCATCTTGAGTCACCAAATACATGGTACAGAATACAAATACAAACTTAATTATACAACCGTCGTGTAATATACGACAAAACATAACTGAGAGTTTAAACAGGAATGTTGCCTTCTAGACAATATCCACTCTCAAATAGAGTCCTCATTACATTTATTGTCACACTATTTTATAGAATAGTGAGGTCTACTAATACACCATCTCGGACCATCACTCCATTCCCCGACTAGTCCTGGCTACATTCTCATTTCCTGAAGAGAACAATGAAAGCAAAAGGGTGAGCTCAACTACCCCAGTAAGAAATATTATGACTAAGATAATGCAGAATAAATTATCATTAGTTTTCAACAATGTTAAACTGATAAAATACAATAGACATCAAGTTTAACTGCAGCGGAATAAGCAATCCATTAGAAGAGTCAATTAGAGCATGATATCTACTATCTTCTATGATTTAAAATGTTTTCATCAATTTTTATCGCTGAGACTCATCTTAATAAATAAACCACATCATCGAGTCATCCCTGCACTACGGGCCAAGGATATTCATTAAATCATCAATGGTCACGACTATACCGAATAATCCCTGGTCATAATCATACCAAAAACTGTCCATCAATGCACTACAGACCACTGAGGACTTTTACCACATCATTTATAACATTACAGGTCATGATTATACCAAATAATCCCTGGTCATAATCATACCAAGTCCATCTATGCACGTAAGCCAAAGATAACTTTCATCACAATATAAGCATGAGGATGATGACAATGACATGATAATTCAATAAAACAAGTTCAAGGATAAATTTTAAAGATTTAAAATTTTAGTTTATCCAGAAATCAAAAACGTCCAAATTGTCAACATGATACTTCTTTGTGGAGTAAAATTCAAGAATGCTCAGAAGAATATTCCCATGAAAAGATACGGGATGAAGCGCAAATATCCAGGATATTTTACTAATTTCATGGAGTATAGAAGCCAAATATTAACCAACTGAGTATAATAGAATATATGAAACTGCAAATGGATTTTCGCCCGCCATGTGGTAATCCACGTAGACAGATCATTTCCACAATTTAATAAGGAATGAATATGAAGGATCATTCACCATGCATGCGGTAATCCACATAGACAGGTTATTCCAAAAGAATAATAAAGAATGGAATAACAGAAGAATTCACCAGGCATGTGATAAACCGCACAGACAAGTTATTCCCAACAGAATAATAAAGAATGGAACCAGGTCAAACGTAATCTGCACATACAGGATATTCTAAAAGAATAATAAAGAATGGAACCAGGTCATACGTAATCCGCACAGACAGGATGTTCCAACAGAATAATAAAGAATGGAACCAGGTTATGCGTAATCTGCACAGACAGGATGTTCCAATAGAATAATAAAGAATGTAATAACAACAGAATTCACCAGGCATGCGATAGACCGCACAGACAAGTTATTCCAACAGAATAATAAAGAATGGAATAATAGAAGAATTTCACCATGTATGCGGTACTTCGCATAGACAGGTTATTGCAACATAATAATAAAGAATGGAATAACAACTCTTACGAGTACTGAAAGAAAATAACTCTCTTCATGAATACGAAAGAATAATACCCCTTACTTTAGAAGAAACTGAATATTGGAATAGTGAGGTAGCAAACTTCTCTTCTTCTTTCTCTCTATAATTTCTCTCTATAATAATTGCTCTAAAGCTTTAGTGAATTGGTGAGAAATGAAGGAAGAATGAGCTTATATTTATAGGAAAATATAGTTTCGATAATTGCACGTTTTGGGGCTCGAAATATTATAATACAATACCTTCAACTTTTCTTTCATTTTTAATTTAGTCCTGCAAGTATTATCAAACTTGCACCACCTCCCCTAATAGTAAATAATATGAATAAATAGTTATAATCATGCAAAAATACAAATTACAGTATAATACCTCCATCTATACCTCTATTTTTAACTTAGTAATGCAAGTATTATCAATCTTGCACCAACTCCTCTAATAGTACAAGAATGTGAATCAATAGTACACACATGTGAACAAATAGTTATAATCACGTGAAGTAATAGCAATTAATTACTCATTTATCCGATTAATTACCTGACTGGTCAGTAAAACTTCTAGACATCAATTAATATCGGAATAAATATCCATTTCCACTAACACTAATAATTCCAACACAATAGAACTATTAATTTCATCTTTAATCAACACGAACTTATTCATCATTAATATTATAACTCACAATATTTAACAACCAGGTCATTCCCAGGAAAGAGGGGGCTTTCCGATAAGGATTTCTCCTTATTGGAGTGCAATTAGATGACCAAACTTCTCCTTGACAGAACTTCTAGACATTATAAATATTGCAATTTAATAATATAAATAACTTTGTCGTCTCAATTATTGATTTAATAATATAACATATTATGCAGATGATACTGTGACAATAATCGAATCAATAGTATGAGAGATATGATGCAACAATTACTGTAGCAATAATTGAGTATAACTGAGTGACTTCTCACGTAAGCATCAATAACCAATACCGTGTGCTACTATTCAACCACACGTATTACTGTACTTTTAATACCGGGTAGTTCAAAAGTTTTAATGGTAACACTTCCGCCGTTATTTTTATAAAAAGATAACTATGTCGTTTTCTAACTACGACAATACTTCCGTTGTGGGGTCCACCAATGATTGTGCCGTCGTACGAATATTCTCTGTTAAAACGAATATTCCCCGACCAATCGAATATTATATAACCACTTGCTTACTTTGCAAAATTTTTAAATATTACCCACAACTATAACATTATATCAAATCCACACCATAATATTCAAAAATATATTTCGAGAAAATTATTCTTTATTTATAAAAGTTGGGGTCTTACAACCTCCCCTTCTTATGAAATTTCATCATCGAAATTAGGGTGCGTACCTAGTATGTCGAAGAGGTGAGGATACCTTGATTTCATTTCAAATTCTAACTCCCGGGTCATCTCCTCAACATCGTGGTTTCTCCACAAAACTTTGACTTGAGGTATAACTTCAGAGCGTAAAATATGATCCTTCTTATCCAAGATTTTAACAGGTACCTCTTCATACGTTAAATCTTCCTCTATCTCGTCTGGTTCTAATTCAATAATGTGGTTCGGGTCTTTCGCATATTTACGTAACATAGATATGTGGAAAATGTTATGAACACGAGACATACTTGGCGGTAAGGCGAGTCTATAGGCCGCAGTTCCTACTTGTTCGAGGATTATAAATGAGCCAATGAATCGAGGATTGAGCTTTCCTCTCTTTCCAAATCTTGTAACTCCTTTCCATGGAGAAACACGTAACAACACATGATCTCTAGTATTGAATTCCACGTCCTTTCAATGAAGATCAACATAACTCTTTTGTCAATCTTGTGAGGTTTTTATACGTTGTCAGATCGTTTGAATATTTTCCGTAGTCATACGTACCAAATTCGGTCCCAAAAACGTTGCCTCATCCACCTCATCCCAGCATACTGGAGAACGACACTTTCTTCTATACAACGCCTCAAATGGAGCCATGCCAATACTTGCTTGATAACTATTGTTGTAGGAAAACTCCACCAATAGCAAGAACTTGTCCCAACTTCCCTTGAAGTCAAGGACACAGAGTCTTAATAAATCTTCAAGAGATTGAATAGTCCTTGTTGACTTATGTCACACTCCATGTTTTGATGATGACTATATTATTTCACTAATCATGCTGTATAACATTTCAGGGAAAGAGATGACATTTCAAAGAGGAAGGCTCAAATTTCAAGATGCCATTGTAAAGCAAATTTAAGTCCTAGGAATATATGTAAGATCTTAGCATTTATTACTTTCCAAAATAAGGCTCTAGGACATGTGCATTACATACATACTTGCATTCTCATACTTGTTGCTACCTGCTAACTCACTTGTTCAAATATGCATGGCCGGTATTACTTAGCATAACATATGAAATCAAATCTTGATAACCAATACATATATGGTAATCTTGAGTAAATGATCGACAGTAGTTAATACCATAAATCTATCCATTCTCATCACCTTGATTCACGGTAAGCACATCTCATAAATCATGCTGCATAAATTATGCGTCATAAATCAAGGGTCTTAATTCTAGGTAACTAATTAAGGTAACTAGTTGATTGAATAAATTACCATATGTTATACATTCATAGCAAAAATCATGTGCCATAATCGTGTCTCATGATTTGAGAAATCTAATTGATTAATTCTAACGGTTCAATGTATGTTAAGAAATATGGAAACATGGTAGCAAATGTTTATGGAAATACAAAGTGTTGACTTTCAGCATTTTAGAAATTGGGACAGTAGAAATTTGCAACAGGCCTATCTCCCATGCAATGGAAATCAATTAGCCTTAAATTACTGATAGCGTGATATCTCAGAAAATAGAATCTCTGTGATGGAAATCGAGCTGAGTTTATCATAATTGACATAGAACTGCAAGATTTGTGCAACGTGCTTTTAATTGTGCATATTACAGCAGCAAATCTTTGCAACGTTAATATTCTGGAGTGGTCTATATATAAACTGATCTCTTTAACAAATTTACATACAAAAAACATATACAGTATATCAAACTCATACAAGCTACAAAAGATTTTTTCACCTTGATTGATGTTGAATGCATTAAGAACAGAGTTTCAGGTACGAAGAACGTATAGAACATATTCTGGTAATATTCTTCTTGAATATATCTTAAGCGAGATCGATGGGAATGGTGGGTGGTAGAGAATGGACCGGTAATCCCAAGGAAAGATGATGGCACTCCAAAAACTCTACTCGAGATGGACTCAACCGAAACATACATGGTGTCATATGATTCAAAAGAAATGAACACTCTACTCAGCGGCATGGTGCAATCCGAAATAGATAAAGTCTCATAATGCAACACATCTAAGGAGATCTGGGATACCCTAGTGGTAAGTCACGAAGGAACTTCCAAAGTACGAGGAGTTAAGCTAAGAATGCTCATGCATGACTACGAAATGTTCAAACTGGAAAGAGACGAAGCAATCAAGATGGCTCAAGCACGATTTTCGGTACTTATAAATTCCTTGAAGTTGCTCGACAAGTCAATTCCACAAAGCGAAATCAATCGTAAGCTACTTCGGGTTATGCCCAAAAGGTTTGAATCTAAAATTACTACTCTTCAAGATTCCGTCAATATCTCTTCTATGGATACATTAACTCTCTTTGGTTAACTAGAAGAATATGAACATCAATTGAAAAGATATGATGACGAGGAAGAAGTTCCTCAAAAGAAAGTGCTAGCTCTAAATGAAGGAATTGAAGAAGAACTTGAAAACAACTCGGATGATGAAATAGCCATGATATCAAGAAGACTTAAAGGACTACTTCAAAGAAAGAATTAAAAGAAAAATACATTCAACTCAAACAAACACAAAGCCAAGCCAACCGAAGAAACCTGTTTCGAGTGTGGACGACCAGGGCACTTTAAAAGGGATTGCTTCCAACTCAAAAACAAAGGAAAACAAGGAAATAAGGAGTTCAAAAAGCATAAAGCATTTCTAAAATGGAGTGATGATGAAGAATCCGAAGTGAAAATAGATGCAAACGATGAACTGGCTCAAATATGCTTCATGGGACTTGAAGGTGAATCCAGTGAGGTACCTCTTTCTGATGTTATTATTTTAAAACAGGAAAATGAAAAATTAAAAGAAAAAATATGTACTTAAAAGATCTAGTAAACACGCTAATGGGTGAAGTGCGAAGTGGAAACACTGATAGATGAAAAGAAAGAATTAGAAATAGTAACACACACAAATGAGGAAAAAACATTAGCAGTGAAAAACGATTATTTAGATAATTACAATAAAATTTTGTTCAACAAAGTAAAACAACTAAATGATGAAGTTGAGAAATTAGCAAATGAGATAAAGATAAGAGATGTGTGCATTGATGCATTTGGTGATGAATCGATTAATAAAATCCCTCCAACAAATGAACTGCAAAAGGAAATAGAGTCATTAAAAATCTCGTTAGCTAAATTTGTTCATGGGGAAGAAAATCTAAATGTCATGCTAGGAAAACAAAGACCCAGTTATGATAAACAAGGCATAGGGTATAACCCAACATATAGAAAGGAAATTGAAATGCTCAAATCTAAATCATCATTTAAATTAAATTGCATGCCTTTTACTACTTACAAAAATTGTGGCATTAAAGGACATCTAGAAATAAACTGCTCAAGAAAGAAAAAGAACAATCAAAGGAAAGTCGTATGGGTAAAGAAAAGTGATTTGATTTCAACTAACGCAAGTGGACCCAAAAAGATATGGGTACCAAAAAGATAAATTATATCTCTTTCACACAGGTATGTTTCAAAGCCAAAGTATCCTCTCAAAAATGGACCCTTGACTGCGGATGTTCACGTCACATGACGGGTGACAAATCTAAGTTCGTGGAATTGAATGTCGAAAGGAAACATGGAACTGTCACATTCGGCGATAATCAGTCATGCAAAATAATTAGGAAAGGTAAAATTGGTAATGGTAAGGTTAACATTAATAATGTTCATCTTGTTAACGGTCTAGAGTTTAATCTTATCAGTGTCAGTCAATTAATGGATAATGGACATCAAGTAAACTTTGAGAAAGATAAATGTACAATTTCACATGGTACTAACAATGCTGCTTTAGTTGCCCTAAGAGAAGGAAATATATACACTCTTGACATTCAACCATTCAAGAGTGTATACATGTCTCTCAACCATTCAAGATGAAGCAAATCTATGGCATAGAAGGATGGGACATGTTCATATGGACCTTATCAAGAAGTTGTCATTAAAGAACTTAGTAAGAGGATTACCCAAAATGAATTTTGAGAAGAAAGGTATATACGAACCTTGTCAACTTGGAAAACAAGTAATAACATCATTCACAACCAAAAACATGGTATCAACTTCTTCTCCTTTACAATTGATCCATCTCGATTTATTTGGACCTGAAAGGCATGCTAGTCCAAATGGTAAATTCTATGCTTTTGTGATAGTCGATGACTTCTCTAGATATACATGGGTACTCTTTCTTAGAACAAAAGATGAGGCATTTAAAGAATTTGAAAAATTGATTAAAAATTTGGAATCTTATAAGAATTAGAAGTGACCATGGTTCTGAATTTCAAAAGGATTTTATTATATTCTGCAATCAAAAAGGAATCACTCATGAATTTTCAGCACCTCGAACTCCATAACAAAATGGAGTGGTTGAAAGGAAAAATTGAACATTACAAGAAACAGCTAGAACTCTAATTCAAGAAAGTAAACTTCCTAAGAAATTTTGGGCCGAAGCTGTAAAGACAACATGTTATGTGCTAAATAGAGTGTTGATTCGTCCAATCATTTTGAAAACACCATATGAATTATTAAATAATCGCCTTCCTAAAATAAGTTATTTTAAAGTGTTTGGATCTAAATGCTTTATTCTTAACGCTAATGGAAATCTGGGCAAGTTTGATGCTTGATCATATGAAGGAATATTCATTCGCTACTCACAAAATAGTAGAGCATATCCCATTTATAATGTACAAAAGATGTGTATCGAAGAATCTATACATGTCAAATTTAACGAATCTAACCATGATATTCCAAAAGAAAGAGAAGAAAATGTAGGAAACTTAGAGACTGCTACAAATCCAGCCTACCAGATAAAGCAAAACAGCAAGATCATGGAACCAATCCAGCTAGATGGATTAGAAGAGCAGCAGGACCAAGACCCTATTCAGCAAACTGAATACGAAAATTAGGAACATATCCAGCAAGCTGAAATGGACGAACAACAAGACCACAATTCAGAAACTACTGAAGAAGTTATACATGATATTCAACTTCTAAAATCAGCAAGATACATCAAAAACCATCCTCCTGAGAACATCATTGGAGACATAAAGGACAAAGTTATTACAAGAAGAAAAGTACAAAATATGTGTTCTTTCTCAGCATTTCTATCCCAAATTAAACCAAAGAACGCCAAAGAAGCCATACTCGATGAAAATTGGCTTCTAGCAATGCAGGAAGAACTACAACAATTTGAAAGATGTCAAGTGTGGGAGTTGATAGCTCCTCCAAAAGATGTATCCATTATTGAAACTAAATGGGTATTCAAAAACAAGCTTGACGAGTACGGAACAATTACAAGAAACAAAGCGAGACTAGTAGCTCAGGGGTACAACTAGCAAAAAGGAATTGACTATGAAGAAACATTTGTCCCAGTAGCTCGCTTGGAATCCATTCGTATATTAATAGCATTTGTCTATTTCAGAAAATTCAAGCTACACCAAATGGACGTCAAAAGCACCTTTCTCAACGGGTACATAAATGAAGAAGTCTATGTAAAACAGCCACCTAGATTCAAGCATGACAAGTTCCCATATTATGTATACAAACACAAGAAGGCACTCTATGGACTCAAACAAGCCCCAAGGGCTTGGTAAGAGAGATTAAGTAAGTACCTCCTATCAAATGGGTTCATACGAGGTAAAATCGACTCCACGCTGTTTATTAAATGTCAAAATAAAGATATTATTATTGTAAAAATATATGTAGACGATATAATATTTTGTGCTACTAATAATTTCCTTTGTGAGTGGTTTTCCAAATGCATTCACAAGGAGTTTGACATGAGCTTGATGAGAGAACTCAACTACTTTCTAGGCCTTCAAATTAAACAAAATTATGAAGGTATATTCATTCATCAAACCAAGTACACAAAAGAGTTACTCAAGAGATTTGACTTTGACAATTCAAATTCAAAGACCACACCAATGAGTACATCAATAAAACTCATAGTAGATGAAAAAGGTACGGATGTAGAGGTAACAAAATACAGAGGTATGATTGGATCCCTACTATATTTAACTGCTTCTAGACCTGATGTAATGTACAGTGTGTGTCTATGTGCTCGATTTCAGGCCAAACCCAAAGAATCCCATTTACAGGCTATTAAACGAATATTTAAATACTTGAGTGGTACTACTAACTTAGGATTATTTTACCCAAAATGTGACAATTTTGATCTAAAGGGTTATTCAGATGCCTACTATGCAGGTTGTCAAATAGATAAAAAAAGCACAAGCGGTGCCTGTACATTTTTGGGACAAAGTCTTGTCTCATGGCATATCAAGAAGCAAACATCAATCGCCTTATCCACTACTGAGGGTGAATATTTAGCAGCAGGAAGTTGCTGCTCCCAAATTTTGTGGATGCGTCAAACACTGTGTAACTTTGATAGTATATGTGAAAATGTGCCCATATACTGTGATAATACAAGCACTATAGACATCTCTAAAAATCCAGTGCTACACTCTCGCACAAAACACATAGAAGTTCACCACCATTTTCTTAGAGACAATGTGTCCAAAGGACTAATAAGATTAATATTCATTGTAGTATCCCCGAATCCGAGTCCCAAATCACCGCGGATTCGGTACACTGTTACTACCACTATTTGCGAAAGATATAAACATAAATTGTTTATACATTACATTACACACTATTCCCCAAAATCGAGTAACCTTAACTGATTACACAATTCATAAGTTATTTAACACAGAACATTATTATCAACTATTCTATTACAAAATAGCTGCATATATTGCCCCAAGCTGAACTTGGCATTATCATTTTCCTGTATCTGAACGCATTAGCTTTATCTGCAATGTTTTATCATGATATAGCAAGGGTGAGCATGAAAGTTGCCCATCAAGTTTATATACAGCAATATAATGATATATCATGATTGAAGAGTATGAATAAAGAGCTTGCTATAATTCATCAATATAATTGAGAACTAACACGAACAAATTTTTGACTGAACAAGTATTTTACATGAACAAACATTTCTGAACCAACTGGTAATGAAGGTGATCAGCCTTTCATACCTGACTTATACATGCAAGATGTACAGAGTACAAATTTCATGGCAATCAGCAATGATTAACCATAAGCTTGAAGAAACTACTCATATTAGAGTTAAGTAAAAGAAAACTTGCCTGAACCGTTGATTACCGCAACGCAATTTAATTTAATCTCTCACGAAAGACCTATCAGTTATAAGATTGATCTTTTAATTAATAAAACATACTTTATTCCATAATACTATCTAATACTTAATCAAATATTAGATAACAACTTAACACATCAATATTATTATCATCCTTTGATAATTATTCAATCACTATATCATATCCCTTATGATTTAACACTTGTTTTTCATTTCATAAATTATTCATTAACATGTAATAAGGCAAACACTAATCCAGCACCCTGGATTCTATATCTAACAACCAAATTTATAATTCAGCAACTTGAATTCCAAATCCATCAATTTAAACCTCAATCCAGCAAACCGGATTCAACACATTTTCAATTCAGCAAACTGTTTTCCAATCCAGCAAACTGTATTCTATATCCGTATCACGAAAATACCAAATCAGTGAATTATTCTCCTATCCTTTGGTAAAACATATATACATGTATTTCATACATAAAAATTATTTTTCCATAATTTTCCAACTTCCTTTGGTATTTTTCAAAAATTAATTTTTAGTGCGTAGCTTAAGAAATTAGATACCTCGTGCTCAACTCCAGTAATGCCCATCTTTTGGAATAACCTTATATAGGTTAACATGATGCTCCATTTTAAATTTTGTGGTAATCGGAGTTGTAGAACTCCGTTTATAGCGATTTCCGTCGGAAAATCACAAAAATTGTAATGGTCATAACTTGGTCGTTTTAACTTGGAATTAGCTTATTTTTGGACACGAGCTACATAATACCATATATTTTCATTTCCCAAAATCCTAGAATTTTTCTAATTAAATAAATGTCCGAAACAGCCCCCGGAAAAGTTTCGGCAGCAACTTTTTGCACTTTGGCAGTTTTGGAGTCCTTCACTAAAACTTAAATAAAACGAAATATGTAACTCCGATTAATGATCCGTCACTTTTGTTGGATTCCTATCTTTCTGAACTACAGTTTTCATCTATCAAAATCCATATCTGGACATGTTAAGCTCCCGAAATTTAGCCCGGAAGTGGCTGTTACAAAACTATCCTTTTAACAGTTTTCTTAACTTTGTGTAGTTTAGGAGAAATCCCATATCTTGTTCAATATTCAACCTATGTGAGTAATTCCAAAGGGATTTTACCCTTAACACATATATCTAGCATCCCAAGAACATAAATCACAAATATCCATCATAGATTTCAAAGATCCAAAAGCTTGATCTCACTTTTTAAAAGTTTAACTTTTCCGGAAAATTCCATTTTTCTCTTCCTTTGATTCCAACCAAAATCAACACCCAATATGGTTAGATCTAAACATGATACACTCATCAACATTTATATAAATGGTTTTTGAGTTTAGAAACAAAATTTCTTATTTCCTCAAACAAGCATCAAACAAAATCAAAGCTAAGAGAAAAAATCATGTTTTCTATCTTTTGAAAAACCTAGCTTCCATTCCACACTTTAGATCTAACTTTTGATCTACAAAAGAGTTGGATCTACATATTAAACACTTATATACACATAGATCTAAGGTTTTAAGCCTCAAGATCACAACTTCAAGTTGTCAAAAATTAAATCAAAACACAAAGGAAATAGACTACATAAGTAGACATTTTTGCTATACCTTAGCTTTCCTTCTTCTCCTTTTTCTTAGTTTGATCATGGAGCTTGGATGTCTCACCTAGAACTCCCCTTTTCTCTCCTCCATGGCTGCCGAATGGCCCTCTTCTCTCACTCTCTCTATTTGGTTCTAAACCACTTGGAAGTAAGATGAAAGAGAAATGAGATGGATTTTTATTAAGGGTGGTTTATAATTGTCCAAACCCACTCTTTTCTCTTGCACATAATCCGGTCACGCTCCTTCTTTCTCCACTCATTCTCCACATTCTCTCTTTCTTGCAAGTAATACCAAAGTGATGGCTTAATCAAATGAAGACACATGTGGGGAGTTGGTAGGAGTTGGTCACCAACTAAAGTTAGCAATTAATACACATTCTTCCCCTCTTATTTCCTTCTCTAGCAACCGTTCATGTGGCCTTAGAATGCTCCAAGTCTTGCTTTATTTACTAAATGTTTTTTTGATTTAACAAACGTCCAAAAATTCCTCTCCCACTTGGCTAAAAGTTGGGTTATTCCTTTATTGTATTGCTTGGCCTCTAACCAATATCATTCGCCAACACTTGGGCTATAAAATATACATAATCCTCTACATTTAATTCTTATCCAACCCAATTCATTTAATTAGGGTTTTCACTTCTCCATTAAAACACCAATCCTTGCTCATAAACATTTATTTCCTTAACCCAATCAGACTTGCTATAATTAGGTTATAAAATTAATCAACCGAGATGTATAAAATAAATCTCTTAGAATTAGTAAGTATTCTAAATACCACAATTTTCTTTTCCCATAACCCTTAAGTTATTAAATCCTTCATTCCTAATATATATAATTAGGGTTACACTAGTTTATTTTGTTTGTTTATATAATAAACAAATATAAACCATCACAGAATGTTCATATTCCTTACACACAACTTTTTAACCCTTAGGGTTAATACTTCACATTAGGATTCCCAAATTAGGGTTTAAATTCTCGATACTGAAATTAGGCTTTCTGAACATATCGTTAGAGTTTTCTAACTTAATCACCATATTCATATCATAAATTTAGGGTTTCGGATTCTCGGAACTGAAACTAAAGTTTCTGAGCGTACCGTTAGGGTTTCTAACAATTCGTTAGATTTTCTAACTTAATAAACGTATGATTAACATAACTTTAGGGTTTTCTAAAGTTATAACTTATCTGATCAATCCTTGATCTCAAATCATTACGGTTCACATATGTAACCAAATATACCGACTAGTATTCGCTTCGATACTTATCACTGATAATTCTTCAAAAGAATTTTAAATCTACCATAATCTTATACCTCATTACTAGACTATCACTTACAGTCTATCACATAATTCAAGTTTTGTTCAAAACTTTTGAAATTCTAAAAATTTCATTACATAACTGCCAATTCCATACACTTATTTTCTGTCTAGGTCCTAATATTGAACTTTAAATCAATCAATTATGATTTTTATAAATTGTCTAATTTCTCGGGTTTTCACATTCACCCCTCCTTCTAAGAATTTCGTCCCCGAAATTCACCTTATACCTTACACTTTACACCGTGCACCTTACACCATTCACACATATTTCACATGCTACCCAATACACCACTCACAAGGGTAAAAGGTTTAAAATTATGTTGAGGGGTCATATAGACCATGAACACATAGATTTGACGGTATTCATACCGCAAAACAAAACATCACTTGGTCTGTTTACAATCACAAAGAAGGTAATAATTATTTTTTAGCGAATATTTAAGCTATTAGATTGGATTTATTTATCCAAACAACATAGTTCACCTCAGTCTTATCATAGGATTCAGCACCAAAACAATTTGGCTCAAGAAATTTCTTTCAATAAACACTTGGAGTTTTTGAAAACATTTTTGAGAATGACGTCATGATGCCGCACTGTATTTACAGTCCGTTGAGGATTCCGTCATTTGATGATTTTATCATGCTACATCATACCACAGTGGAATAGTGACTTTAAGTCAAATTCACACTAAGTAATACTGCATTGATGACTCCATCATTTTTATCATCTCTGCACCAGGTTACATGGTACATAAGTGATAAATAAAAACAATTTTTTTTAAAAAGACATATAGTGCGTATTTAGCTTGAAGTCAAAAATTTGAGGTTTAGCATAGCTAGGAGTTTAGGAAAACCTAAGTCTCCACTAATGATCATTTGCTTATACATTCTATCTGTTCCTATTATCCTCAATACTCCATTCACACATAACTATACCCAGTTCATAAAACCACACTTATGAGTCCATAAATTGCCACAATCATATGAGTTCACGAACTTTCCTAGACAGACCTTTGGCGTCCATTCGCTGAGGGTTCATAAATATTTCATATAACTATGAGTTAAGAATGTCACATAAGTATGAGTTTTAAGAACTCGCACTTAACCCTATGTCCTCTACCTATGACCTATCTATTTGTTATACACATGAGAAAGGAATCACCCTCTTAAAACGCATACAGCAAATAGCGCGACACAACATTTCAATGATTATCAATGCCAGAAACTAAGTGGTTGTCAAACCAAACTCGGCCACTAATAAATATAGGAAGTTAAGTGAACAATTCCCCGCCCATACAAAGAATTGGTCAACCTAACCACTACATTGACCAGGAAGCTAAGTGATTCTAAAACCAAGTACAAATTCCCCGCCCATACAAGGAATCATACAACTCAGCTGCAGACAAGAGTCCTCAATTGAATCCCCACCTAATACTTAACCCCCTTTTTCCATACGAATTTCATTTAATCCGTATTCATAATCCATAACTCTTTCATGAGTTTTCATAGTACAATTTCATAGTACAACTGATACACAACATCTTGCTATAACTTTCCAATCACCATATTGATTCTTTTCCCATATCATAACCTTATTAGATCACGGGGTAATCTTATCGTATATATTACAATTTATTTCTATGACTTGATCGTTTTGTTTTACGATCTCTTATCCCTGCACTTTCAGTCTTTTAGACTCGATCTATGCACCATTACTGTTCAACTTTATTATCAGAGTTAGGGAACTCTGTGCTTTACACTCGCCGAGATTCGTCTTTGAATTTTACCGACCAACTAACTCTATTTGAGTTAGTCTTATCCTAATCACTGCGGTTATTGGTCTCAGGTATTCCCTCCTAAGCTTCATAACCAATAGCTCTGATACCAACTGTAGTATCCCCGAATCCGAGTCCCAAATCGCCGCGGATTCGGTACACTGTTACTACCACTATTTGCGGAAGATATAAACATAAATTGTTTATACATTACATTACACACTATTCCCCAAAATCGAGTAACCTTAACTGATTACACAATTCATAAGTTATTTAACACAGAACATTATTATCAACTATTCTATTACAAAATAGCTGCATATATTGCCCCAAGCTGAACTTGGCATTATCATTTTCCTGCATCTGAACGCATTAGTTTTATCGGCAATATTTTTTCATGATATAGCAAGGGTGAGCATGAAAGTTGCCCAGCAAGTTTATATACAACAATATAATGATATATCATGATTGAAGAGTATGAATAAAAAGCTTTTTATAATTCATCAATATAATTGAGAACTAGCACGAACAAATTTTTGACTGAACAAGTATTTTACATGAACAAACATTTCTGAACCAACTGGTAATGAAGGTGATCAGCCTTTCATACCTGACTTATACATGCAAGATGTACAGAGTACAAATTTCATGGCAATCAGCAATGATTAACCATAAGCTTGAAGAAACTACTCATATTAGAGTTAAGTAAAAGAAAACTTGCCTGAACCGTTGATTACCGCAACGCAATTTAATTTAATCTCTCACGAAAGACCTATCAGTTATAAGATTGATCTTTTAATTAATAAAACATACTTTATTCCATAATACTATCTAATACTTAATCAAATATTAGATAACAACTTAACACATCAATATTGTTATCATCCTTTGATAATTATTCAATCACTATATCATATCCCTTATGATTTAACACTTGCTTTTCATTTCATAAATTATTCATTAACATGTAATAAGGCAAACACTAATCCAGCACCCTGGATTCTATATCTAACAACCAAATTTATAATTCAGCAACTTGAATTCCAAATCCATCAATTTAAACCTCAATCCAGCAAACCGAATTCAACACATTTTCAAATCAGCAAACTGTTTTCCAATCCAGCAAACTGTATTCTATATCCGTATCACGAAAATACCAAATCAGTGAATTATTCTCCCATCCTTTGGTCAAACATATATACATGTATTTCATACATAAAAATTATTTTTCCATAATTTTCCAACTTCCTTTGGTATTTTTCAAAAATTAATTTTTAGTGCGTAGCTTAAGAAATTAGCTACCTCGTGCTCAACTCCAGTAATGCCCATCTTTTGGCATAACCTTATATAGGTTAACATGATGCTCCATTTTAAATTTTAAGGCAATCGGAGTTGTAGAACTCCGTTTATAGCGATTTCCGTCGAAAAATCATAAAAATTGTAATGGTCATAACTTGGTTGTTTTAACTCGGAATTAACTCATTTTTTGGACACGGGCTACATAATATCATATATTTTCATTTCCCAAAAGCCTAGAATTTTTCTCATTCAATAAATGTTCGAAACAGCCCCCGGAAAATTTTGAACAGCAACTTTTTGCACTTTGGCAGTTTTGGAGTCCTTCACCAAAACTTAAATAAAACGAAATATGTAACTCCGATTAATGATCCGTCACTTTTGTTGGATTCCTATCTTTCTGAACTACAGTGTTCATCTATCACAATCCATATTTGGACATGTTAAGCTCCAAGAAGTTAGCCCGGAAGTGGCTGTTACAAAACTGTCCTTTTAACAGTTTTCTTAACTTTGTGTAGTTTGGGAGAAATACCATATCTTGTTCAATATTCAACCTATTTGAGTAATTCCAAAGGTATTTTACCCTTAACACATATATCTAGCATCCCAAGAACATAAATCACAAATATCCATCATAGATTTCAAAGATCCAAAAGCTTGATCACACTTTTTAAAAGTTTAACTTTTCCGGAAAATTCCATTTTTCTCTTCCTTTGATTCCAACCAAAATCAACACCCAATATGGTTAGATCTAAACATGATACACTCATCAACATGTATATACATGGTTTTTGAGTTTAGAAACAAAATTTCTTATTTCCTCAAACAAGCATCAAACAAAATCAAAGCTAAGAGAAAAAATCATGTTTTCTATCTTTTGAAAAACCTAGCTTCCATTCCACACTTTAGATCTAACTTTTGATCTACAAAAGAGTTGGATCTACATATTAAACACTTATATACACATAGATCTAAGGTTTTAAGCCTCAAGATCACAACTTCAAGTTGTCAAAAATCAAATCAAAACACAAAGGAAATAGACTACATAAGTAGACATTTTTGCTATACCTTAGCTTTCCTTCTTCTCCTTCTTCTTAGTTTGATCACGGAGCTTGGATGTCTCACCTAGAACTCCCCTTTTCTCTCCTCCATGGCTGCCGAATGGCCCTCTTCTCTCACTCTCTCTCTTTGGTTCTAAACCACTTGGAAGTAAGATGAAAGAGAAATGAGATGGATTTTTATTAAGGGTGGTTTATAATTGTCCAAACCCACTCTTTTCTCTTGCACATAATCCGGTCACGCTCCTTCTTTCTCCACTCATTCTCCACATTCTCTCTTTCTTGCAAGTAATACCAAAGTGATGGCTTAATCAAATGAAGACACATGTGGGGAGTTGGTAGGAGTTGGTCACCAACTAAAGTTAGCAATTAATACACATTCTTCCCCTCTTATTTCCTTCTCTAGCAACCGTTCATGTGGCCTTAGAATGCTCCAAGTCTTGCTTTATTTACTAAATGCTTATTTGATTTAACAAACGTCCAAAAATTCCTCTCCCACTTGGCTAAAAGTTGGGTTATTCCTTTACTGTATTGCTTGGCCTCTAACCAATATCATTTGCCAACACTTGGGCTATAAAATATACATAATCCACTACATTTAATTCTTATCCAACCCAATTCATTTAATTAGGGTTTTCACTTCTCCATTAAAACACCAATCCTTGCTCATAAACATTTATTTTCTTAACCCAATTAGACTTGCTATAATTAGGTTATAAAATTAATCAACCGAGATGTATAAAATAAATCTCTTAGAATTAGTAAGTATTCTAAATAACACAATTCTCTTTTCCCATAACCCTTAAGTTATTAAATCCTTCATTCCTAATATATATAATTAGGGTTACACTAGTTTCTTTTGTTTGTTTATATAATAAACAAATATAAACCATCACAGAATGTTCATATTCCTTACTCACAACTTTTTAACCCTTAGGGTTAATACTTCGCATTAGGATTCCCAAATTAGGGTTTAAATTCTCGATACTGAATTTAGGCTTTCTGAACATATCGTTAGAGTTTTCTAACTTAATCACCATATTCATTTCATGAATTTAGGGTTTCGGATTCCCGGAACTGAAACTAAAGTTTCTGAGCGTACCGTTAGGGTTTCTAACAATTCGTTAGATTTTTCTAACTTAATAAACGTATGATTAACATAACTTTAGGGTTTTCTAAAGTTATAACTTATCTGATCAATCCTTGATCTCAAATCATTACGGTTAACATATGTAACCAAATATACCGACTAGTATTCGCTTCGATACTTATCACTGATAATTCTTTAAAAGAATTTTAAATCTACCATAATCTTATACCTCATTACTAGACTATCACTTACAGTTTATCACATAATTCAAGTTTTGTTCAAAACTTTTGAAATTCTAAAAATTTCATTACATAACTGCCAATTCCATACACTTATTTCCTGTCTAGGTCCTAATATTGAACCTTAAATCAATCAATTATGATTTTCATAAATTGTCTAATTTCTCGGGTTGTCACATTCATTCCCACTAAGCACCAATTAGCAGATATATTTACAAAACCTCTCGGGGAAGAACACTTCAGTACTCTAAGAAGAGAACTAGGGATGTGTCTAATATAGATATGCACTGCATGACTTTAAAGATATCAGTCGAACAAATCACCGACATATCTTCATACCATAATTATGCAAATTAAAATCTACTCAGATTATCCTTCCCGAACATGGCTTCACAACTTCCTATATCTCGATAACGTGTTCCCAAAATAAATGCAAACGCCTCTTTATTCTTTTTCTCCATCTCTAACTCTCCAGTCTCTTCATATCTCACCCCCTTCTCCACCATCTCAATCGACTCAACCCTACTCTACAACAATGAGAACTAGGCATGGCAAACAGCTCCGTGATGAATCAAAAGACAAGGTCTCACCCCCTTCTCCACCATCTCAACTACCTACCACTCGAAAACTGAAATGAAAACAAACCTCTATCACTATTATCCCCTGCCGAATCCGAAGCGATACTACCTTTTCCTCCACCAATCGGGACATCAACGGGTAACAAATGGCGAAAGATCAAAGACTCTTCACCTAGCTCACCTCCGATAACGGTAACTTCTCTATCCGTGTCCTTGCATGACGTTCCTGAAGATTTTTTTAGAGGTCATAATTTTGAGCTTCGGTTTAAGTCTTCTATCTGTCAAAAATCCTTCGTCTATGAAAAATATATTGATATGTTTTACTACCAAAACTCTCCTCTTCAACATCTCCTTGAGTCATGTGGTCTATCCTCTTTAAGTACTCCTCCCTCGGTAGCTTACCCAAAATTAGTCCAGCAATTTTATACCAACCTTAAAAATAATGGCGATTGCTACACTTCATTTGTTAAGGGTAAATCATTGTTCTTTAATGCTATGGATTTAGGGAGTATATTGTCAATTTCATACACCGAAGACTGTCCCTTTACACTTAAGGGACTCATTTCTACTCCTTTGTCTCCTCTTGTCCAGCTTCGCATTGTCATGGATAACCCAACTGTGTCCACTGTCATTCTTCCTAAAACCACCGAAGTATCTCCTATTGTAGTAGTCCTTCATAAATTGCTAAGGTACAATCTTCTCCCTCGTCTCGGTGGTGGAGCTGACTTCACCTACCAGGATCTGGTCTTAGTGGCCTTGATAATGACAGGCCAATCATTCAATTTTTCCCTAATGATGCTCAAACACATGGTTCACTGTATAAAACATTCCAAAAAGTGCTTACCTTATAGTTGCTTTCTCACAAAAATTATTTACTCACTTTCAAATTCCACTCGACAATGAGGGATCCATCCAAATCACTGATTCCATCGACTCTAACTATCTCAAGGGTGCTCATATCACACTGCTTAAAGGAAAGTTCATACGAGTGGTACCTGAAATTCCAACTGTCCAAAATCCCACACCTCCTACTTCCCTACCTCCATCCCCTGAAATTCTCAATCTTCTTCATACCATCGCGACTAATCAAGCAACAATCATTGCTAATGTTAAAGATATCCAACTTCATTTGTTCGTGCTTGAGAAAGGCAAAATCCCTATTCGTCGCAATGATCTGCAGTCTATTTTTCGCAATGTGGAGGATGAGTTCATTGACCTCCAAGCTGGATTCGAGTTGCACACTCGAGCTATGGTAGAAGACCTGCAGAGGAAGATGAACCGCAATGCCTATCAGTTGAGCACAGAACTGAAATTCATCAGTAATCAGATTGGGACTCTAGGACGCTTTACCGAATGCCGCATGAATGACCTCAGTGAAGAGTTGCAAGCAGACCAAGTCCAATTGCGCATACCTGAATGGCCATAATGCAATTGGATGGCCGAATATCAAGGCGACTTTCTGGACCTGCCTTTACCACCTCCTACCATCATTGTTCGTCCTCCTAGATTTTCCAACACCATGTCCCTAAAAGAGATCAAACACCGCAGGCTTCACCGGCCCTATTTCATTGCCCGCGAAGTATATCACGTTCATATTGATAGGAGGATGATTAGACACCATGCCCCTTTTGGCCTTCTGGACACCTCTTTTTGATAGATGCCAAAGGGGGAGAAGAATTATGCCTGCTTGCTTACTTTTAAGACAATTTTTTAAATTTTCATGCATGATAACTGTAAGACCCCAACTTATTATTAATGAAATTTAATTTTCCCTATTTATTATTTTGAAATAGTAAGGGTTAATTTGATTAATACGGATATTTATGGGTAAAATGCGCAAATATTTCAAAATAAGCAAGTGGTTATAAAATATTCATTGTTGTCGGGGAATATTCGTTTGGTCGTGGAATATTCTTGCTGTCGGGGAATATTCGTACGACAGCGCAGTTTTTTATGGGCCCCATAACGAAAAACGATTGGATGAAGAAAACGACAAGTATAAGTTGTTTATAAAAAATGGCGTAGTTGTTACCGTTAATACTGTTGGAATACCCGGTGGTTAAAACATAGTAATACGCGTTGTTGCACAGTAACACACGGTATTGCACCAATTATTGATTCTTACGTAAGAATGCATTACTCAATAATTGTTACAGTAATTACTGTTCAGTATTTTATTTTATTGATTCAATAATTGCTGCATTGATATTTTATATTACTGTTGTTTCAATAATTGTCATTACACAGTATTTTTCATTATCAAAGCAATAATTCATATTATCTGAATAATATTATTAGATAACATTATTGGCAATGTCTAGAAAGTTTTGTCTAAGGAGAGGTTTGGTCACCTAATTGCGCGTCAGTAAGGAGAAATCTTTATTGGAAAGCCCCCTCTTTCCTGGGAACGGCCTGATTGCCAGTACTGTGATTCTGTAATATTATTTGTGAATAATTAATTATTGATTTATATGATGAGTAAAATATTGATTTTATGTGGAAATAGATGGAGAAAATTTTTAATGTGACGATTGTTGAAAATTAATATTTTATCTTTTTCTGATAAAATAATTCATTTAAATATATTATTATATTTTAATAATATAATAATGGTGATATTTTTACAATGAATGTGAGAAATATGAGTATATGAGGAGGAAGAGTATTTTTGTGGCATTAAATGTTTAACACATGTTTTATGTGTCGGTGGACCCCATTTCTTGACTGAAATTTGATTATAGCCTATAAAATCGCCCGTTTGTGGATTTCGGTCAATTTCTGTTTAGAATTTGGAAATATTTTCTTCTGCAAAGTTGTAGAGAATTGAATTTCTTATAAAAAGTCGCGAGATTCGAATTTTTGACAAAAAGGATATTTATTATGAATTATTGAAGTTCCGAAGCTCCGAAATAATTGATTTTTGGAAGTTTAAAATATTTTTAATATAAAAAACGTTTTTGGTGATTTGAGTGTGGGTATTGCATGTGTGGTTGATGGCTGAATTCAGTTGGTATGCGTAGGAAAATTTAGAAATAATAATAATAATATTAAATAAAATTTTCAGCTTTGGTGTTCTAAGCAATTTCCTATAAATAGGTGCTTAGGTTAGAATTGAAAATCACACCAGAAACTGAAGTTTTCTCTCTCTATATTATCGAGCGTATTCTTGTGAGTATTTTGAGTATACTTTGAGTATTGCTATACGGTGCAAGTTCAAGTCATAGCCTATATCCGGTGTTTCAACCAGAAGTACTGTCTTTCGAGGTAAGGGATGTTATTTTCTTCTCAAATGATATTATTTCTTCAATATCATTATGCTGAAATATTGGTTGGAACTTTTTATCAAATTTGAAACTTTTTCATGCTGGAGTTACTATTCATGAGTTACTATTCACGAGTTAATATTCATGAGTTACTATTCACGAGTTACTATTCACGAGTACTATTCACGAAGCGTGATGATATTTTTTTTGTGAAATTTCTATCTTTTGGTGTCGGAGTTACTATTCACGTATACGACACTATTCACCAAAAAAATGAAATTTCTTCTTTTCGTCCAAAATATCTATTCTGAATACTAGCTTTGATAATATCCATGTTTTGATCATTCTTGAATTTTACTTCAGTGTGATTATTTATGAAGGATTTTTGAACTCGGATTGTTTAGAGTACGAATCCTTAATACTTGTTATTTTGTTTCACTGGATTCGTTTCCTTTAAAATATTTTTCATCATCCTCAGTCCTAAATGATGGTGTTACTGAATATCTTTGGCTTGTAGTGCAAAGATGGTTGATTTTATTATGAATATATTTGGCTCGTAGTGCAAAGATGTACAGGTGTTGAGATGAACATGAACAATTGATGAATATCTTTGGCCCGTAGTGCAAAGATGAACAGGTGTTGAGATGAACATGACCGACTGATGAATATCTTTGGCCTGTAGTGCAAAGATGAATATTTGATTTGATTTGAGATATATATTGATTGATGTTACAGGGATAAAATATTGACGATGGACTTTTAAATTCATAGATGTTAGTAGATTTTATTCTCTACTTAACTTTTCTAATGAATCGTTGTTTCCGCTGCAGTTGTTGATTTAAAACTAGTTGTCTATTGTATTCTATTAGATTTTTCCCTGTTGAAGACTAACGATAATTTGTTGTATATTATCTTAGTCATAATATTCTTTACTGGGCTAGTTGAGCTCACCCCTTTTTCTTGTTGTTCTATTTTTCTTCTCAGGAGACGAGAATGTAGCGAGTACGAGTCGGGTGATGTAATGATGGTTCTAGAGAGAGTTGTTTAGTAGTCCTCACCATTTTTGTAAAATAATGTATCAATAATTATGATGGGGATTTATTTATACGTGGATATTGTCTAGATGGCAATATCTGTATTTAAACTCACAGTTTGTATGTTGTAATGTAATAATAAAATTGTAGTTATTTCTGTACCATGTAATCGACGACTCAGAATGGGTTTGATGGAATGGACCTATTTTGGGGGCGTCATAGTTGGTATCAGAGCTTAGGGATATGATCTCTGGCGGAGATCGGGGAATAGAACTAGGAGGGGAGAGACGAGTAAATCCTTCGCTAGTGTGTCCTACCTAACCTTATTTGTTAGTTGGTCGGTATATAGGGATATTATGTGATATATTGATTTCCTTAATTAACCCTTGTTTTATGACAATATTTGAGAATGTCAACTGAGAATATTAACAGTGGAAATGAGACTGTGGAGACGCCTGTACTCACCAACGAGGAGAACGTGCAACAGGCTGGCAATGTTCCTCCTGTGAATAACACCACTTAGCAGATGATGAACGAGGGGATGTTTAGAAGCTTTTTGCAGTTCATGTAAAACCAGACGAGGGAGACTCGTGTTCAAAATACAGGAGGAAATGATAGCAATTCACGGGTGGTCACAGCCAAGCAGTTCAAAGAGTTGGGACCACCAGAATTTAAGGGAAAGCTCGATCCGATCATGGCGGCGGAAACATGGGTTAAGCAAATTACCAAGATATTCGATGTCTTGGGATGCATGGAAGAACAGAAGGTTCCATTCGCCACATTTATGTTCCATGGTGAGGCAGACTACTGGTGGGAGTCTGTGAAGCGTACACATCCAGCCGCACTCAGCATGTCATGGGAGACGTTTCAGAAACTTTTCAACGAAAAATACTTTCCTGAAATTATTCGCAATATGAAGGAGGTAGAGTTTATTAGACTAGAGAAGAATAACATGACGGTGTCCCAGTACGAGGCGAAGGTCGCGGAGTTATCCAGGTTTGCACCTCATTTGGTGGAGAATGAGGAACGTATGACGCGGATGTTTCTGAGAGGTTTGAAACCTGGCATACGTCAGTATCTCATTTCTCCTAAATTTTCTATCTATTCAGATGTTGTCAACATGGCTCAGTTGTTAGAGCGAGATAACGAGTACGTTCAACCGAGGGACCATAACCAGGATCATACCGAAGATAGCAGTCATCAGAATAACGATAACCAGCGGAGAAAGAAGAATATGGACAAAGGCGGTAACCACTCTGGTGGTAATCGTGGCCATGAAAATAGAAGAAGCGAGTCGGGAGGAGATTTTAAAAAGAGGAGATTTAACAACGACCATGTGAAGAAGACAGTGCCAGCAGCAACTGGTTCCAAGGGAGGAGAAAGACCACCGGTCGTATGTTACAAATGCAGAAAAGAGGGACATATCAGCCCAAACTACCCACAACAGTTTAAGGTATGTTATAATTATGGAAAAGAAGGGCATATCGTTCGAGATTGTACGATATCGAAACCCAGTCCAGCGGGAATGGTGACTCAAAATGATATCCTAGAAAAGGCAAAGTCAACGGTTCCGGGAAGAGCGTTTGTCGTGACCGGTCAAAATGCAAGGAACCCGAAGGAAGTTAGCACGGGTTAGTTAATTATAAATTCTTGCGAAGTTTATACCTTACTAGATACCGGTTCTACCCATTCTTTTATCTCTCTTGCTTGCGCTCAACGTTTGAACTTGATTACGGAGAAATTAGACTTTGACTTATTTGTGGAGACTTCGTTAGGAGAAACTTTCATTACATCCGTTGTTTAGAAATCTTGCTTGATTCAGGTTGGTACTATCACATTACCTGTTAACCCTATTTCTATAGAGATATTTGCTTTTGATGTGATTTTAAGGTTAACTACTCATCATGCCGAAATTGATTACTTTCGTAAGGTTGTTAGTTTTCATATTCCTAAGCAACCTGTTATTCGAATTCAAGCAATCAAACCATTGTAGTTAAACATTTTCATATCAAGCCATGAGTTCATTCGTTTATTACGGATGTCATGTTTTCTTAGTCCATGTTATGGATTTGAATAAAGACACGTCAGATTTGAATAATATTCCTGTTGTTATTGATTTTTCCTGACGTTTTTCTTGAAGAATTTCTTGGCTTACTCCCAGAGCCTAATATTAAATTTTGTATTGAATTTGAACTCGTTACAAAACTCATTTCTAAAATCTCATATCAAATGGCTCCTATTTGAACTTCAGGAGTTAAAAATTCAACTATAGAATTTGGTACCTGAGCCTTTATCTGGTGACTTCCTTTGTGGAATGAACCGAAGCCAGACTCTCCGTAAGGGACAATATTCGTGCGATAGTAAACTGATAGGTGTCATTGTAACGTGTTATCCAAGGTTGGGATATGAGTCACAGTTGAGAATAACCTAAGTCGGTAATCGAAATACGTAGCTTTCTAGGCTTAGTTGGTTATTATCGGAGATTTGTTGAAGGATATTCTCGAATCGTTATTCCATTAACGCAGCTGACTCGTAGAGATATAAAGTTCAAATGGAGCAAGGAATGTGGGAAGAGCTTCGAAGAACTCAAGAGGAGAATCATTTCAGCACATGTTCTGACCATGCCATCCTGGAAAAGCGAACGTGGTAGCTGACGTGTTGAGTAGAAGATCGTATACAAGTACGAGTACGATATTGTCAAAGACTCATTTCATATAATTTATAAATAATAGAGATGAAGATGAAAACTCTAAGTACCCACGTGATGATATACGAGTATAATCGACTTTAATTGATAAAGTTAAAGTTGTTCAAGCTACACACCGGAGCTGATGAATTTGAAGAAGGAGGTGCAAGAAGTTGTTATTCCAAAAGAGAGGATTGGCGAGGTGAAGTAAGCTCAAACCTTCGATTTATTAATCCATTTGAAATTCTTGATCAAATAGGAACTGTGGCCTATAGACTCGTTTTACCGCCAAGTATGACGTGTGTTCATAACATTTTTCACGTATCGATGTTACGTAAATATGTGGACGACCCGAACCACGTCATTTAGTTAGAAATGGACGAGATAGCCGAAGACTTAACGTACGAGGAGGTACCTGTCAAGATATTGAATAGGAAAGAACATGTCCTATGTACCGAGGTTATACCACAAGTTAAAGTTTTGTGGAGAAACCATGCTATTGAGGAAATGACCTGGGAGTTGGAAAAAAAAATGAAAGTGAGGTATTCTCATCTTTTAGAAACACCAGGTACGTACGTCAATTTCGAGGACGAAATTTCATAAGGAGGAGAGGTTGTAAGACCCCAACTTATTATTAATGAAATTTAATTTTCCCTATTTATTATTTTGAAATAGTAAGGGTTAATTTGATTAATATGGATATTTATGGGTAAAATGCGCAAATATTTCAAAATAAGCAAGTGGTTATAAAATATTCATTGTTGTTGGGGAATATTCGTTTGGTCATGGAATATTCTTGATGTCGGGGAATATTCGTACGACGGCACAGTTTTTTATGGGCCCCATAACGGAAAGCGATTGGATGAAGAAAACGACAAGTATAAGTTGTTTATAAAAAATGGCGTAGTTGTTACCGTTAATACTGTTGGAATACCCGGTGGTTAAAACATAGTAATACGCGTTGTTGCACAGTAGCACATGGTATTGCACCAATTATTGATTCTTACGTAAGAAGGCATTACTCAATAATTGTTGCAGTAATTACTGTTCAGTATTTTATTTTATTGATTCAATAATTGCTGCATTGATATTTTATATTACTGTTGTTTCAATAATTGTCATTACACAGTATTTTTCATTATCGAAGCAATAATTCATATTATCTGAATAATATTATTAGATAACATTATTGGCAATGTCTAGAAAATTCTGTCTAAGGAGAGGTTTGGTCACCTAATTGCGCGCCAGTAAGGAGAAATCTTTATTGGAAAGCCCCCTCTTTCCTTGGAACGGCCTGGTTGCTAGTACTGTGATTCTGTAATATTATTTGTGAATAATTAATTATTGATTTATATGATGAGAAAAATATTAATTTTATGTGGAAATAGATGGAGAAAATTTTTAATGTGACGATTGTTGAAAATTAATATTTATCTTTTTATGATAAAATAATTTATTTAAATATATTATTATATTTTAATAATATAATAATGGTGATATTTTTACAATGAATGTGGGATATATGAGTATATGAGGAGGAAGAGTATTTTTGTGGCATTAAATGTTTAACACATGTTTTATGTGTCGGTGGACCCCATTTCTTGATTAAAATTTGATTATAGCCTATAAAATCGCCCGTTTATGGATTTCAGTCAATTTCTGTTTGGAATTTGGAAATATTTTCTTCTGCAAAGTTGTAGAGAATTGAATTTCTTATAAAAAGTCGCGAGATTCGAATTTTTGACAAAAAGGATATTTATTATGAATTATTGAAGTTCCGAAGCTCCGAAATAATTGATTTTTGGAAGTTTAAAATATTTTTAATATAAAAAACGTTTTTGGTGATTTGAGTGTGGGTATTGCATGTGTGGTTGATGGCTGAATTCAGTTGGTATGCGTAGGAAAATTTAGAAATAATAATAATAATATTAAATAAAATTTTCAGCTTTGGTGTTCTAAGCAATTTCCTATAAATAGGTGCTTAGGTTAGAATTGAAAATCACACCAGAAACTGAAGTTTTCTCTCTCTATATTATCGAGCGTATTCTTGTGAGTATTTTGAGTATACTTTGAGTATTGCTATACGGTGCAAGTTCAAGTCATAGCCTATATCCGGTGTTTCAACCAGAAGTACTGTCTTTCGAGGTAAGGGATGTTATTTTCTTCTCAAATGATATTATTTCTTCAATATCATTTTGCTGAAATATTGGTTGGAACTTTTTATCAAATTTGGAACTTTTTCATTCTGGAGTTACTATTCATGAGTTACTGTTCATGAGTTACTATTCAAAAGTTACTATTCACGAGTACTATTCACGAAGCGTGATGATGTTTTTTTTTGTGAAATTTCTATCTTTTGGTGTCGGAGTTACTATTCACGTATACGGCACTATTCACGTATACGACACTATTCACCAAAAAAAATGAAATTTCTTCTTTTCGTCCAAAATATCTATTCTGAATACTAGCTTTGATTGTATCCATGTTTTGATCATTCTTGAATTTTACTTCAGTGTGATTATTTATGAAGTATTTTTGAAGTCGGATTGTTTAGAGTACGAATCCTTAATACTTGTTATTTTGTTTCACTGGATTCGTTTCCTTTAAAATATTTTTCATCATCCTCAGTCCTAAATGATGGTGTTACTGAATATCTTTGGCTTGTAGTGCAAAGATGGTTGATTTTATTATGAATATATTTGGCTCGTAGTGCAAAGATGTACAGGTGTTGAGATGAACATGAACAATTGATGAATATCTTTGGCCCGTAGTGCAAAGATGAACAGGTGTTGAGATGAACATGACCGACTGATGAATATCTTTGGCCTGTAGTGCAAAGATGAATATTTGATTTGATTTGAGATATATATTGATTGATGTTACAAGGATAAAATATTGATGATGGACTTTTAAATTCATAGATGTTAGTAGATTTTATTCTCTACTTAACTCTTCTAATGAATCATTGTTTCCACTGCAGTTGTTGGTTTAAAACTAGTTGTCTATTGTATTCTATTAGATTTTTCCCTGTTGAAGACTAACGATAATTTGTTGTATATTATCTTAGTCATAATATTCTTTACTGGGCTAGTTGAGCTCACCCTTTTTTCTTGTTGTTCTATTTTTCTTCTCAGGAGACGAGAATGTAGCGAGTACGAGTCGGGTGATGTAATGATGGTTCTAGAGAGAGTTGTTTAGTAGTCCTCACCATTTTTGTAAAATAATGTATCAATAATTATGATGGGGATTTATTTGTATGTGGATATTGTCTAGATGGCAATATCTGTATTTAAACTCACAGTTTGTATGTTGTAATGTAATAATAAAATTGTAGTTATTTCTATACCATGTAATCGACGACTCAGAATGGGTTGGATGGAATGGACCTATTTTGGGGGCGTCACAATAACTTTTGGTTTTAAGACTATGGTTTAAATTTGTTGATGGATGATGGTTTAATAGCCTATGATAAATATGTTTTTAAGATGTTGTGGACTAACTAGACAATGCAGGGTTACTTTTTATTTTTATTTGCAACTTGAAAGTGCAGGGATACTCGAACACTGCATATATGCAGTCAATAGTATGCATGAACTGAGGGGGAGTTGTAACTTTCTTGAAATGCATGGTTTTAGGGGGAGCCATAATTATTTTGTTGTCATCATCAAAAAGGGGGAGAATGTTGACTTATGTCACACTCCATGTTTTGATGATGACCATATTATTTTACTAATCATGCTGTATAACATTTCAGGGAAAGAGATGACATCTCAAAGAGGAAGGCTCAAATGTCAAGATGCCATTGTAAAGCAAATTTGAGTCCTAGGAATATATGTAAGATCTTAGCATTTATTACTTTCCAAAATAAGGCTCTAGGACATGTGCATTACATACATACTTGCATTCTCATACTTGTTGCTACCTGCTAACTCACTTGTTCAAATATGCATGGCCAGTATTACTTAGCATAACATATGAAATCAAATCTTGATAACCAATACATATATGGTAATCTTGAGTAAATGATCGACAGTAGTTAATACCATAAATCTATCCATTCTCATCACCTTGATTCACGGTAAGCACATCTCATAAATCATGTTGCATAAATTATGCGTCATAAATCAAGGGTCTTAATTCTAGGTAACTAATTAAGGTAACTAGTTGATTGAATAAATTACCATATGTTATACATTCATAGCAAAAATCATGTGCCATAATCGTGTCTCATGATTTGAGAAATTGGGACAGTAGAAATCTACAACAGGCTTATCTCCCATGCAATGGAAATCAATTAGCCTTAAATTACTGATAGCGTGATATCTCAGAAAATAGAATCTCTGTAATGGAAATCGAGCGGAGTTTATCATGTTTGACATAGAACTGCAAGATTTGTACAACGTGCTTTTAATTGTGCATATTACAGTAGCAAATCTTTGCAACGTTAATATTTTGGAGTATTCTATATATAAACTGAGCTCTTTAACAAATTTACATACGAAAAACATATATAGTATATCAAACTCATACAAGCTACACAAGTGTTTTTCACCTTGATTGATATTAAATGCATTATGAACAGAGTTTCAGGTACGAAGAACGTATAGAACATATTCTGGTAATATTCTTCTTACATATCATTTCATTTCATACTAGAGCCTTAAGTTGGTAAGTGATATATTGCTTGATCATTGGACCTCTAGTGTGTATCTTACTTTTTCCTTGTCTCAATCAATATTTTATTGTATGTAATCTTGTTTGGGTTGATAACTCATTATAGTCAAGTTTGAGGAAAGCATAGGTGCTTGAGAGTACAAAGGTGCACAGGGAACAAAGGTGTTCGAATTGTTAGAACTTGTACTGTAATTGGAAGAGTTTAATAAAAGTGAGTCTCCAATACTAGTTGGTATTGGACGTGGATTAGACTACTATTCTAGAGGGTAGTAGTTGAACCACGTAAAAATTCTGGTGTTTATGTGATTACATTTTGTACCTTACTATTCTGATATCTATCCAGCAGCCTGCATTCCACATCAAATTATATCAGCAAATAGGTAGATTCAAAATTAAATAATATCCTGATAATCCAGCTTGCTGCATTAAATATCCAAAGGAATTTTTCTAAAATAAAAGTTAGACATAGTTTGTGCCTACACTTATTCAACCCCCCTTCTAAGTGTATCTATTTAAATTTCAGTCCTTTCCGACTGCCCATCCGTTTGAGGATGATATGCCGAACTAAATCGTAAATCCCTACCCATAGCTTTTTGCAAACTAACCCAAAATCTTGAAGTGAATCTTGGGTCTCGATCAGAAACTATGGATACTGGCATACCATGCAATCTTACAATCTCGTTTATATACATACTAGCAAGACGTTCAAGTATATAAATTTCTCGTATTGGTAAGAAATGAGCAGACTTGGTCAATCTATCAACAATGACCCAAATCACATCTATGCCTTGAGAAACCTTGGGAAGACCAGTAACGAAATCCATGGTAATGTGCTCCCACTTCTATTCTGGAATTTCAAGTGGTTGCAATGGACCTTTTGGCACTTGATGCTCCGCCTTGACTCGTTGACAAGTTAGACACCTTAAGATAAACCACGTTATCTCTCTCTCTCTCTCTCTCTCTCTCTCTTCATATTGCTCCACCAAAATGTATGTCGAAGATCACGATACATTTTGGTACTCCCAGGATGGATTGCAAACGGTGTGTTGTACGCCTCCGTCATGATTTTATACTTCAAGTCAAAATCGTTAGGAACACAAAGTCTAGTGTTGACTCGAAGTATTCCTTCTTTATCGATTCTTGCTTCTGAAATAACACCTTCTTGCACTTTCTTCCTCATACGTATCAGCTCCAGGTCTGTAGCTTGAGCAGCTTTAACTTTATCGATCAAAGTCGATTTCACTCGTATATTCACCATCATCACATGGGTCCATGGAGTCTTTAACTCTATTTCCATCCTTTCTAAGTCATACAAAATGGGCCTTTGCGTTGATAATATTGCACTCGTACCCGTATATGATCTTCTACTCAATGTGTTAGCTACTACGTTCGCTTTTCCAGGATGGTATTGGATGGTATGATCATAATCTTTCAACAACTCATGCCATCGTCGTTGCCGCATGTTGAGTTTTTTTTGAGTGAAGAAATATTTGAGGATTTTATGATCCGTATAGATCTCCACCTTCTCTTTATACAGGTAATGCCTCCAAATCTTAAGCGCAAAAACGACTGCTGCCAACTCTAGATCATGAGTAGAATAATTCCTCTCATATTCTTTGAGTTGTCGCGAGGCATAAGCTATGACTTTCCCATGTTGCATGAGAACACATCCTAACCCTTTTCCTAAAGCATCACTATAGATGAAAAATCCCTCCGAGCCGGATGGTATTGTCAGAATAGGTGCTGAAATGAGTCTCCTCTTGAGTTCTTGAAAACTCTTTTCACATTCCTCACTCCAACCGAATTTTGTATCTTTTCGAGTCAGCTGAGTTAATGGAGTAGCGATTCAAGAAAATCCTTGCACGAATCTCCGATAATAACCAGCTAAGTCGAGAAAGCTACATACTTTGGTCACTAACTTAGGTTGCTCCCAGCTTTGAATTGCTTTAATCTTTGTTGGGTCAACAGATATTCCATGATTTGATATCAAGTACCCGAGGAATGAAACTTCCTCAAGCCAGAACTCACATTTCTTCAACTTGGCATAAAGCTTGTTTTAATGAAGCTGTTGAAGTATCAGCCACAAGTGTTGTTCATGTTCTTCACGGGTTTTGGAGTATATAAGGATGTCATCAATAAAGACGACCACAAAATGATCCAAATATTCCTTGAATACTCGGTTCATCATGTCCATGAAGGCAGCAGGAGCATTAGTCAATCCAAAAGATATGACTAGGAATTCATAATGCCCGTATCGAGTTCTGAAAGTAGTCTTTGGAATGTCATAAATTTTAATCTTCAACTGATGATATCCGGAACGAAGATCAATCTTTGAAAAGAATTTGGCTCCTTGAAACTGGTCAAATAGGTCATCAATGCGAGGCAACGGGTACCTATTTTTTATGGTGACATGATTCAACTCCAGATAATCAATAAAAATTTGTATACTTCCATCTTTCTTCTTCACGATTAGAACAGGAGCACCCCAAGGAGATGTACTAGGATGAATGAAACCGATGTCTAACAATTCCTGTAGTTGGATTTTTAACTCCTAAAGTTCAATAGGAGCCATTCGATATGGGGCTTTGGAAATGGGTTTTGTACTGGATTCAAGGTCGATACAAAATTCAATTTCACGCTCTAGGGGTAGGCCAAGAAGTTCTTCAGGGAATACGTTAGGAAATTTATTAACAATAGAAATATCATTCAAATCTGACGTATTTTTATTTAAATCCGTGACATGGGCTAAAAAAGCTTGACATCCATTTTTCAATAAACGAATAACTTTATGGCTTGATATGATAGTGATTGATTTTAGTGGTTTGGTTTCTTGAATTCGCATAATAGGCTGGTTAGGAATATGAAAGCTAACAGCCTTACGAAAACAATCGATTTTAGCATGATGAGTAGTTAACCAATCAATCCCTAAACTCACATCAAATGCAAGTATTTTCAAAGAAACAAGATCGATAGGTAACGTGCGGTTACCAATTTGAATCAAACAAGACTTATAAACCGTGTATGTAATGAAGGTTTCTCACAACGGAGTTTCAACAGATAAGTCAAAAACTAATTTCTCCGGAGTCAAATTTAAACGTTAAGCGCAAGTAGGAGAAATAAAGGAATGGGTAGAACCGGTATCAAATAAAGTATAAACTTCGCTAGAGTTTATGATTAGCTTACCCGTGATCACCTCGTTCGGATTCCTCTCTTTTTGGGAGGTTACGACAAATGCTCTCCCTTGAACTACCAGTTTTGTCTTGTCTGGGACACCCTTTGATGCCTCCATTCCAGCTAGACTTGACTTTGTTGCACGACAAAATCGGGCTAGGTGACCTTCTTTTCCACAATTGTAACATGCTTTGGACTGCATCGTGCAGTTTGGACTTATGTGTCCTTCCCCTCCACATTTGTAACATACGACCGGTGGTCATTCTCCTTCCTTAACAACAGGTGTTGGTGCTGACATCTTTCCATAATTATTGAATCTCCTCTTCTTGAAATGTCCACTTTTATTGTCATGGCCATGATTACCACCAAAGTGATTACCATTTCTAGCATATTGATTCACTCCACGTTTGTTGTCACCACTTCAATGACTGCTACCACTGGTATTATCGACTTGCCGGCTGCCCTCTCTTGGTTGGGTTGATTTATTATCGCGCTCCAATAACTGAGCCCTATTCACAACATCTGAATACAAACACAGTTTATGAGAGATAAGGTATTGACGTATCTCGGGTTTCAAACCTCTTAGAAACATCCGCGTCATTCTCTCCTCATTATCAACCAAGTGGGACGCAAACCGAGATAACTCGGTAAACTTAGCTTCGTACTGTGCCATGGTCATATAGTTTTGCTCAAGCTTGATAAACTCTACCTCCTTCATGTGATGAATACTTTCAGGAAAGTACTTGTCGTTGAACAGTTCTTGGAACTTCTCCCAAGACATCTTCAGTGCGGTAGGTTGAGTACGCTTTACAGATTCCCACCAGTAATCTACCTCTGCTCGCAACATGAAGGTGGCAAAGGGAACCTTTTGCTCCTCGGAGCATCCCAAGACATAAAATATCTTGTTGATCTACTTTGTCAACATCTTTGCCTTACGTGGTTTTGGCTCTCCAAAAATCTCCAGTTGTCCCAGCTCCTTGAACTGCTTAGCGGTGACCGTCCGAGAGTTATCAGTGTTTCCACCTGCATTTTGGACAGAAGCCGCCTTCGCCTGATGTTGCATGAATTGCATAAAACCTCTGAACATCTCATCGTTCATCATTTGATCGTTGTTGTTTACCTGAGGATTATTGTCTTCCTGTTGCACATTATCCTGGGTATTAATCTATGGTGACTCAACAGTCTCATGTGCTTCATTGCTTATCTCAACATTTTCGGATGCCATTTTCAAATACTGCCACAAAACAAGGGTTAATTATCATATCACATATTATCCCTATATTCTGACCGACCAATTAAATACCAAATAAACTTAGGTAGGTCATACTAGCGAAAGAATTCCCCTTCTCTCCCCTCCTAGTTCTTGTCACACATCTCAGCCAGGCATCATATCCTGAAGCTTTGATACCAACTGTGACGCCCCAAAAATAGGTATACATCACCCATACTGAGTCACCAAATACATGGTACAAAATACAAATACAAACTTAATTATACAACCATCGTGTAATATACGATAAAACATAACTAAGAGTTTAAACAGGAATATTGCCTTCTAGACAATATCCATTCTCAAATAGAGTCCTCGTTACATTTATTGTCACACTATTTTATAGAATAGTGAGGACTACTAATACACCATCTCGGACCATCACTCCATTCCCCGGCTAGTCCCGGCTACGTTCTCATTTCCTGAAGAGAACAATGAAAGCAAAAGGGTGAGCTCAACTAGCCCAGTAAGAAAGATTATGACTAAGATAATGCAGAATAAATTATCAGTAGTCTTCAACAATGTTAAACTGATAAAATACAATAGACATCAAGTTTAACAGCAGCGGAATAAGCAATCCAATAGAAGAGTCAAGTAGAGCATGATATTTACTATCTTCTATGATTTAAAATGTTTTCATCAATTTTTATCGCTGAGACTCGGCTTAATAAATAAACCACATCATCGAGTCATCCCTGCACTAAGGGCCAATGATATTCATTAAATCATCAATGGTCATGACTATACCAAATAATCTCTGGTCATAATCATACCAAAAACTGTCCATCAATGCACTACAGGCAACTGAGGACTTTTACCACATCATTTATAACATTACAGGTCATGATTATACCGAATAATCCTTGGTCATAATCATACCAAGTCCATCTATGCACGTAAGCCAAAGATTAATTTCATCACAATATAAGCATGAAGTTGATGACAATGACATAATAATTCAATAAAACAAGTTCAAGGATAAATTTTAAATATTTAAAAATTTTAGTTTATCCAGAAATCAATAACGTCCAAATTAGCAACATGATACTTCTTTGTGGAGTAAAATTCAAGAATGCTAAGAAGAATATTCCCATGAAAAGATACTGGATAAAGCGCAAATATCCTGGATATTCTACTAATTTTATGGAGTATAGAAGCCAAAACTTTAACCAACTAAGTATAATAGAATATATGCAACTGCAAATAGATTTTCGCCCGCCATGCGGTAATCTACGTAGACAGATCATTTCCACAATTTAATAAGGAATGAATACAAAGGATCATTCACCATGCATGCGGTAATCGACATAGATAGGTTATTCCAACAGAATAATAAAGAATGGAATAACAGAAGAATTCTCCAGGCATGTGATAAACTGCACAGACAGGTTATTCCCAACAGAATAATAAAGAATGAAACCAGGTCATGCGTAATCTTCACAGACAGGATATTCTAACAGAATAATAAAGAATGGAACCAGGTCATGCGTAATCCACACAGACAGGATGTTCCAACAGAATAATAAAGAATGGAACCAGGTCATGCGTAATCTGCATACACAGGATGTTCCAACAAAATAATAAAGAATGGAATAACAACAGAATTCACCAGGCATACGATAGACCGCACAGACAGGTTATTCCAACATAATAATAAAGAATGGAATAACAGAAGAATTTTACCATGTATGCAATACTTCGCATATACAGGTTATTCCAACATAATAATAAAGAATGGAATAACAACTCTTACGAGGACTGAAAGAAAATAACTCTCTTCATGAATACGAAAGAATAATACCCCTTACCTTAGAAGAAACTGGATATTGGAATAGTGAGGTAGCAGACTTCTCTTCTTCTTTCTCTCTATAATTTCTCTCTATAATAATTGCTCTAAAGCTTTAGTGAATTGGTGAGAAATGAAGGAAGAATGAGCTTCTATTTATAAAAAAAATATATTTTCGATAATTGGACGTTTTGGGGCTCGAAATATTACAGTACAATACCTTCAACTTTTCTTTCATTTTTAATTTAGTCTTGCAAGTATTATCAAACTTGCACCACCTCCCCCAATAGTAAATAATGTGAATCAATAGTTCAATCACGTGAATCAATAGTTATAATCATGTAAAAATACGAATTTTAGTATAGTACATCCATCTATACCTCCATTTTTAACTTAGTCATGCAAGTATTATCAATCTTGCACCAACTCTCTTAATAGTACAAGAATGTGAATCAATAGTACACACATGTGAACAAATAGTTATAATCATGTGAATTATTAACAATTAATTGCTCATTTATCCGATTAATTACCCGACTGGTCAGTAAAACTTCCAGACATCAATTAATATCGGAATAAATGTCGATTTCCACTAACACTAATAATTCCAACATAATGGAACTATCAATTTCATCTTTAATCAACACGTACTTATTCATCAATAGTATTATAACTCACAATATTTAACAACAAGGTCGTTCCCAGGAAAGAGGGGGTTTTCTGATAAGAATTTCTCCTTTTTGGCGCGCAATTAGATGATCAAACCTCTCCTTGACAGAACTTCTAGACATTGTAAATATTACAATTTAATAATATAAATAACTTTGTTGTCTCAATTATTGATTTAATAATATAACATATTATGCAAATGATACTGTGACAATAATCGAATCAATAATATGAGAGATATGATGCAACAATTACTGTAGCAATAATTGAGTATAACTGAGTGACTTCTCACGTAAGCATCAATAACCAATACCGTGTGCTACTATGCAACCACGCGTATTACTGTACTTTTACTATCGGGTAGTTCAACAGTTTTAACGGTAACACTTCCGCCGTTATTTTTATAAAAAGATAACTATATTGTTTTCTAACTACGACAATACTTTCGTTGTGGGGTCCACCAATGATTGTGCCGTCGTACGAATATTCTCTGTTAAAACGAATATTCCCCGACCAATCGAATATTATATAACCACTTGCTTACTTTGCAAAATTTTTAAATATTACTCACAACTATAACATTATATCAAATCCACACCATATTATTCAAAAATATATTTCCAAAAAATTATTCTTTATCCATAAAAGTTGGGGTCTTACATTAAAAATATCACTTGTTGAGGTTATGATGCAACATGTAAAATAGCATGACCCCAAATATGAACTGATAATTTTGATTTCATAATCAAAGATCGAAGAATAATTTAAAGTCTCTAGAAAATTAATTCAGGTACACCATTTTGAGTATGTGTATGTGCAACATGATGTTTAACATAAATTCCAATTAACATGCAATATTCATCAAAAACTTATAATGTGAATTTTACCAGCATTATCATGTAAATAAATTTTCCTAGTTAGATAGTCAGAAAATTGTATTCGTAACCTAATTATTTGATCAAGATATCTAGCAATTTCTATTTAAAAGTAAACATGCATGTGATCGTTTGGTTAATGCATCAATTAAAACCATAAAATACTTGAATGAACCACAAGGTGGGTGTATTAGTCCAAATATATCACCTTGAATTCTTTTTAAGAAATATGAATACTCAATAATAATTTTTAAATGTGATGGTTTGCTAATTAATTTACTTTCATAACATGCATTACAGGGATAATCAATAGGTAAAGGAATCTTCTGGTTATTTAAGGGAAGTTCATGGGAGTTTTTAATAATTTGACGCATCATTATTGATCCTAGATGACCATTACAAACATGCCAAAGCATAAAAACCTTTGGATATGGACACTTCTGGTGTATTGCAACATTTGTTTAAATTATTCTTATTGTAGTATAATATAATCAAAAAAAGAAAATGTGACGCCCCCAAAATAGGTATACATCACCCATCTTGAGTCGCCAAATACATGGTACATAAATCAAAAACAACTTAATAATACAATTGTCGTGTAAAATACGACAAAACATAAACTGAGAGTTTTAATAAGAATATTATCATCAAGACAATATCCACACTCAATGGAGTCCTCATTACATTTATTGCCACACTATTTCACAAAATAGTGAGGACTACTAAAGCCATTTATCCTGGACCATCACTCCATTTTCCGACTCGTCCTAGCTATATTCTCATTTCTTGAAGAGAACAATGAAAGAAAAGGGTGAGCTCAACTAGCCCAGTAAGAAATATTATGACTAAAATAATGCAGAATAAATTATCCTTAGCCTTCAACAGTAAAACAACTGATAGAATACAATAGACAACAAGTTTTAGATCAACAACTGCAGCGGAATAAGCAATCCATTAGAAGAGTTAAGTAGAGCATAAAATCTACTACCTTCTATGATTTAAAAAGTTTTTCATCAACTTTATCACTGAGACTCAGCTTAATAAATAAAATCGAATCATCTCTGCACCACGACCAAAGATATCCATGTAATCATCAATGGTCATGATTATAACGAATAATCCCTGGTCATAATCATACCAACAACTGTCCATCAATGAACTACAGGGCAATGAGGATTTTTACCACATCATTCATTACATTACAGTCATGATTATACCGAATAATCCCTGGTCATAATCATACCAAGTCCATCTATGCAAGCAAGCCAAAGATGACTTTCATCACAATATAAGCGTGAGAATGATGAAAATGACATAATAATTCAATAAAACAAGTTCAAGGATAAATTTTAAAGATTTATAATTTAATTTATCCAAAAATCAATAACGTCCAAATTTTCAACATGATACTGCTTTATGGAGTAAAATTCAAGAATAATATTCATGTACCAAAAATAATTTGGACAGAAAAGAAATATATTTTTTGGGTGAATAGTACCCCGTGAATAGTACTTTGGGAATAGTATCCCATAAATAGTACCCCGACACGAAAAGTATCCCGAATGCCCGAGTGAATGATACTAGAGTGAATAGTAATCAGGTGAATAGTAACCCGTGAATAGTAACTCGTGAATAGTACTCCGGCACGAAAAGTGCCCCGAATACCCGAGTGAATAATACTAGAGTGAATAGTAACCGGGTGAATAATAACCCATGAATAGTAACTTGTAAAAAAATACCAAAGAAAATGATATTCCATGATGAGTACAAAAGAATGATATCTCATACGAGTATAATAAAATATACGAAACTGTAAGTGAATTTTCACCAGCCATGCGGTAATCCACGTAGACAGACCATTTCCACAATTTAATAAAGAATGAATACGAAGGATCATTCACCATGCATGCAGTAATCCACATAGACAGGTTATTCCAACAAAATAATAAAGAATGTAATAACAGAAGAATTCACCAGGCATGCGATAGACCGCACAGACAGGTTATTCCAACAGAATAATAAATACTGGAACTAGGTCATGCGTAATACGCACAGACAGGATATTCCAACAGAATAATAAAGAATAGAACCAGGTCATGCGTAATTTGCACAGACAGGATATTTCAACAGAATAATAAAGAATGGAAAACAACAGAATTCACCAGGCATGCGATAGACCGCACAGACAGGTTATTCCAACAGAATAATAAAGAATGGAATAACAGAAGAATTTCACTATGTATGCAGTACTTCGCATAGACAGGTTATTCCAACAAAATAATAAAGAATGGAATAACAATCCTTACGAGTATTGAAAGAAAATAACTCTTTTCATGAATACGAAATAATAATACCCCTTACCTCAAAAGAAGATTAGATACTAGAATAGTGAGGTAGCAGACTTCTCTTCTTCTTTCTCACTATAATTTCTCTCTATAATAATTGTTCTATAACTTTAGTGAATTGGTGAGAAATAAAGGAAGAATTAGCTTTTATTTATAGGAAAATATAGTTTTGATAATTGCACGTTTTGGGGCTCGAAATATTACAGTATAATATCTTCCTCTTTTCCTTCATTTTTAATTTAGTCCTGCAAGTATTATCAAACATGCACCACCTCCCCTAATAGTAAATCATGTAAATCAATAGTAAATCATGTGAATCAATAGTTCTAGACATGTGAAGATTCAAATTACAGTATAGTACCTCCATCTATACCTCTATTTTTAACTTAGTCATGCAAGTATTATCAATCTTGTACCAACTCCCCTAATAGTAAATGAATGTGAATTAATAGTACACACATGTGAACAAATAGTTATAATCATGTGAATCAATAGCAATTAATTGCTCATTTATCCGGTTAATTACCCGATTGGTCAATATAACCTCCAGACATCAATTATTATCGAAATAAATGTCGATTTTCACTAACACTAATAATTCCAATACAATGGAACTATCAATTTCATCTTTAATCAACATGAAATTATTTCATCATTAATATTATAATTCAAAATATTTAACAACCAGGTCATTCCCAGGAAAGAGGGGGCTTTCTGATAAGGATTTCTCCTTATTGGCGCGCAATTAGGTGACCAAACCTCTCCTTGACAGAACTTCTAGATATTGTCAATATTACAAATAATAATATGAATAACTTTGCCATCTCAATTATTGATTTAGTAATATAACATATTATGCAGATGATACTGTGACAATAATTGAATCAATAATATGAGAGATATGATGCAGCAATTACTGTAGCAATAATTGATTATAATTTCGAGACTTTTTACGTAAGCATCAATAATCAATATTGTGTGCTACTATGCAATGACGCGTATTACTGTATTTTTACTACCAGGTAGTTCAACAATTTTAACGGTAACACTTTCGTCGTTATTTTTATAAAATGATAATTCTGTCATTTTCTAACTACGACAATACTTTCGTTGTGGGGTCCACCAATGATTGTGTCATCGTAAGAATATTCCCTGTTAAAACGAATATTCCCTGGCCAATCGAATATTATATAACAACTTGTTTACTTTGCAAAATTTATAAATATTACCCACAACTATAACATTATATCAAATTCACACCATAATATTCAAAAAAATATTTCGAGAAATTTAAATCTTTATTCATAAAATTTGGGGTCTCACAATCTCCTCTCCATATGAAATTTTGCCCTCAAAATTTACGTACGTACCTGGTATGATGAGGATACCTTGACTTCATTTTAGATTCTAACTCTTGAGGTATAACCTTTGAGTGTTGAATACGATCCTTCTTATCCAAGATTTTAACACGAATCTCTTCATGCGTTAAATCTTCTGCTATATCGTCTAGTTATAATTTAATAATGTGGTTCGGGTCGTCCACATATTTACGTAACATCGATACATGAAAAAGTTATGAATACACGATATACTTGGCGTTAAAACGAGTTTATAGGCCACAGTTCCTACTCAATCGAGGATTTCAATTGGGCCAATAAAATTGAGGGTTGAGATTTTCTCTCTTCATCGATTCTTGCTTCTAGAATAACGCCCTCTTGAACCTTCATCTTCACATTCATCAGCTCTGAGTATGTAGCTTGCACGACTTTAACTTTATCGATTAAAGTCGATTCTACTCGTATATTTGATATCACCACCTGGGTCCTTAGAGTCTTTAACTCTATTTTCATCATTTGTAAGTTATACGAAATGGGTTTTTGTGTTAACAACATCACACTCGTAAATACATATGATCTTCTACTCAATGCGTCAGCTACGACGTTCCCTCTTTCACGATGATATTGAATGGTATAGAAGTAATCTTCAACAGCTCGAGCCAACGTCCTTAGCGCATGATACGTTCGTTTTGGTTGAAGAAATATTTAAGGGTTTTAGAAATGTGTTTTGTACTGGGGTCAATACAAAATTTGATTTCACGCTCTAAGGGTAGGCTAAGAAGTTTTCATGAATACGTCAGGAAATCTATTAACGATAGAAATATCATTCAAAACTGTGACTCTCATCCAAGACTTGGATAGTATGTCACATTGATACCTATCAACTTGCCACCGTTATTCACAATGTCGCCTATAAAAAGTCTGGCTTCGGTACATTCCACACAAGGAAGTCAACAACGAAAGGATTGGGGCTCCTTACTTATGGCTTGATATAACAGTGATTAACTTTAGTGGTTTGGTTGCTTGAATTCGCATAATAGGTTGGTTAGGAATATGAAAGCTAACAACCTTATAAAAATAATCAATTTTGGCATGATGAGTAGTTAACCAATCGATTCCTAAAATCACATCAAGGGCAAGTATTTTTAAAGAGATAAGATCGACAGGTAACGTGAAAGTATCAATTTGAATCAGCAAGATTTATAAAAAGTGGAGGTAACGAAGGTTTTTACTAACGAAGTTTCAACCAATAAGTCAAAGTCTAACTTCTCAAGGGTAAAATTTAAACGTTGAGCGCAAGCAAGAGAGATAAAATAATGGGTAGAATCAGTATCTAATAAGGTATAGACTTCACAAGAATTTATAATTAACTAACTCGTGCTAACTTCGTTCAGGTTACTCGCTTTTTGAGAAGTCACAAAAAATGCTCTTTCCTGAAACCAACGGCTTTGTTTTGTCCGTATCCGCCTTTGGTGCCACCGTCCCAACTGCACTTGACTTTGGTGCACAAAAAAATCGGGCTAGGTGACCTTCTTTTCCACAATTGTAACATGCTTTAGACTGCATCATGCAGTTTAGACTGCATCCGCATTTGAAGCATACAATTGGTGGTCATTCTCCTTCTTTGAAAACGGGTGTTGGTGCTGCTATCTTTCCATCGTTGTTGAACCTTCTCTTCTTGAAATTTCCACTCCTATTATCTTGGCCATTATTACCACCGAAGTGGTTACCATTCTTGGCATGATAATTTCCCCCACGGTGGTTATCATCGTTCTAATGGCCGTTTCCACCGGTACGATTATTATCGTGTTGTTGGTCGTTGCCTTTTGGTTGTGCTGACTCATTATCGCGCTCCAATAACTGAGCCCTATTCACAACATCTAAATATAAACAAAGTTTATGAGAAATGAGGTATTGACGTATATCGGGTTTTAAACCTCTTAGAAACATTCGCGTCATTCACTCCTCATTATCAACCAAATGGGATGCAAACCGGGATAACTCCGTAAATTTAGCCTCGTATTGCAACACGGTCATATTGTTTTGATCCAACTTGATAAACTCCACCTCCTTCATGTGACGAATACATTCGGGAAAGTACTTATCGTTGAATAGCTCTTGGAACTTCTCCCAAGACATCTTGAGTGTGCCAGGCTGGGTACGCTTTACAAATTCCCACCAATAATCTGCCTCTTCACGCAACATAAAGGTGGTGAAGGGAACCTTTTGCTCCTCGGAGCATCCCAAGACATCAAATATCTTGGTGATCTGTTTTAACCACGTCTCTGTCTTAAGTGGTTCTGGCTTTCCCAAAAACTCTGGTGGTCCCAGTTCCTTGAACTGCTTAGCGGTGTCCACCTGAGAGTTGCCGGTGTTTCCACCTATATTTTGAACAGGAGTCTCTCTCGCCTGATGTTGCATGAATTGCATAAAGCCTCTGAACATCTCATCGTTCATCATCTGATCGATGTTGTTATTTACCTAAGGATTATTATTTTCCTGTTGCACATTATCCTGGGTATTGATCGTTGGTGACTCAACAGTCTCATGTGCTTCATTGCTGATCTCAACTTTTTCAGATGCCATTTTCAAACACTGTCACAAAACAAGGGTTAATTAACATATCACATATTATCCCTATACTCTGACTAACCAATTAAATACCAAATAAATATAGGTAGGTCATACTAGCGAAGGAAATCCCAGTCTCTCCCCTCCTAGTTCTTGCCTCACATCTCAGCTAGGGATCATATCCCTAAGCTTTGATACCAATTGTGACGCTCCCAAATAGGTATACATCACCCATCTTGAGTCGCCAAATACATGGTACATAATACAACTTAATAATACAATTGTCGTGTAAAATACGACAAAACATAAACTGAGAGTTTTAATAAGAATATTATCATCAAGACAATATCCACACTCAATGGAGTCCTCATTACATTTATTGCCACACTATTTCACAAAATAGTGAGGACTACTAAAGCCATTTATCCTGGACCATCACTCCATTTTCCGACTCGTCCTAGCTATATTCTCATTTCTTGAAGAGAACAATGAAAGAAAAGGGTGAGCTCAACTAGCCCAGTAAGAAATATTATGACTAAAATAATGCAGAATAAATTATCCTTAGCCTTCAACAGTAAAACAACTGATAGAATACAATAGACAACAAGTTTTAGATCAACAACTGCAGCGGAATAAGCAATCCATTAGAAGAGTTAAGTAGAGCATAAAATCTACTACCTTCTATGATTTAAAAAGTTTTTCATCAACTTTATCACTGAGACTCAGCTTAATAAATAAAATCGAATCATCTCTGCACCACGACCAAGGATATCCATGTAATCATCAATGGTCATGATTATAACGAATAATCCCTGGTCATAATCATACCAACAACTGTCCATCAATGAACTACAGGGCAATGAGGATTTTTACCACATCATTCATTACATTACGGTCATGATTATACCGAATAATCCCTGGTCATAATCATACCAAGTCCATCTATGCACGTAAGCCAAAGATGACTTTCATCACAATATAAGCATGAGAATGATGACAATGACATAATAATTCAATAAAATATGTTCAACGATAAATTTTAAAGATTTATAATTTAATTTATCCAGAAATCAATAACATCCAAATTGTCAACATGATACTACTTTGTGGAGTAAAATTCAAGAATAATATTCATATATGAAAAATAATTTGGACAGAAAAGAAATATATTTTTTGGGTGAATAGTACTTCGGAAATAGTACTTCGTGAATAGTATCCCGACACGAAAAGTATCATTTTACTAGAGTGAATGATACTAGAGTGAATAGTAATCAGGTGAATAGTAACCCGTGAATAGTAACCCGTGAATAGTACTCTGGCACGAAAAATGCCCCGAATACCCGAGTGAATAATACTAGAGTGAATAGTAACTAGGTGAATAGTAACCCGTGAATAGTAACTCGTAAAAAAATACCAAAGAAAATGATATTCCATGACGAGTACAAAAGAAATGATATCTCATACGAGTATAATAGAATATACGAAACTGCAAGCGGATTTTCACCCGCCATGCGGTAATCCACATAGATGGATCATTTCCATAATTTAATAAAGAATGAATACGAAGGATCATTCACCATGCATGTAGTAATCCACACAGACATGTTATTCCAACATAATAATAAAGAATGGAATAACAGAAGAATTCACCAGGCATGCGATAGATCGCACAGACAGGTTATTCCAACAGAATAATAAATAATAGAACCAGGTCATGCGTAATACGCACAGACAGGATATTCCAATAGAATAATAAAGAATGGAACCAGGTCATGCGTAATCCGCACAGACAGGATATTCCAACAGAATAATAAAGAATGGAATAACAACAGAATTCACCAGGCATGCGATAGAACGCACAGACAGGTTATTCCAATAAAATAATAAAGAATGGTATAACAGAAGAATTTCACCATGTATGCGGTACTTCGTATAGACAGGTTATTCCAACATAATAATAAAGAATGGAATAACAACCCTTACGAGTATTGAAAGAAAATAACTCTCTTTATGAATACGAAAGAATAATACCCCTTACCTCAAAAGAAGATTGGATACTAGAATAGTGAGGTAGCAGATTTCTCTTCTTCTTTCTCTCTATAATTTCTCTCTATAATAATTGCTCTATAGCTTTAGTGCATTGGTGAGAAATGAAGGAAGAATGAGCTTCTATTTATAGAAAAATACAGTTTCGATAATTGCACGTTTTGGGGCTCAAAATATTATAGTATAATACCTTCCTCTTTTCTTTCATTTTTAATTTAGTCCTGCAAGTATTATCAAACTTGCACCACCTCCCCTAATAATAAATCATGTGAATCAATAGTAAATCATGTGAATCAATGGTTCTAGACATGTGAAAATACGAATTACAGTATAGTACCTCCATCTATACCTCCATTTTTAACTTAGTCATGCAAGTATTATCAATCTTTCACCAACACCCCTAATAGTAAATGAATGTGAATCAATAGTACACACATGTGAACAAACAGTTATAATCATGTGAATCAATAGCAATTAATTGCTTATTTATCCGGTTAATTACCTGATTGGTCAATATAACCTCCAGACATCAATTATTATCGAAATAAATGTCGATTTTCACTAACACTAATAATTCCAATACAATGGAACTATCAATTTCATCCTTAATCAACACGAACTTATTCATCATTAATATTATAATTCACAATATTTAACAACCAGGTCGTTCCCAGGAAAGATGGGGCTTTTCGATAAGGATTTCTCCTTATTGGCGCGCAATTAGGTGACCAAACCTCTCCTTGACAGAACTTCTTGACATTGTCAATATTATAAATAATAATATGAATAACTTTGCCATCTCAATTATTGATTTAATAATATAATATATTATACAGATGATATTGTGACAATAATTGAATCAATAATATGATAGATATGATGCATCAATTACTGTAGCAATAATTGACTATAACTGAGTGACTTCTTATGTAAGCATCAATAATCAATACCGTGAGCTACTATGCAACGACGCGTATTACTATACTTTTACTACCGGATAGTTCAACAGTTTTAACGATAACACTTTCACCGTTATTTTTATAAAATAATAATTCTGTCGTTTTCTAACTACGACAATACTTCCGTTGTGGGGTCCACCAATGATTGTGTCATCGTACAAATATTCCCTGTTAAAACGAATATTCCCCGACCAATCGAATATTATATAACAACTTACTTACTTTGAAAAATTTATAAATATTACCCACAACTATAACATTATATCAAATCCACACCATAATATTCAAAAAAATATTTCGAGAAATTTAAATCTTTATTCATAAAATTTGGGGTCTCACAGAAAATATACAGTTTTTCTAATATGAGCTTCTAGCCTGATACTATTAAAGTAGTATATAAAAATAATTCTTCACTGCCTTCGTTATTGGTTTTAATATGATAACCATTATAGTGTATATTCTTAAAGTTAAGAAAATTTTTACTTGTTTCAGAAGAATACAAAGTATCATCAATTAAAAGTTTTGTGTCATTTGACAATATTATAATCGCTCTTCTAGAGACATCAATTAATTTTGATGAATAATCACACTTCTACAGCCTTTAATTAAGTTTGATGAGCTTCTGGCTCATACATTTTCATATATGCAAAACATAAATTAAACTTTATTGCTTGAAACATAAATAAAACATACCAAAATAAAAATACTTATTAAAATGCTATAATATAATGGTATAAAAATAATTAATTGGTAAAAACATTTCCATCAACACCATCAAGGAAATTAGAGACATCAAAATGAGTCATATCCATTCCATTTGGAAAGTCAAGATAATTCATAGGATCTTCAGGATCATTATGATCAACAAAGTTTATTTCAATTCTCATTTTTTTTTCTTTTATGGAGTCTTGGTACAAATCTACCAAATGTTTAGGAGTACGACAGGTACATTCCCTTTTCTATATTAATTGTTCCTTTCAGACCACAACCATAATTTCCTCTATGTTTATCAAATGAGGTTCAATTCACTTAAGGGAATGGAGTAAAACTGGTCAGGTGAGATTATTGGTTTGTCAGCAAGAACTCATTATTTTGTTTAGCCACTAGAAGACATGATATCACTTTAGGGAACATAATTTCCTCTATCGCTTCAAGGAATATATTGTAAACTTACACTCTCAATATTGCTACTGCAGGAGTATATTCGAGGCATGAAATGTAGTAAATATTTTCTCTAACATGTCTTTATCAATATTTTTTTTCATGGAGATGACAACGAATAAAAATTATTGATTTTGCATGATCCTACAGGGATGCAGGATTGTCAATCTTAATTATATCTCCAAAATTCTTTACCTTTATATGAATCTAAACATCAAGAGTCCATAAAAAGTGATTCTTGTCCGAAATATAAAGGGAAACAAATTTAAATTTTATAAGATTTGACATCTATATAAATATATAATTACGTAAGAAATTAAATAACTAAATATAAATTTATAGGAAGACAATAAAAGTATAGAAATTATTAAATTCACAACACTTTTTGTTATTTCCACAAAAAAAGTATCATTGTAGATATATAACGACGGTGAATTCCGTCGCTATAGGATCTATAGCGACACTTTGTTATGAAAATAACATTTTATGTTGTGGATTTAACAATTTCCTAAAAGTATTCAACCCTTCTCTACTCACTCTCAAAGTAGGAAAATTGGGAGGTGGAGTGATTATTTGTTTATACTAATACTACTACATCACAAAAGTAGTGTATTTACGCAATTTGTGCTCTCAAAAGCTTTAAAAGTTATCTATTATCATTATTGTCACACACACCTTTTGTTAAATAAAATTTTTATATGTATATCAAATTTAATTGTAATGAAATAATACTTACAGTGAGTTGAGAGAACTTTCTTTCCAAAATTGGATATAGATTCATGCTGATAACGTGTTGTAAAATAATCAAGAAACAAAGTAAGAAATAAAAATGAATTTATATTGATAAATTTATCAAGTGGTCATTCATAATACATTTTAATATCTCTCAAATCACTTGGATGTATATCTATCAAATCTCTTAGCTATACATCTCTTTATATATAATGTACATTACAAGTTAACCTCCTAATAGTAATGAAAGAATTTAAGGGCTTTTAATTTCTTTATGTGCCCCATCATTTGTTTGGTTGTTGTAACCTTCCAAAATCCAACCTTTTCATCATTCGATTACATTATTTCTAACATCAAAGACATTTATTCTTTACTTTTTTAATTATATTTTACCAATAAGTTGGTAAAATATGGGTACTCAACAAATGCCCACAACGAGGAGGCACCTTCAAGTCATTTATTTTAATTTTTTATTTTGTTTAAATTGCCACGTAAGCAATAAATTAACATCCATCCAATTAATTTGACGTAATGACCTAATTATAAAATTTTAATTAATTTAATGAAATAATTGCTTAAACTAAAAGTTAACTGGGTTATTGCACATAAGTGGTCAACTAGTGTGGGTTAATTATTAGTTTTGCCTAGTCTATAAGCAGTTTTTACTTTTTTTGTAAATACATGAAGGTTGAACCATGGTCCATGAAGGGTTTATTTGCGCTTTTAAGAAAACTAGGGGAGGTATGTCTCACATGACAAAATAGTGTGGCAAACAACTGCATTTAACCAAATAAATTTACTTTAGACTAAAATATGTTCTTCACCCTAAATTTTACAGGCATGTTGAGGTTTGAACCTGAATTTCTAAATGTGCCACTTACACCCTAAAGTTTGATTTGCATAACAAAAAACATCATCCGCACTCTCAACCGGTCAAAAATGACTTAAAGTTTAGGTTAATCAATGATTAATACTTTTAAAAATAATATATTTACATTAAAAGTAAAAAAATATAAAATAATTAAATTAACATCACACATTATCTCTTCACTCCTGTTCATCTTTTTCATTTTAACCCCAAACCCACAACAAACCTTTACTCTTCATCAACCCTAATTTCTAAAATTAACACCCAAATGTTAACCGCTTTATTTTCACTCTTTTATTTTTATTCATCTTCATCACCATTGGTACATGTCATTTATTTTTCATCATCACTATTACATCTCCTTCATCTTTTCATCCAATAAAATTAGAGTGGAGAGATACGCGTGTTAGAGATAGAAAAGAAGAATTCATCTCCTCCTCTCTTTCATCCAACAATATAGAGAAAAACAAAGAGAAAATGAATCTTGATGTTTCTTTGTAGATTAAACTTCCACAAATACCTTAAACCTTCATTTAATTTTGATCTCTAACTATAACTCCAATTTATAATCTCATACCCAATAAAATTCACATCAAATTGCTCCTTTTCTTCATCATTTTCTTCACAACAATATTAATAGTAAGACTAAAAGACAATTTGCACCCCAAACTTTACACCCATATTGACTTTTGCACCCCAAATCGAAAAAGGTGTATAAGTACACCCCCCAAACTTCAATTAAACGTAATAGAAAGCACACTTTCGTCAGTTAACCAGTCAAAAGTGACCGGCTAAGGCTGTAATGTTTATTACAGAGGGGTATACTTGGTAGTTTACATTTATTACAAATTGCAGTTACATTTACACTGGATATTTACTAATGTTGGTTTTCAAACAAATATCCCCAAATCAGTTTGGCTAGGGTTCGCGATCTAAATGAGAAGTGGAACTCGTGATTCTTAAGGGATTTAGAAGACAATGACGTTTATGAAGTGAAGGGTGTCCCAGAATACCGTAAATGTTTCAAAGAATATCTTGAATAATGGGTTGGTGTCACCTTGTTGTGTTCTTTTTGTAGTTTATTGTGTTTTTTATAGTTTATTGACATCTTTTTGTTGTAAACTGGAATGGTATCCATCATTGAATAGTATAAAGTTGGGTAGTGGACCCTTTTGATAATCAAATATAAGATTCTTTACTCTTTTCTTACATTTTTTGGATTTTAGTCAATTAAATATGATGTGGTCCACACATTTAATCGATAGTGTTTACTTTGTGTTTGTGGCTATGTAAGCAATAAGGAGTATTTTACAGTCAAAATTTTTCATGGTGGACACTTTGAAGAGAGCCCACATAAACAGTATGTGGGAGGTACTTTTAATTTTTTTTGATTTTTGTCATCCTGATTACATCTTTTTACTTGACATATGTAACATGGGGAAAGAGTTGGGATATCAAGTTGGACACCTAAAGTTCCATTATAAGTCACCTGCAACTGATATGGAGAGGGAATTATGGGGGTTAGAAAATGATGATGATGTTTTAACAATGTATTTGCTTATCCCTTCTAGTGGACTAATTGAAATATATTTGGAGGTGATTAGACCTGTGAGAGTAGAAGCTGACTTTGAAGTTGAAGGTGATAATAATAATTAATGCAGAGATTTGATATCAATTGGGGATGATGAAATAGAGTCAACTGATGAAAGTTATGTGGATAGTTCTGTGGGAGAATCAACTGAGGATGAATAGGATGATGAAATTGGGGAGGGGGATGAGGGTGATCAGACTGGGGGGACTGAGAGTGATGAATTTGGGGAAAGGGTAGAGGGTGATCAGACTGGGGAACTGAGAGTGATGAATTTGGGGAGGGGGTAAAGGGTGATCAGACTAGGGAGATTGAAGATGGGGCAGAGGGTGATCAGACTAGGGGGACTAAGGATGGGGCAGTGGGTGATTAGACTAGGGGGACTGAGGATGGGGTAACTAACAAAGGGAAGTGAAAACAAAGGGAAGGGAAGGGTGAAACTGTAACACAAAAAGGAAAAGGAACAAGATTTGCCACTAACAAAGGGAAGGGAAAACAAACTGCAAAAACCCACACTTCACAAGAAGAACCACAAGAACCATGATTTTCATCCTGTGACTATGATGACTCTGATGTGGAAAGGATGCCTAGGGTTGATGAGTTTGACCCTGAACTATTTGAACAAGAGCATAAAGGGTATCCAGAATTTAGAAGAACCTATGCAGATCATCGACCGTAAAGAGCAAGTCCTGAGAAATAAAGTGATAGGATCGATCAAAGTAATTTGGAGGAATCAGAACGTTTAAGAAGCTACATGGGAGCTTGAAGATAAAATGCGCGAGAATTATCCTCAATTATTTACTTAACTTGTACTGTAATTTCGAGGACGAAATTCTTATTAGTGGGGGTGAATGTAAAAACCCAAAACCCTAATAAGACTCGTATGTATAAAATCCCATTATATAAATAAAATTTCTCCTTTCTGAATGTGTTATGTGTTAATATATACTTGGTTTTACAAATTTGACCAAATAAATTTTGTCTGAAAAGCGTCGTACTTGACACCTCGTGCTTAAAATTTTGTTTTCTATATTCGGACTTTTTGGTAAAATTATTTTGACAAGTTGCTTTGTCGTGCTTACACTGACAAAACGCTTTGTCGTGCTTGTTAGGATTAGTGAAAAATTTAGGTTAATAATCCTAGATTAACAAACCCTAACCCTAATTAGTAAAACTCTAACCCTAATTTTTAAACCTAACCCTAATTAGCTAAATTAACTCTAATTAGCTTATGTTAACACCTAATTATGGTTAGTAAACTTCAATTAGGTACTAATTAACATTACTTAACATTCCTAATCATTAGAAAGAAAACTCTAATCAAGATTAGTGAAGATTAAAGCCTAATTAAGCTACTAAACAAACCTAACTAGCTCACAAGGAGGTTAAAAGTCACCATTGCAAGTTCCAAGGTAGCACATGACATGCTTGTAACTCCTAAGCATCACCATAGTCATCAGATCAGATCTTTGTAGAGGCAAGTTGCTCAAAAATGACCAAAAAAACCAAATTGAAGAATTCTATAAATAGGAACCTTAGGGCTAAGCAAACTCACAAAATTCCTAAGCCTAGATACACTTATAAACCTACCAAATCAAGCCTGGGTGATAGCAGCAACAACATCAGAAGTTAGAATCAAAAATTGCTCAAGAAAAGGTACTAACCCTAGTTCATAATTAGCTCTATGATCTTATGTTAGATTTGTTGTTTAGATGTTTAGAATTATGTATTAGTATGTCAGAAAGTATGTTAGATTGGTAGAACACGTTTTCATAACATCTAGATGCCTTAATTAAGTGTTTTAAGAAATCTAGAAATTTTGAAAAACTAAGTCTGACAGCCAAATGTCAGAGCCTATAGATTCATATGTGTTTATATATTGGTCTGTTAATTGTTTGGTATTTGTAGCCTGTTAATAGGTCTTTAATTTGGAAAAAAAAAACCAGGTTCATTTGAACCATAGATTTCAAGTTATAAGCAGTCAAAGTGGGTTGACCGTTCACGGATTGCAGTTTTCTGGGTTACCAAGAAAGCTCAAGAACAGTTGAACCGGCTACTTTGACCAATCTGTTTAATCGTCTTCTGTTTGTTATTTTTGTAAGTTTTTGTTATAGATCAATACTCTATTATATGTACTACATATCTATAATCTTTAATGGAACAAACAACGTATAGGTTTACTGGAATTAATGGTCAAAATCCATTGACCGAGCTTGACCATGTTTTCTGGGTTTTCCAGAAAACTAAAGAACACAAAGAACAGCGTTTGGCTGTGCTTTGACCAGCATAATTAGAGACCTTAGATTTATGTTTTGTTCATGTTAATGTTATATATATGTACCCTGACATATATACTACATGTTACAACAAACATTACACACACATCAAATACACAAAATCAAAGATATTTAAGCCACAAAACCGTTGACCGGCCATGACTTCTGTTCTGGGTTACCCAGAAACTCAAGAACAGCTCTGACAGTGACTTTGAGCCTCTATAACTTCTTGTTATATGTAGGTTAAAGACTAAAATTTGTTTCATGTTATACTACTGTATGAGTACTACAACATCAACTTTTGAACAAACCAAAACTCATTAACAGTAGCCTTATAATTAATGGTCAAACCAGTCACTCGGCTATGACCAAACTGCTGCCCAGAAACTCAAGAACACCTACAGCGACACTTTCTCTCACTGAAGGGCTTTAGCGACAGACAAAAATTATTTTTCTAAAAATAAATTATAAAAATTAGAAATAATTAATAAATAAATATAAAAACAGTTTTAAAAATTATATAAATAAATTCTGATATTTTTACATAAATTCAATAATTATTATATATTATTTTGATATTATTAATAATTAAATTATTAATAAAGAAATTAGAATAATTATTTATAAATACTAAATAATTATGGAAAAATATTATTAATGATATAAAAATTATAAATAAATGAATATAAATTATTTAAAAATTATAATCAATGTTTTTGTAAAATTTTAAGTAAATATTAATTACTTATAAATAGAAATAAATGTTTAAAAATCAAAATAAATGTTTTAAATACTTTAAAATTTCTAAAAAGATATTTTAAATTATAATTAAATTTTATAAATAAAATTTAGTCCATTTATCAAAGGTATTAAACACAAAACCCTATTAATCTAACCCGATATTATATTAATGTTATAATTGAGTATTGTTATCAATACTAACGTGTTAAATTTATATTTATGAACTTCGTAGGTATTTATTAATGATTGAATAACATAACTTGACTGATCTACGCTCAGGCAAGTTCTCTATCCTTAAATTTCTTATAAAGCAAGTTCTTTATCCTTAAATGTCTTATAAAGAAAGTTCTCTATCCTTAAATTTCTTATAAAGCAAGTTTTCTATCCTTAAATATCTTATAAAGTAAATTTCTTAAACCCTGTTTATTCATTGGACAAGATTTTTATCTTGATATGCTGTTGATATAATATACTACACCTACAATTGAATTACCTTCTTATTGTAAAGTTATTGCTATAGTTCCAGCATAACTAAGAAATGAATTGTTTATTCATATGATAATGTTTATTGAGCATGAACTGTTGAGTCAAACCAAATTGTTTTGGTAAGACATCTTATACTGAAGTTGGGTATCCCGTAAGGGATTGAAAGTTAGTCAATTCATATATTGACATTTAGTGTATTTTGAGCACTGGTAGGATGATATGCATACTCCTAAGATGTTGAATAGGCTGATCCCCTATCTCATATCTGAACAAAATTTCTAAGTCTGTGTGACTGACAGAAATAAAGAAAATTCCAGAAATGGTTGAAATTAGAAATCCAGAGATGGTACAACTATCAATCAAAATTTGAACTGTTATATTTCTTCAAATTTTATATTGTTATAAATACAAACCTTGCTGAGCATGTCATAGCTCACCCTTGCAAATTATTCCCTTTGCAGTTTTAGATGGTAATCCTGGAACTTCTGGAGTAGATAAAGGGAAGCGTCCCTACATAGATTAGATTACATTCTTTCCTGTTTGAATACCTTGTAATAAGAACTCGTTATGAGAATCATGTAATCTAATCTTAATATTATGATATATATATATATATATATATAACATCTTTATTTCCGCAACCGTGTTTTTTTACACACATAGATGTAAAATTAGACTTCTTCAAATCTAGTTGAGATCCTTGGGAACTATTTATCTGAGTGAGGGTATTAATAGCATGGATTGTTCATGTTGTTATTGGTACTCTAGATTTCGGATAGATAGTTACTATCGATACAATAGTATAAATTCATTTGGCTTATACTATACATCTGGGTGAGGGTATTAGTAATATGGACTGTTCATGTTATTGCTGATACTCTGAATTTCGGATAGATAGACTCTTGTCACAGATACAGTTCATATATCCAAGTGAGGGTATCCAAACCCAGTAAAAGTTCTCTTGAGAATTGACAACTGTTATGGGATACTGTGAATTTTGGATCTATGAGAATTATATCTGTTAGTCCCTCTATTTAATGTAATTTTATAATCAGATACCATGGGTGTATAGATTTAAAAGAATTATGTTGATTTTCTGTAAACACCATATCAGATACCGTGGGAGTATAGATATGGGGGAGTTACAATTTTGGTATCAAAGCTGTTAAGGCTATAGATATAAGGAAGAGAAATCTTAGTATATAGTCTTCGAGTCCGTAAAAATTTTAAAAGTATACATAAAATATAACATTAAAATTATTATGTTGTGTAATTTCTATACAGTATTAAAGGAGTTTTCTTTTATAGATGGCTAACTCCAATGCTGAGGAAATGGTAATAGCCAATAATCCACCACAAATAGAGTCATACATAGCCAGTAATGCAGAAGATGAGGAATTGATTCATGATCAACAACTGTTAGATGCTGAGGAAGAAGAGGATCCAGTGGCAGGACAGTTAATGAGAATTGATGAGTATGATGAGGCAATGGCATCACTATTGAAGATAAAAAAATATGAGGGTAATAAGATGATGTTTAGGGCTGATATAGCTGAGGGAATGCTACAGCATGAGAGAGGACATAGTTAACGACTAAAAGTACAACTGCACCACGCATAGAGGGGCAGAAAGGAAATTTAGTCAAGGCTTCTTAAAACATATATGGGTGTTCGAGATACTTTTAATGATTTGCAGTGCCGTGTAGTTCGATATCCGGTGGAGGAGAAGAAGACGACTTATCACATCGATCAATCTGTGGTTGGTCACATGATTCAGGATTCCTTTGATGATATCAATGAATTCTAGAGAGTAGAATAGGTGGTTGAATGCTTTATATTAGTACAATAAAGAAGCATTCAAAGTTTGCAATGTAATCAGTACTTTGTAAGATAGTAGTATGTATAATTATAAAGATGTTGTGTAATACTATTTTGATATATGAAATAAACAATATGTTGTGTTACTCAAATTCTTATGTGAATTTTTATTGGTTTATATAGAATCATGCCACCAACCAGAAGACCCCAAAGAGAAATGAATGATGATAATTCTACCCAGCAGTTAGTAGACCTTATGCTGGGAGTTGTAAATAGACCTGTGAACCAGAATACAACTTTTAAAGACTTTAAATTAGTTGGACCACCTGCGTTTAAAGGTACATCAGAACCTGTAGATGCACAAATTTGGATTTCTGATATAGAGAAATTTTTCCTAGTAACCAATGTTAATAATAACCAAAAGACAACTTTTGCAACCTTTTTCTTGAAGGGTGAGGCTAATTATTGATGGGAATCAACCAAAGGTCGGGTAGAAACTGAAATTGTTCCTTGGGATAGATTCAAAGAGTTGTTCTTTGAAAACTATTTTTCCCAATCCCTGAAAGACCGAATGGAAATAAAATTTCTGGACATAAAACAAGGAGATCTTAGTGTAACCCAGTATATATCTAAGTTTAATTAACTTTCCAGGTTTGCTCCTCATCAAGTAACCACTGAACTTAGAAAAACTCGTAGGTTTCAAGAGGGTTTAAAACCTCAGATTCGGCGTAGATTGTCAGTACTTGAAATAAAAACTTTCTCTGAGATACTAGAGAAGGCCACTATAGCCGAAAGTGAGAATGACAGTCTTACTAAATTTCATCAAGACAAGAGAAGTCAGAATGAAATAGGAAAAATTATGGCAGAACCCTGTTCAGGTGGGTTTAATAACAAACGTAAATGGATAATTCTTTTTCTAACAACCCAGGGAAAAAGATAGGAAATACTAACAATAACTTTAGTAATAATAATATTAAACCTTGTCCTAATTGCGGTAAGAAACATAGAGGAGAATACCTTTATAACAAATGTTTTAATTGTAACACCCCCTTCCCGAAAAGGAAAGGGAGGTCACGAACAAAGCACAACAAACCTCAAAATAAGTAAACAGAGCACTAATAACTTCAAAATATTAATAATGATATTCATCAATGAAGTACTAAATATAATTCTTCAACTAGAATCAAAATAACCAAAACTAAAATTTTAAAACAACCTAGATGGTCAAAGACAACTCTCTCATCAAACTAGCCCTGAATCACCCCTGTAAACCTGTCGGAAGAAAAACACAGCTTAAGCCAATTGCCCAGTACAGATATAGATAATATGAAGATGTACAACTGATATACGAAATCAACCGAGATAAAATACTGAACAAAGCCTCAAGTATAAACACTAACAAAAATATAATCTCCCAAGATTTGAATGGAATATATCAGAATCAACAGAATTAACGAAACTAATAAAAGAGTAAAGAACTAACGAACTGAAATAACTAACTCAATGAATTGAACTGAACTGAAACAATCAAAACTTATACAATGAAATAATAGGCTGAATCAAATGGTTGGGTGTTATTTCATACCGAATGAGCTCAGAAATATACATTGCCACACAGGCAAGTCAAAACAATGCTATACAGGCAAGTTAAAATAATGCCACACAGATAAGTCAAATGATGCCACACAGGCAACCAAAATAATGCCACACATGTAAATCACACATTGGACCGCGAATCCAAATGTATGCAAATCGGATAGGTGTGTTTGGTACAACATCACAAATTCGCAGAACAGAAAACTAGGGTTAACCCATACGCCTCCCACAACAAAACACCAAATGGCCCACTTCCTCTGGAGCCCAAAACGGAGACGTCGTGGACTAATCACACCGCCACGGAAAGTGTCATGCCTCTCGTGCCAAGACGACATGCCTGTGGTACCCCCATAGGTGGTTATAGCTCAGGTATACCCTACGGTATATTCTAACAAAAATACTGTGTCACAACACATGCGACATAATCCTAACAAAAGGGTTCTATATGTACATGTTGAACCAAATCAAATTATGGTCGCAAGGTCTCAAAAGAAGGTAACAACATGTACCGCTCTACAATTATCAAAAATAAATATTAAACATGATAACCTAATTCAAAGAGTACAAATACGGGTCATATGTATCAACTCCAAAATGAAACTAATATATTTATTTCACAGGAAACAATTATGTGAAATAATAACGAAATTCGAACAAGCGACAAAACGAACAAATCAAATTTAACAAGAGTATTGCAGAAAGAGTACGAAATCCGTACCTGATACTTCCAAACCATTTATAGCACACTCCACAAAATGTTACCCTCAAATACCAACGATATCAAATACGAAACGTTATTCACCACCTAAACATATTCACCTCAAATTAAAAATAATCCAAACTAATAATTTCAAAATAATTCATAGTCTATTTAATATGCCTTTAATCATCGCTTTATATCAATTATTAATACTCCAAAATTTATATTCCAAATATAACTCGTTAAGTTTCTTCCGTCCAAGCTAATTACACAAATTAACATAAATAAATTAATAACAGTATATTAAATTCATAATTAATAATTTCCCCTTTTCCATGATTTGTTATTATTATTATTATTATTATTATTATTAAAATTACTATTATAAAATAATATGAGCTTCATGTTCGTTATATACAAAGTACACCAAGATTCATACTAACTTCTGTTCCAAAAATAATATATATAATATAATATAGACTCATTCTTTATGTATACTATACATCCCCACTGCTTCATAACAGTGATCTTAAGCCATGCCACAATTTTTTTTTACTCTTTATGTCAGCTTCATTCAAAACCATTCTTATATATACACACATATAATAATAATATTAATAATTCTCCATATTGTATATTTATTCCAGATATATAATAGAATTAATTCTCACCATTCTATATGTTGACCCATAACTATCAAAATAAGAATACAACTTTTACGTTTTCATTATCACAAGAAATCCCTCTTATTATTATTGACCTCAACTATTTTTATTTACAATCCATTCACAACAACCATGAATTGAAGGAGCAACTTACCTCAAAATAATCAACAACTGAAATATAAGTTGTTCTCCTTTGCGGCTCCCTTTCCGTTCTCTCCCCTCAATTAGTTTGTATAGTGAAATAAAATTAGGTCTAACTATTTATTAATTAAAAGGGTCTTGCCCTAATGAACTTCTAATTGAGTTCAATTAATATAAAGGCCCAAATATATTACCAAATTAAATTATCTATCACTTATTAATTTATTAGCCCACATAAATTAAATGATTAGTTTGACCCAATAAATAATAAAGTCCAAACAATATGTTTTAAGAATATAAATTTAATATTATTATTTTTTTCAGGATATTACATTATCTCCCCCTTAAAAATGATTCCGTCCCCGGAATCAAAAGAATGAATGTACTTACTTATCAAAAGATGCAGATACTCCGCTCGAATAGACTCCTCTATCTCCCAAGTACTTTCCCACTCCGAATGATTTTACCACAAGACTTTAACAAAAGAAATTATTTTCCTCAATTTTAATTTAATCAGTTATTTAATTATCTGCTAAAAGAATTTAATTTTCCAAACAAAACAAGAAATAAAAGAGGGAAACAAAAATCATTTACCTTTTCCAATTTAAATACAATTGTATACAATAAAATTAATTAATATTTAATTTAAAAAAATATGGGTTATTACATTAATTGTGGACAGTCGGGACATTATTATCCACAGTGTCCTCTTCCAAGAAAAAATAAATGTTTTAATTGTGGTTCCTTAGACCATTTTTCAAGGAACTGTTCCAAACCTAGGAATCAAGGAGGAAAAGGGGTTAGAATACTAGAGAATAATAAATCAAAAGTAGTTGCAGTTGGGGTTCAGAGTCGACCTACCGCGAGAACATTTAATATGTCGGTGAGAGATGCTGTTGCTTCACAGGATGTGGTGACAGGTATCATCCCTATCAATACTTTAAATGCATGTGTTATTCGATTCTGGTGCTACATGTTCTTTTGTGTCTAGAAATTTCTCTGCAAACTTGAATACACCTTGTGAAAATCTAGACAAACCATTTTGCGTGGAAATTGCTAATAATGAAAGAATTCCGGTTGAGACCATATACAGAAACTGTAGTGTGATAATAAAAGGACATAATTTTAAGGTAGATTTGATACCAATTCAGTTGGGAAAATTTGATGTAATTTTAGGAATGGATTGGTTAGTTAACCATAACGCGATGATTGATTGTCATCAAAAATGTATAAACCTTTTAACTACTTCGAAGTCAAAGGTAGTGTTCAACGGTAGTTGTTCACCTAAGAAATCTCGATGTTTGACTATAGTTCAAGCAGAAAGATTACTTAGAAAGGGCTGTTTAGGATATTTGGCCTATATAGTTGATACTCGATAGGAAGGAGTAAAACTAGATCAAATACATATAGTTAAGGAATTTCCTGATGTATTTCCAGATGACTTACCAGGTTTACCTCCAGATAGGGAAATTGAGTTCGTCATTGATCTTGCACCAGGAACGACACCAGTTTCTAAGGCACCGTACAGAATGGCACCTATAGAACTGAAAGAGTTACTTATTCAATTACAGGAACTCTTAGATAAAAAGTACATACAACCTAGTGTTTCACCCTGGGGAACACCAGTTCTGATTGTAAAGAAAAAGGATGGAACTATGAGACTATGCATAGACTATAGGGAGCTAAATAAGTTAACTATTAAAAATAAATATCCTTTACCAAGGATTGATGATTTGTTTGACCAATTAAAAGGGGCTGAACATTTTTCAAAAATTGACCTTAGAACAGGTTATCATCAATTAAAGGTAAGAACGGAGGATGTGCCAAAAACAGTGTTTAGGACACGCTATGGACATTATGAGTTTCTTGTAATGTCTTTTGGATTAACAAATGCACCGGCAACATTTATGGATTTAATGAATCGAGTGTTTAAACCATGCTTGGACAAATTTGTTGTAGTGTTTATCGACGATATTCTGGTATACTCGAAAACACGGAAAGAGCATACTGAACACTTGAGAGTCGTATTGGAGATATTACGAAAGGAACAACTTTATGCAAAGTTTTCCAAGTGTGAATTCTGGTTGAAGAGATTGAAACGGTTGTGAATTGGGAACAACCAACAACTCCAACAGAAGTACGAAGTTTTCTCGGTTTAGTGGGTTATTATCGACGGTTTATAAAAGATTTTTCAAAAATGGCAACCCCATTAACTAATTTAACTCGAAAGACGGTGAAATACGTCTGGAAAGATAAATGTGAGGAAAGCTTCCAAGAGTTGAAGAAGCGACTAAGCATGGCTCCAGTGTTATCCTTACCAGATGATACAGGAGGCCTTGTAGTATATAGTGACGCATCACACAGAGGTTTAGGGTGTATGTTGATGCAACATGGGAAAGTGATAGCTTATGCATCACGAGAACTCAAAGATTATGAGAAGAGGTATCCTACTAATGACCTAGAGTTAGCCGCGTTAGTTTTTGCTCTAAAAATTTGGAGACATTACTTGCTCGGGGAGAAGTGTGAGATATATACAGATCATAAAAGTCTGAAATATATTTTTACACAAAAGGAATTAAATTTAAGACAGAGACGATGGTTAGAACTGATAAAGGATTATGACTGTGAAATCTTATATCATCCCAGTAAAGCCAATGTTGTAGCTGATGCGTTAAGTAGAAAGAATCGGGAAAAATTGAATGTATTAACCACCAATAATTGGTTAATAAAAGACTTTGAAAATTTAGAAATTGAGGTGGAATGTCCAACCACCTCTACCCAAAAATTGTATATTTTAGAAGGAGTTTCATCTTTGCTTAATAAAGTTAAAGAGATACAAGAGAAGGATGAAGGATGTCAGAAGTTTAAATCTAATTCAACACATGATAAGTATAATAAATTTAGAATAGATATGGATGGAATAATAAGATATGAAAATAGAATTTGGGTTCCGTTAGACCAAGCTTTAAAAGATGAAATTTTAAACGAAGCTCATAATTTTAAATTTGCCATACATCCTGGCCGTACAAAAATGTATAAGGACGTAAGTCGACACTTTTGGTGGTCGAACATGAAAAGAGAAATAGTTGAATGGGTAAGTAAATGTCTCACGTGTCAAAGGGTTAAGGCGAAGCATCAAAAGCCGAGTGGTTTAATTCAACCCTTACCAATTCCCGAGTGGAAGTGGAAACATATAACTATGGATTTTGTTGTTGGTCTTCCAGCTACACAAAAGGGCCATAATGCCATTTGGGTAATAGTTGACCGTTTAACAAAATTAGCTCACTTTTTACCTATTAAGATTACTCATAACCTAGATCACCTTGCCAAACTTTACATCAATGAAATTATCTCTAGGCATGGAGTACCTGTGTCCATAGTATCAGATCGAGATCCAAGATTTACTTCTAATTTTTGGAAAAGCCTTCAGAAACACTTAGGAACACAACTAAGATTAAGTACAGCTTATCATCCTCAGACCGATGGTCAAAGTGAGAGAACCATACAAACATTAGAGGATATGCTAAGAACTTGTATTATAGATTTCAAAGAAAGTTGGGAAGATCAGTTACCCTTAGTCGAATTTTCCTATAACAATAGTTATCATGCTAGCATAGGCATGCCACCCTATGAAGCTTTATATGGGCGTAAGTGTAGAACACCTTTATGTTTGGATGAAGTCGGGGAAAGACAAATGTTAGGACCTGAGATAATTCAACATACAACTGAAACTATCAGAATTATTCGTAAACGATTACAAGCATCTCAAGATCGACAAAGAAAATACGTCGATCCACATCGTCAACAACAAAACTTTAACGTAGGAAGTCACGTATTCTTGAAAGTATCTCCTTGGAGAGGCAAGATAAGTTTTGGCAAGAAAGGAAAATTAAGTCCGAGATTCATTGGACCTTTTAAAATTTTGAGAAGGGTTGGTGAAGTTGCTTATGAAATAGCACTACCTTTTGAGTTAAATCATATTCATAATGTGTTTCATGTGTCCGTATTATGACCATATAAACCTGATTATAAACACGTTATACAATATGAGCCAATCCAAATAGAGGAAGATCTTTCTTATGTAGAAGAACCTGTGCAGATCGTCGACCGTAAAGAGCAAGTCCTGAGAAATAAAGTGATAGCATCGGTCAAAGTAATTTGGAAGAATCTGAACGTTGAAGAAGCTACATGGGAGCTTGAAGATAAAATGTGTGAGTATAGATATCAAATACCATGGGAGTATAGATATGGGGGCGTTACACTATAACCACTTCTTTCCATAAAGATCTTTCTACCATTATTAAACTTTTCTATTAAAAGTTTTACATTATTCTTTGATAACTCATCTCCTTCTCATTTAAAAATTTATTTTCTCATTTATTCAATATATTCATCATTCAGTGTCGCATTCTAGAACTCACTTCTTTCTAAGGAATATCATCCTTACCACATCCACCTTTTAGAATAGCAAGAATCTTCCACAATTGCTAAAATAATTGGGAAGCGGTATGAATAACTCAGGAATTTACAAGACTCCAAATCATGCTGAGGGTCATAAGACCTTGAACTACGTCCACGGTTATAAGTACTCTTTCAACTTAAACCTTAACAGTCATTAGACTATAGGGACTCCCGTACTTAGGGTGTTAAACCATTCGTACGATGTATTGTGCACAAACATTTAAACGTTATGCGTATGTCCATAGTTATAATTAATCTTTCAACTTAAACTTTAACAGTCATAAGACTATAGGGACTCCTCGTACTTAGGGTGATCAGTCTTTCATATAATGTATAGTGCACAAACATCTAAACGCCTCTGCGTAATCCCCTATAAAAGGGTTGTTCATCTCAGCTTTTCAACATCTGAATTTGCACCAAAATAATTTAGTTTGGCATAGTTTGACAAAGAATGCTTGAATTCCATGAACATCTTTCAATATTCGTCTAGCTAAATCAAATGGCATAGACTTCTACAATAATTCAGACATCAATCAGAATATATATATATATATATATATATATATATATATATATATATATATATATATATATATATATATATATTCTCATATCTTAAAGAAATCTCAAAATCTTTTTATGACGTCATGATACCGCACTGTATTTACAGTCCGTTTGAGGATTTTGTCATTTGGTGATTTTATCTTACTACATCATACCGTAGTGGGTTGACGATCCTTAGATCACATCCAGCACTAAGTAATACTGCATTGATGACTCCATCATTTTTATCATCTCTGCACCAGGTTCCATGATACATTGATGGTATATAAAAAGTATATTTTGATATATTTCAAATCATTTTTATCTAGCCAAAGAAATTAGCATAGACATACGAATAATAGCACTATTTTTAAAAATTCTTTGGTTCACTAGTGTGACCCAACATTTTTTTCCCCAAAAATCAAAAGTATAACCATCGGCACGAAGTCAATAAATTTCGAAAGTCTAGCATAGCTAGTAGATTTAGAATATCCAGGTATCCATCAACTTCAATCATTACTCCATTATTTCATCACTTAACCATTCTATCAATCTTCAACTTCATCAATGCACTCTATACTATAACCATTTTCTACCCAATATAGTTCATCAAACTTACCACACATTGGAAGTTCAGGAACTTGCCACAATAATATGAGTTTAAGAACTTATCCTAGTCAGACCATAGGCGTCCATTCGCTGAGGGGTTCAAAACACACCATATTATTGTGAGTCACGAACTTACCATATGCATTAGTTTTAAGAACCGCACCTAATCCTAATAATATCTGACTAATCTTAATAGTTTCTAACTATAAAATATACACATGAGAAAAGAATCACTTTTTCGCCATATATATATTGATAGTGCAACACCAATATTCCAATGATTATCAATGTGATAAACTAAGCGCAAGTACAAAACCCTCGCCCATACAAATATTTGCATAACTCAGCCATCACATGAGTCCTCAATTAAAATCCCACCTAACTCTATCTTACTCTTAACAACTTACCCTTAACTTGCTCAATACGAATTCCTCGTATCACATTATCTATAACTCCTCGTGAGTTTACCTCATACTATATCATAGTACATTACCTTCATAGCATCAAGCTATAATTATTTAAACATTACAAACCATCTTTCTTTTATAACTTAAACAGATCACGTCGTGATCTTATTCTATAATCATCTCCCTTAAAATTCATTTCTTAACTCATGATCGTTTTGTTTTACGATCCTCTTTCTTTCCTTTTTCATCATACGTATCCATTTCTATACTTGGTACGAGTCTCTAATAGTTTCAATATGGTACACTGAGTGGTTTCCCATAAACAACCAACAAACTAGGTTCCGAGTTACTAGTTCGTATATACCTCCGCTCTATGAAGGAATCGTTTAGCCCAGATACCACACATCAACTATTAAAGAGTACAATTGTACCATACATAAAAATAACTTTTTATTCCTAACTTCTTTATCACTCTCTTTTTATAGACATTGTCTATTTATTATAACCTTACATTCTTATTATTGGAGTTGGGTAACCCCACATTCATATTCCTTATAACTCTGTGAGATTCTTCTTTGAATCCTTTCACGCACGTTTTAATCCCATTCTATATAAATTTCTTAAATTATTTCTTATCGTTCAAACTTTATTTGAGCGTATTCTTTCATTATCTTCACCTTCCTTCTCTAAGGTTATAGCCTACGGTACTCCTACCTAAGGTTTATAACCTACAGCTTTGATACCAACTGTAACGACCACAAATATCATACAATTTAATTCTCAACTTCGGTCGTTAATAAAGACATAAAAGTTTAAATTATTCTGCATTTTATAAAGTTTAACATCGAATAATGATGTAAAATCAGAAGGTAAACGTGTTATTAACGACCGAAGTTGAGAATTAAATTGTATGATTTTTGGGGTCGTTACAACAATGACATAATATTTCAATAAAACAAGTTCAAGGATAAATTTTAAATATTTATAATTTAATTTATCAAGAAATCAATAATGTCCAAATTGTCAACATGATACTTCTTTGTAGAGTAAAATTCAAGAATAATATTCATGTACCAAAAATAATTTGGATAGAAAAGAAATATATTTTTCAGCTAAATAGTATCCCGTGAATAGTACTTCGAGAATAGTACCCCGTGAATAGTAACCCGACACGAAAAGTGTCCCGACTACCCGAGTGAATGATACCAGAGTGGATAGTAATCAGGTGAATAGTAACCCATGAATAGTAACTCATGAATAGTACTCCGGTACGAAAAGTACCCAGAATACCCGAGTGAATAATACCAGAGTGAATAGTAATCGGGTGAATCGTAACCCGTGAATAGTAACTCGTAAAAAAATACCAAAGAAAATTATATTCCATAACGAGTAAAAAAGAAATGATATCTCAGACGAGTATAATAGAATATACGAAACTACAAATGGATTTTCACCCGCTATGCGGTAATCCACGTAGAGAAATCATTTCCACAATTTAATAAAGAATGAATACAAAGGATCATTCACTATGCATGCAGTAATCCACATAGATAGGTTATTTCAATAGAATAATAAAGAATGGAATAACAGAAGAATTCACCATGCATGCGATAGACCGCACAGACAAGTTATTCCCAACAGAATAATAAAGAATGGAACCAGGTCATGCGTATTCCGCACAGACAAGATATTCCAACAGAATAATAAAGAATGAAACCAGGTCATGCGTAATCCGCACAGACAGGATATTCCAAAAGAATAATAAAGAATGGAATAACAACAGAATGCACAAGGCATGCGATAGACCGAACAGACAAGTTATTCCAACAGAATAATAAAGAATGGAATAACAAAAGAATTTCACCATGTATGCGGTTCTTCGCATAGACAGGTTATTCCAACATAATAATAAAGAATGGAATAACAACCCTTACGAGTATTGAAAGAAAATAACTCTCTTAATGAATACGAAAGAATAATACCACTTACCTTAGAAGGAAACTGGATACTAGAATAGTGAGGTAGCAGACTTCTCTTCTTCTTTCTCTCTATAATTTCTTTCTATAATAATTGCTCTATAGCTTTAGTAAATTGGTGAGAAATGAAGGAAGAATGAGCTTCTATTTATAGAAAAATATAGTTTCGATAATTGCAAGTTTTGGGGCTCGAAATATTATAGTATAATACCTTCTTCTTTTTCTTCATTTTTAATTTATTCCTGCAAGTATTATCAAACTTGCACCACCTCCCCTAATAGTAAATCATGTGAATCAATAGTAAATCATATGACTCAATAGTTCCAAATATGTGAAAATACAAATTACAGTATAGTACCTCTATCTATACCTCCATTTTTAACTTAGTCATGCAAGTATTATCAATCTTGCACCATCTCCCCTAATAATAAATGAATGTGAATCAATAGTACACACATGTGAACAAATAGTTATAATCATATGAATCAATAGCAATTAATTGCTCATTTATCCGATTAATTACCCGACTGGTCAGTATAACTTCCAGACATCAATTATTATCAAAATAAATGTCGATTTCCACTAATACTAATAATTCCCACACAATGGAATTATCAATTTCATCTTTAATCAACACAAACTTATTCATCATTAATATTATAACTCACAAAATTTAACAACCAGGTCGTTCCCAGGAAAGAGGGGGATTTCCAATAAGGATTTCTCCTTATTGGTGCGCAATTAGGTGACCAAACCTCTCCTTGACAGAACTTCTAGACATTGTCAATATTGCAAATAATAATATGAATAACTTTGCCGTCTCAATTATTGATTTAATAATATAACATATTATGCGGATGATACTGTGACAATAATTGAATCAATAATATGAGAGATATGTTGCAGCAATTACTGTAGCAATAATTAAGTATAACTGAGTGACTTCTTACGTAAGCGTCAATAATCAATACCGTGTGCTACTATGCAACTACGCGTATTACTGTACTTTTACTACCGGGTAATTCAACAGTTTTAACGGTAACACTTTCGTCGTTATTTTTATAAAATGATAATTCTTTCGTTTTCTAACTACGACAATACTTCCATTGTGGGGTCCACCAATGATTGTGCCGTCGTATGAATATTCCCCGACCAATCGAATATTATATAACAACTTACTTATTTTGTAAAATTTATAAATATTACCCACAACTATAACATTATATCAAATCCACACCATAATATTCAAAAAAATATTTCGAGAAATTTAAATATTTATTCATAAAATTTGGGGTCTCACAATCTCCCCTCCTTATGAAATTTCGCCCTCGAAATTTATGTACGTACCTAGTATGCCGTAGAGATGAGGATACCTTGACTTCATTTTACATTCTAACTCTTCAGTTATAACCTTTGAGTGTTGAATACGATCCTTCTTATCCAAGAATTTAACACATATCTCCTCATACGTTAAATCTTCTGCTATCTCGTCTAGTTCCAATTCAATAATGTGGTTCAGGTCGTCCACATATTTACGTAACATCGATACGTAAAAAAATGTTATGAACACGCGACATACTTGGCGGTAAAGTGATTCTATAGGCCATAGTTCCTACTCGATCGAGGATTTCAAATAGACCAATAAAATCAAGGGTTGAGATTACCTCTCTTCATCGAGTATTGCTTCTAAATTACACCCTCTTGAACCTTCTTCTTCACATTCATCAGCTCTGGGTGTGTAGCTTAAGCGGCTTTAACTTTATCGATTAAATTCGATTCTACTCGTATATTCGTTATCTTCACGTGGGTCCCTAGAGTCTTTAACTCTATCTTCATCATTTGTAAGTTATACGAAATGGGTTTTTGTGTTAACAACGTCACACTCGTAACCTCATACGATCTTCTACTCAACACATCAGCTACCACGTTCTCTTTCCCACGATGGTATTGAATGGTATAATCGTAATCTTCAACAGCTTGACCCAACGTCTTTGGCGCATAATACGTTCGTTCTAGATGAAGAAATATTTAAGGGTTTTAGAAATGGGTTTTGTATTGGGGTCAATACAAAATTCGATTTCACACTCTGGAGTAGGCCAGGAAGTTCTTCGAGAATACGTTAGGAAATTTATTAACGATAGAAAAAAAACTGTGACTTTCATCCAAGACTTGGATAGCACGTCACATTGATACCTATCAACTTGTCATCGTCATTCACGGTGTCCCCTACGGATAGTCTAGCTTCAGTGTATTCCAAGACTTGGAAGTCACAAGCGAAAGGCTCGGGGATCTTTACTTATGGCTTGATATGACAATGATTGACTTTAGTGGTTTGGTTGCTTGAATTCGCATAACAGGTTGGTAAGGAATATGAAAGCTAACAACCTTACGAAAAGCATGATGAGTAGTTAACCAATCAATTCCTAAAATGGCATCAAAGGCCAATATTTTCAAAGAGATAAGATCGACAGGTAATGTGAAAGTGTCGATTTAAATCAAACATGATTTATAAACAGTGGAGGTAACGAAGGTTTTTGCTAACGAAGTTTCAATCGATAATTCAAAGTCTAACTTCTCTAGATTTAAATTTAAACGTTGAGCGCAAGCAAGAGAGATAAAAGAATGGGTAGAACCGGTATTTAATAAGGTATAAACTTCGCAAGAATTTATAATTAACTAACCCGTGCTAACTTCGTTTGGGTCACTCGCTTTTTGAAAAGTCACGAAAAATGCCCTTCCTGAAACCACCGACTTTGTTTTGTCCGTATCCGCCTTTGGTGCCACCGTCCCAGCAGGACTTGACTTTGGTGCACGACAAAATCAAGCTAGGTGACCTTTTTTCCACAATTATAACATGCTTTGGACTGCATCACTCAGTTTGGACTGATATATCCCTCCCCTCCGCATTTGAAGCATACAATTGGTGGTCGTTCTCCTTCCTTGAAAACGGGTGTTGGTGCTGCTATCTTTCCATCGTTGTTGAACCTTCTCTTCTTGAAATTTCCACTCCTATTATCTTGGCCATGAATACCACCGAAGTGGTTACCATTCTTGGCATGATAATTTCCCCCACGATGGTTATCATTGTTCCGATGGCCGTTACCACCGTTACGATTATTATCGTGTTGTTGGTCATTGCCTTTTGGTTGTGCTGACTCATTATCGTACTCCAATAACTGAGACCTATTCACAACATCTGAATATATACAAGGCTTATGAGAAATGAGGTATTGACGTATATCGGGTTTCAAACCTCTTAGAAACATTCGTGTCATTCACTCCTTATTATATACCAAATGGGATGCAAACCGGGATAACTCCGCAAATTTAGCCTCGTATTGCGACACGGTCATATCGTTTTGCTCCAACTTGATAAACTCTACCTCCTTCATGTGACGAATACTTTCGGGAAAGTACTTGTTGTTGAACAACTCTAGGAACTTCTCCCAAGACATCTTGAGTACGTCAGGTTGGGTATGTTTTACAGATTCCCACCAATAATCTGCCTCTTCACACAACATAAAGGTGGCAAAGGGAACCTTTTGCTCCTCGGAGCATCCCAAGACATCAAATATCTTGGTGATTTGCTTTAACCACGTCTCCGCCTTAAGGGGTTCTGGCTTTCCCAAAAACTCCGGTGGTCCCAGCTCCTTGAATTGCTTAGTGGTGACCGACCGTGGGTTGCCATTATTTCCACCTATATTTTGAACAGAAGTCTCTCTTACCTGATGTTGCATGAATTGAATAAAGCCTCTGAATATCCCATCGTTCATCATTTGATCGGTGTTGTTATTTTCCTGAGGATTATTGTCTTCATGTTGCACATTATCCTGGGTATTGATTGTTGGTGACTCAACGGTCTCATGTGCTTCATTGCTGATCTCAACATTTTTAGATGCCATTTTCAAACACTGTCACAAAACAAGGGTTAATTGACATATCACATATTATCCCTATACTCTGACCAACCAATTAAATACCAAATAAACTTAGGTAGGTCATACTAGCGAAGGAATTCCCCGTCTCTCCCCTCCTAGTTCTTGTCTCACATCTCAACCAGGGATCATATCCCTAAGCTTTGATACCAACTGTGACGCCCCCAAAACAGGTATACATCACCCATCTTGAGTCGCCAGATACATGGTACATAAATTCAAATACAACTTAATTATACAACAGTCGTGTAAAATACGACAAAACATAGCTGAGAGTTTAAACAATAATATTGTCATCTAGACAATATCCACACTCAGTGGTGTCCTCATTATAATTATTATCACATTATTCCGTAGAATAGTGAGGAATAATAAAGCCATTTATCCTTAACCATCACTCCATTCCCCGACTTGTCCCAGCTATATTCTCATTTCCTGAAGAGAACAATGAAAGAAAGGGTGAGCTCAACTAGCCCAGAAAGAAAATATTATAACTAAGATAATGCAGAATAAATTATCCTTAGCCTTCAACAGTATAACAACTGATAGAATACAATAGACAACAAGTTTTAGATCAACAACTGCAGCGGAAATAAGCAATCCATTAGAAGAGTCAAGTAGAGCATAAAATCTACTATCTTCTATGATTTAAAAAGTTTTTCATCAACTTTATCGCTGAGACTCAGCTTAAAAAGATAAACCACATCATCGAATCATCCCTGCATCATGGCCAATGATAATCATTAAATCATCAATGGTCATGACTATACCGAATAATCCCTGGTCATAATCATCCCAAAAATTGTCCATCAATGCACTACAGGCCAATGAAGACTTTTACCACATCATTCGTCACATTACGGTCATGATTATACCGAATAATCCCTGGTCATAATCATACCAAGTCCATCTATGCACGTAAGCTAAAGATGACTTTAATCACAATATAAGCATGAGGATGATGACAATGACATAATAATTCAATAAAACAAGTTCGAGGATAAATTTTAATGATTTATAATTTAATTTATCTAGAAATCAATAACGTCCAAATTGTCAACATTATACTGCTTTGTAGAGTAAAATTCAAGAATAATATTCATGTGCCAAAAATAATTTAGACAGAAAAGAAATATATTTTTCGGGTGAATTGTACTTCGGGAATAGTACCCCGTGAATAGTACCCCAACACGAAAAGTGTCCCGAATACCCGAGTGAATGATAACAGAGTGAATAATAGTCGGGTGAATAGTAATCGGTGAATAGTAACTCATGAATAGTATTCCAGAAAGAAAAGTATCCCGAATACCCGAGTGAATAATACCAGAGTGAATATTAATAAGGTGAATAGTAACTCATGAATAGTAACTCATAAAAAATACCAAAGAAAATGATATTCCATGACGAGTACAAAATAAATGATATCTCAAACGAGTATAATAGAATATACGAAACTGCAAATGGATTTTCACCCGCCATGCGGTAATCCACGTAGACAGATCATTTCCACAATTTAATAAAGAATGAATACAAAGGATCATTCACCATACATATAGTAATCCACATAGACAGGTTATTCCAACAGAATAATAAAGAATGGAATAACAGAAGAATTCACCATGCATACGATAGACCGCACAGACAGGTTATTTCCAACAGAATAATAAAGAATGGAACCAGGTCATGCGTAATCCGCACAGACAGGATATTCCAACAGAATAATAAAGAATGGAACCAGGTCATGCGTAATCCGCACAGACAGGATATTCAAACAGAGTAATAAAGAATGGAATAAAAACAGAATTCACCAGGCATGCGATAGACCGCACAGATAGGTTATTTCAACAGAATAATAAAGAATAGAATAACAAAAGAATTTCACCATGTATGCGATACTTCGCATAGACAGGTTATTTTAACATAATAATAAAGAATAGAATAACAACCCTTACGAGTATTGAAAAAAATAACTCTCTTCATGAATACGAAAGAATAATACCCCTTACCTTAGAAGAAAACTGGATAATGGAATAGAAAGCTAGCAGACTTCTCTTCTTCTTTCTCTCTATAATTTCTCTCTATAATAATTGATCTATAGCTTTAGTGAATTGGTGAGAAATGAAGGAAGAATGAGCTTCTATTTATAGGAAAATATAGTTTCAATAATTGCACATTTTGGGGCTCGAAATATTACAGTATAATACCTTCCTCTCTTTTTTTCATTTTTAATTTAGTCCTGCAAGTATTATCAAACTTTCACCACCTCCCCTAATAGTAAATCATGTGAATCAATAGTAAATCATGTGACTCAATAGTTCCAAACATGTGAAAATACGAATTACAGTATAGTACCTCCATCTATACCTCCATTTTTAACTTAGTCATGCATGTATTATCAATCTTGCACCATCTCCCCTAATAGTAAATGAATGTGAATCAATAGTACACACATGTGAACAAATAGTTATAATCATGTGAATCAATAGCAATTAATTGCTCATTTATTCGATTAATTACCCGATTGGTCAGTATAACTTCCAGATATCAATTATTATCGAAATAAATGTCGATTTCCACTAATACTAATAATTCCCACACAATGGAATTATCAATTTCATCTTTAATCAACATAAACTTATTCATCATTAATATTATAACTCACAATATTTAACAACCAGGTCGTTCCCAGAAAAGAGGGGGCTTTCTAATAAGAATTTCTCCTTATTGGCACGCAATTAGCTGACCAAACCTCTCCTTGATAAAACTTCTAGACATTGTCAATATTTAAAATAATAATATGAATAATTTTGTCGTCTCAATTATTGATTTAATAATATAACATATTATACAGATGATACTATGACAATAATTTAATCAATAATATAAGAGATATGATGCAACAATTACTGTAGTAATAATTGAGTATAAGTGAGTGACTTCTTACGTAAGCATCAATAATTAATACCGTGTGCTACTATGCAACCACGTGTATTACTGTACTTTTACTACCGGGTAGTTCAACAGTTTTAACGGTAACACTTTCGCCGTTATTTTTATAAAATGATAATTCTGTCATTTTCTAACTACGATAATACTTCCATTGTGGGGTCCACCAATGATTGTGTCGTCGTACGAATATTCCCTGACCAATCCAATATTATATAACAACTTGCTTACTTTGCAAAATTTATAAATATTACCCACAATTATAACATTATATCAAAACCGCACCATAATATTCAAAAAAATATTTTGAAAATTTTAAATCTTTATTCATAAAATTTGGGGTCTCACACTGGACATTCATTTCAGATAAACAAACGGTATAAACATCTATCCATTTATATATATATATATATATATATATATATATATATATATATTGTACTCCATCATTTATTACATTGATTGCATATTTCTGATAAATTACCTTTTTTGTCCCCAGGGTTTGATTAATGCTTTAGAAGATGTGGTCCAAGGTGCTGAACACAGACATTGTGTTATGCATTTATATAAGAACTTTTGGCGAAAACATAAAGGCTCTGGAATAAGAAAATTGGTTTAGAATGTTGCCAAAGCAACAAATCCTTATACTTTCAAAAGTCAATGAAGGTGTTAAAAAAGGAAAATAAGAGTGCATATGAATGGTTAACTCCTAAGCCACCTTCTCAGTGGAGTAGGTCTCATTTTCAGACCATATACAAAAGTGACATGTATATTAATAACCATTGTAAGGTATTTAATAGCAAAATTCTTAAGGCTAGAATGAAACCAATAATAGGGTGTCTAGAAGGACTTAAATTATATTGCATGAATAGGATTGTTAAAATAAGAGAAATGATGTTGAAACAAAATGGTGTAGTATGCCCTAGAATAGCTAAAAAAGTAAAAAAAAATGGAAAGGTCAGGCAGGGGGTGGATTGCCATTGTGGTCAGGTGGTGATGGGAGGTTTACAGTGACTGTGATAGCCCCGAATCCGGGCCCCGAATCGCCTCGGACTCGGTTCACTATTTCTTTCACTAATTGCGGAAGATATAAACATAAATTGTTTATACATTACATTACACACTATTCCCCAAGGTCGAGTAACCTTAACTTATTACACATTTCCTAAACTATCTATTACACAACAATATTGATCATAATTACAAACTAACTGCACTTTATATTCCAAGCTGTACTTAGCTTTAATCGTTTCCTGTATACGACGCATTTGCTTTACCTGCAATGTTTTATCATGATATAGAAAGGGTGAGCATGAAAGTTGCCCAGCAAGTTTATATACAATAACATAACAATATATCATGATTGAAGAGTATGAATAATTGATTGGCTATAATTCAACATTATGATTGTGAACTAGCAGGAACAAAATTTTGACTGAACAAGTATTTTACATGAACAAACATTTCTGAACCAACTGGTAATGAAGGTGATCAGCCTTTCATACCTGACTTATACATGCAAGATGTACAGAGTACAAATTTCATGGTAATCAGTAATGATTAACCATAAGCTTGAATAAACACTCTTATTAGAGTTAAGTACAAGAAAACTTGCCTGAACCGTTGATTACCGCAGGCAATTAATAACGCTTTATCTGAAGACCTAATATTAATAATATAGATCTCCAATTATTAGAATAATATCATCACAGTATAATACTGTTATACTTATATCCACGGAATAACCTAAACACATTACCACATAAGCCTATCAGTCTATAACACACATAAGACTAGGTATCAAGTCAAACTATTATAGTCTGAGTTGAACCCGACACAATTCTATCATCCCGACGGTCTAGTCGGACAATATTCGAGTTTAAGTTCAATTAAACTCTGACTAAGCACTTAACAATTTCACAGATAATTTCTTATCAGTCAAAACATCTTTTCTAGACTCGTAATAATTTTCGGATAATTATTACCATTTATCAATATTTTAAAATCCTTAATACCGTATTTAAATAAATTAAATACACCATAATACCTTAATCATTAATATTTATTTAATATAAAATATTAATAAAAATCATTACATAATATTATAATATAATTATAATATCACAAAGTATTTTTAATACTTTAAAATCATTTTTATATGATTTTCCAACACTTAAATCCATTATCCGATAATTAATATTAATATTAAAATATTAATATTTTTATGCCAAAATATCAAAAGTTATATTTTATAACTTAAAATATTTTTATAACACTTAAATCATTTTTATATGATTTATAAAGTATTAATTCCATTTTTCCCTAATTTATTTAACATATTTATTAAATAAACTAATTATCATTAATATAGATTAATTAATGAATTTCATCACAAAATATTAAAAGTCATCAAAAATAACTTAAAATATATTCTTATACCATAATATTATTTTTCATGATTTTTCATGAATTAAAAACTATTTTTAAATAATTTATTTAATATTGTAATTAAATAAATAAATATCATTTATATTCCAAAAATATTAAATATTTTCAAAATATACTCAAAATAGTTAAAAACTATTTTTCAGACTTTAAAATAATTTTTCATAATTTATTTTGTATTTTTAATAATTAAAAACCATTTTTTTCTATTTTTAAATCAATTTCCGGAAATTATTAAATAAACTGTCGCTAAAGGCCTATAGCGACACTTGTCTGTCGCTATAGGTGTTCTTGACAGAATTCAGGGTACCTAGTTTGATCGAAAATTAAACCGTGTTCTGATCGATTTCTGGGACTGTGATTGGTTTCATGTTGTAGTATTTATGTAATACTACAATCACCAACTTGTTTCATGGCTATACAACATCACAACAGCAAGATCTCGGCCTCCAAAAAGTCTGACAACGTGTTCTTCATTTTCTGGGTTTTCCAGAAAATGAAGAACAGTCGAGGTTAACAGCTTTCAATCCTTATATCATAGTTTCTGTACTTTGTTTCGGTGATCTATAAGTTCTAACGTGCAGTCCGTATGTCAAGGTACAACAAACGATCATCAGATCAACTTAACAACAACAGATCTACAAGATTCAAGCCGGTCAAAGTGGCGACCAAGAACTGTTCTTGAACAAATCTGGGTTTTCCAGATTGTTCTTGAGGCAGTTCGGTCAACTACCTTTGACCATGATTTATTTATGATCCTGATGAAGATATGGGTGATCTAAAGCTTTTACACGGTAGAACTCATGTCATACTACAACCTTAACGCAACAAAATGACCAAATTAACAAACAAAAGCAAGTTTAATGACCTGCAAAAACGTTGTCAGACCGATCTGAAAATTCTGGGTTACCCAGATTTTCAGAAATCGTGATGGGTCAATGACCTTTGACCGCTCATATCTTTTGATCTATACATGGTATGAGGTTGATTCAAGTTTTAAATGAAAGATCTCATGACATAGAATATATATATAACATAAAACACACATAATACATAACACAACCGGATCTAGGAGCTCTGACATTTGACTGTCAGACACTTTTTCCAACATTTTCCAGATTTCAATAAACATTAAATCCGAGCCTTTAGGTGTTATGGATCCATGATCCAACAACCCAGATCTCTAATTGACACCATATTACACATATTTAACCAATCAATTACAACATTTAACATAAAAATCATAGATTTCAAAATTTGAAGGTTTTATACCTTTTCATGCTTGATTTTGATTTCTGATCCTTTAATCTGTTTATGATACACGTGGGGCTGCATTTTGGGACTGATCTAGCAACACATTTCGTGGGTTTGAGAGATTATGGGAGTTGGTGAGAGCAAGAATGAAATTGTCTATATTATGAGCATTCTCTCTCTCTAAAATCATTTATACCAAGCTTGATTCATTGTATGATGCCACCTAGCTGCTGAGTTGCTGGATTTTAAGTCAAAGGTTAGCTAGGTTTAGGCTTAGGGTTGGTAAACCACTCAAGATTTTGGTAAGATTGCAAGTTACTTATTTAAAGAATATGATTTAAGGGCATTATGGACCTTTCCATTTTTTTTAGAATTTTGCATGAGTTGTACACCCTTAGGGTTAGGGTTTGGATCATTGAAAGTTTAGGGTTTGACCCTAAAAATTTATCAACTTAGTTTCTAACATTTTCCAAATTTCGGTTATAAAAATTGGAATATTAACAATTAAAAATTATAATTAGAATTTACTAATTATATTTAAAATTCCTTAATCATGCTTTCATTCTTGCTAATTAGGATTAATATTTCCTAATTAAAATCGCTAATTACGCAATTAGGGTCAAAATGGTCATTAGGGTTTATAAACCACTAATTAGGGTTTCTAATAGAAAAATTAATTTTCTAATTTAGAATTTAAATCTCGTAATTAGATTAGGGTTTTCTAATTACTCATAAATTGAAATAATTAGGATTAGGGTTTTCTAATTAGCATTGCTAATTTTAACAATTAATCCACCACTGAACAATTAGGATTTTTGACGGAACAATTAGGGTTCCAATAAATTGAAAATTAGGGTTTGTTAATTAATTAACCTTTACCCTAATTAATACTTAATAAATAGCACTAAAGCCTTAAAATTCTCCGTTATAATCCCAGATTAGGGTTTTATTTTAACAGAATCTGAAACTAGGGTTTTCAGATCTGACATTAGGGTTTTCAAATTTGTAATTAGGGTTTTGTAATCAATTTGTTAAGATTAACCCTAATTAATCTTTTAATTATTTACACTTATGCCATTAAGTTCCCGATTTTGGGTTTCATGCACCGAATTAGAGTTTCGGATTCACGGAACTGAAACTAGGGTTTCCAGAACCGATTTCTAGGATTTCTTATTAACCGCTAGGGTTTTCTAACCGAACATTGTCGTTCTTAAAATATTCTTAGGGTTTGTTACAGATATAATTTATCTGGTCAACCCTTGACCCTTAACCACATTCTGTACACAGAACATAACTATATACACAGAACATAATCACATAAATTCTTAATCCTGAATAATTCACCAATATCCTTTACAGAATTTTGAAACCCTCAAAATTCAATCCCAATAACATTAAATGCATACACTTATTTTCTATCTAGGTCTAATATTTGACCTTAAATCAATCATTTAAGATTTTACTAAATTGCCCAAATTTTCGGGTTGTCACATTCACCCCTCCTTATAAGAATTTCGTCCCCGAAATTCACCTTACACCTTTCACCGTGCACCTTACACCATTCACACATAAACCATTCACAAACATTATTACATGTTACCCAATACACCTCTCACCAGAGTAAAAGTTTTGAAATTGTACTGAGGAGTCATTTAGACTATTTGTCTGTCATTTTCGCATAGGTTTTATGGAAATTCATCCGCAAACCGTCATTACTTACGGACACAAAGGGTGATCAGCCCGATATGCCCTGTACTGATCAGGTACTGTTGGTCGGAACAATTTGTTCCTCTTTTCCGCCTTGGGCGCATAAACTTTTACCTCAGTCTTATTGGATTCCGCACCAAAACAATTTGGTTCGGGAAATTCTTTCAATGAACACTTGGAGTTTTTTTTATAACTTTAGTCTAGCTGAATCAAATAGCATAGACTCAAATCAATAATTCAATTCAATCGAATTATTTAGGTGTAGCCAAACCCCGTTGGCAAATTAAAATTTTTTAAAATAATTTCGAGAATGACGTCATGATGCCGTACTATATTAACAGTCCGTTTGAGGATGCCGTCATTGTATGACTTTGTCATAACACATCATACAATAGTGGAACAGCGACTTTAGGTCAAGTTCACACTAAGTATTCCTGTATTTACAACTCCATCACATTTTTATCATCTCTGCATCAGGTTACATGGTACATGAGTGATAATTGAAAATAATTTTTGATATTTCAAATCATTTGCGTCTAGCCGAAATAAGTAGCATAGACTGTACTTTAAACCGTTTCAGAAATGGTTACGAGTCTACATTTTTTTTTAAAAGGCACATAGTGCGTATTTAGCTTGATGTCAAAAATTTCGAAGTTTAGCATAGCTAGGAGTTTAGGAAAACCTAAGTCTCCACTAATGATCATTTGCTTAATAATCTATCTGTTCCTATAATCCTTAACACTCTATTCACACACAACTATACCCAATTCATAAAACCACACTTATGATTTCATAACTTGGCCACAATTATATGAGTTTACGAACTTACCCTGACCTTTTAGCGACCGTTCGCTGAGGGGCTCATAAACATTTCATATAACTATGTGTCAAGAATGTCACATAAGTATGAGTTCTAAGAACTCGTACTTAATTCTATATTCTCTACCTATGACCTATTTATCTATATATAACAACTAGCGTGACACAACATTTCAACTATTACCAATGCCACCAACTAAGTAGTTTTTACACCAAGTACAATTCCCCTCCCATACAAGGAATCATACAACTCTGTTGCTGGCACGAGTCCTCATTGAAATCCCCACCTAACCTTAACCCCCTTTTTCAATACGAATTTAATTCGTATTCATTATCCATAACTCATTTATGAGTTTTCATTTTCATAGTACCATTTCATAGTACAACTTTCACACAGCATCTTGCTGTAAACTTTTCAATCATTAGGTTGATTCATTTCCCATATCATAACCTTTATCAGATCACGGGGTGATCTTATCGTATATATTACGATTCAATTCCATGCACTATGATCGTTTTATTTTACGATCTCCTATCCCTGCACTTTCAGTCTTTTAGACCCGATCTATTCACCGTTACCGTTCAACTTTATTATCAGAGTTAGGGAACTCTGTAGCTTAACAACTTACCGAGATTCGTCTTTGAATCTTGCTGACCAACTAACTCTATGTGAGTTAGTCTTATCCTAATCACTGCGGTTATTGGTCTCAGGTATTACTACCTAAGCTTCATAACCAACAGCTCTGATACCAACTGTGATAGCCCCGAATCCGGGCCCCGAATCGCCTCGGACTCGGTTCACTATTTCTTTCACTAATTGCGGAAGATATAAACATAAATTGTTTATACATTACATTACACACTATTCCCCAAGGTCGAGTAACCTTAACTTATTACACATTTCCTAAACTATCTATTACACAACAATATTGATCATAATTACAAACTAACTGCACTTTATATTCCAAGCTGTACTTAGCTTTAATCGTTTCCTGTATACGACGCATTTGCTTTACCTGCAATGTTTTATCATGATATAGCAGAGGTGAGCATGAAAGTTGCCCAGCAAGTTTATATACAATAACATAACAATATATCATGATTGAAGAGTATGAATAATTGATTGGCTATAATTCAACATTATGATTGTGAACTAGCAGGAACAAAATTTTGACTGAACAAGTATTTTACATGAACAAACATTTCTGAACCAACTGGTAATGAAGGTGATCAGCCTTTCATACCTGACTTATACATGCAAGATGTACAGAGTACAAATTTCATGGCAATCAGTAATGATTAACCATAAGCTTGAATAAACACTCTTATTAGAGTTAAGTACAAGAAAACTTGCCTGAACCGTTGATTACCGCACGCAATTAATAACGCTTTATCCGAAGACCTAATATTAATAATATAGATCTCCAATTATTAGAATAATATCATCACAGTATAATACTGTTATACTTATATCCACAGAATAACCTAAACACATTACCACATAAGCCTATCAGTCTATAACACACATAAGACTAGGTATCAAGTCAAACTATTACAGTCTGAGTTGAACCCGACACAATTCTATCATCCCGACGGTCTAGTCGGACAATAATCGAGTTTAAGTTCAATTAAACTCTGACTAAGCACTTAACAATATCACAGATAATTTCTTATCAGTCAAAACATCTTTTCTAGACTCGTAATAATTTTCGGATAATTATTACCATTTATCAATATTTTAAAATCCTTAATACCGTATTTAAATAAATTAAATACACCATAATACCTTAATCATTAATATTTATTTAATATAAAATATTAATAAAAATCATTACATAATATTATAATATAATTATAATATCACAAAGTATTTTTAATACTTTAAAATCATTTTTATATGATTTTCCAACACTTAAATCCATTATCCGATAATTAATATTAATATTAAAATATTAATATTTTTATGCCGAAATATCAAAAGTTATATTTTATAACTTAAAATATTTTTATAACACTTAAATCATTTTTATATGATTTATAAAGTATTAATTCCATTTTTCCCTAATTTATTTAACATATTTATTAAATAAACTAATTATCATTAATATAGATTAATTAATGAATTTCATCACAAAATATTAAAAGTCATCAAAAATAACTTAAAATATATTCTTATACCATAATATTATTTTTCATGATTTTTCATGAATTAAAAACTATTTTTAAATAATTTATTTAATATTGTAATTAAATAAATAAATATCATTTATATTCCAAAAATATTAAATATTTTCAAAATATACTCAAAATAGTTAAAAACTATTTTTCAGACTTTAAAATAATTTTTCATAATTTATTTTGTATTTTTAATAATTAAAAACCATTTTTTTCTATTTTTAAATCAATTTCCGGAAATTATTAAATAAACTGTCGCTAAAGGCCTATAGCGACACTTGTCTGTCGCTATAGGTGTTCTTGACAGAATTCAGGGTACCTAGTTTGATCGGAAATTAAACCGTGTTCTGATCGATTTCTGGGACTGTGATTGGTTTCATGTTGTAGTATTTATGTAATACTACAATCACCAACTTGTTTCATGGCTATACAACATCACAACAGCAAGATCTCGGCCTCCAAAAAGTCTGACAACGTGTTCTTCATTTTCTGGGTTTTCCAGAAAATGAAGAACAGTCGAGGTTAACAGCTTTCAATCCTTATATCATAGTTTCTGTACTTTGTTTCGGTGATCTATAAGTTCTAACGTGCAGTCCGTATGTCAAGGTACAACAAACGATCATAAGATCAACTTAACAACAACAGATCTACAAGATTCAAGCCGGTTAAAGTGGCGACCAAGAACTGTTCTTGAACAAATCTGGGTTTTCCAGATTGTTCTTGAGGCAGTTCGGTCAACTACCTTTGACCATGATTTATTTATGATCCTGATGAAGATATGGGTGATCTAAAGCTTTTACACGGTAGAACTCATGTCATACTACAACCTTAACGCAACAAAATGACCAAATTAACAAACAAAAGCAAGATTAATGACCTGCAAAAACGTTGTCAGACCGATCTGAAAATTCTGGGTTACCCAGATTTTCAGAAATCGTGATGGGTCAATGACCTTTGACCGCTCATATCTTTTGATCTATACATGGTATGAGGTTGATTCAAGTTTTAAATGAAAGATCTCATGACATAGAATATATATATAACATAAAACACATATAATACATAACACAACCGGATCTAGGAGCTCTGACATTTGACTGTCAGACACTTTTTCCAACATTTTCCAGATTTCAATAAACATTAAATCCGAGACTTTAGGTGTTATGGATCCATGATCCAACAACCCAGATCTCTAATTGACACCATATTACACACATTTAACCAATCAATTACAACATTTAACATAAAAATCATAGATTTCAAAATTTGAAGGTTTTATACCTTTTCATGCTTGATTTTGATTTCTGATCCTTTAATCTGTTTATGATACACGTGGGGCTGCATTTTGGGACTGATCTAGCAACACATTTCGTGGGTTTGAGAGATTATGGGAGTTGGTGAGAGCAAGAATGAAATTGTCTATATTATGAGCATTCTCTCTCTCTAAAATCATTTATACCAAGCTTGATTCATTGTATGATGCCACCTAGCTGCTGAGTTGCTGGATTTTAAGTCAAAGGCTAGCTAGGTTTAGGCTTAGGGTTGGTAAACCACTCAAGATTTTGGTAAGATTGCAAGTTACTTATTTAAAGAATATGATTTAAGGACATTATGGACCTTTCCATTTTTTTTAGAATTTTGTATGAGTTGTACACCCTTAGGGTTAGGGTTTGGATCATTGAAAGTTTAGGGTTTGACCCTAAAAATTTATCAACTTAGTTTCTAACATTTTCCAAATTTCGGTTATAAAAATTGGAATATTAACAATTAAAAATTATAATTAGAATTTACTAATTATATTTAAAATTCCTTAATCATGCTTTCATTCTTGCTAATTAGGATTAATATTTCCTAATTAAAATCGCTAATTACGCAATTAGGGTCAAAATGGTCATTAGGGTTTATAAACCACTAATTAGGGTTTCTAATAGAAAAATTAATTTTCTAATTTAGAATTTAAATCTCGTAATTAGATTAGGGTTTTCTAATTACTCATAAATTGAAATAATTAGGATTAGGGTTTCCTAATTAGCATTGCTAATTTTAACAATTAATCCACCACTGAACAATTAGGATTTCTGACAGAACAATTAGGGTTCCAATAAATTGAAAATTAGGGTTTGTTAATTAATTAACCTTTACCCTAATTAATACTTAATAAATAGCACTAAAGCCTTAAAATTCTCCGTTATAATCCCAGATTAGGGTTTTATTTTAACAGAATCTGAAACTAGGGTTTTCAGATCTGGCATTAGGATTTTCAAATTTGTAATTAGGGTTTTGTAATAAATTTGTTAAGATTAATCCTAATTAATCTTTTAATTATTTACACTTATGCCATTAAGTTCCCGATTTAGGGTTTCATGCACCGAATTAGAGTTTCGGATTCACGGAACTGAAACTAGGGTTTCCAGAACCGATTTCTAGGATTTCTTATTAACCGCTAGGGTTTTCTAACCGAACATTGTCGTTCTTAAAATATTCTTAGGGTTTGTTACAGATATAATTTATCTGGTCAACCCTTGACCCTTAACCACATTCTGTACACAGAACATAACTATATACACAGAACATAATCACATAAATTCTTAATCCTGAATAATTCACCAATATCCTTTACAGAATTCTGAAACCCTCAAAATTCAATCCCAATAACATTAAACGCATACACTTATTTTCTATCTAGGTCTAATATTTGACCTTAAATCAATCATTTAAGATTTTACTAAATTGCCCAAATTTTCGGGTTGTCACAGTGACTATGACTTCTGTAGACACTCGAAACTTTGTTTTCCTGTTACTAACTATGAAGGAGGATAAAAACATCTTTTTTACACTCCAGAGATAACCCTGGAGGACCACAACATCAGTTTCCAAACCCGGAGATAATCCCGGGACATAAGTTTCAACCCCGGGAGATCCAGTTTCTAACCTCGGAGATAACCCCTGGAAATCCAGTTTCCAACCCCAGAGATAACCCTGGGGGATCCAGTTCAAAAGCCCGAAGTTAACCACGAGAGGTTAAGCCAACCTTAGCGATAACCCTGAGGACAGTCAAAGTCAATAGCATGTCAATCTCAGAGATAACCCTTGGAAAAGACTATTACAATTGTGCTAAAGTCGGAGACAACCCTGGGAAGGGCAAAATGGTCATTTTGCCAACTCAACTTCAACTCAAATCAAATCAACTCATTTCAACTCAAACTGCTTCAAAAGAAGTCCCACAAGAACCATATTTTAACTTCTGAGTGTAAACTACATAAAATAACTCAATGGACTGCCTGTGGAGACCCAATTCGAGCGAACAACGCATCGTTTGAGTGCACTTACTTTGAGACGACGGGACCCACAATGCCCGAGGTAGCCTGGGCTACTTCCGCGGGTTAACCCGTGACACTTTTGGTCTATAAATAGACCCCCCATCAGCCATAAAATATAAGAACAAAAGGTAAAAAAGAGAGAAAACTCTGTCTGTTTCAGCCTGTAACCTCTTCTAGAGTGCTCCAAACTGAGTGATTCTTCTTTCTAAACACTTGTAAGCTCGTGTTTTGTAATATACTGAAGTTTAACCGGTGGAAACCGAGTTTTCATGTCTCAAAAGCTATCTGAAGTCTTCTTGGCAGCCCATTGTAAGATATTTCAGATTTTTAAGCTTTCTACTAATATATATATATATATATATATATATATATATTTGTCGCTTTTATATAAATATCTTCTTTAACTGCATTCATAATGTAGATATTTAATTTTTCAGCCTGCGAGCTAGATTTGCCTAAATCTGGCTATTTCTAACTTTGACCGGTTCAAAGGTGACTAAACTGGAACCGTTGAAGCTAGAATGGTTTAGATTTACTCAAATTTAGTTTTGTTTTCTAGCTTTTGTATATATCACTCTTTCATGTAAGCCTAGGAATCATGTGATCACAGATTCAGCCTCTGAATCTAGATTCGGTTCCCGTGATGGACATTTTGCAGGTGCAGCTAGCTTGTAAATTATCTACGGTGTTTGGATATCCATAGATGGATTTCATGCCCATAAGGATTTTGACACTGCTATGTATCTTATTTTCTCGAAGATGCCTCGCATCTCAAAAATAAAAGCAATCAAGTCGAACACATAATAAAATGGAAGTATCAAATGCCTCAAATACTATTGAGCATAAGGGTTTGAAAAACCTATTTTCCAAAATTTCACTGCTATATCTTGTTAAAATTGAACTTTTATACAAAATTCAAACCCTTTGTATATAGGTGCAAACGAGACATAGTACTACTTCCAGACAATTGCACATAGGCCCTACACATACATACGCAGATAAAAGTTAATGAAAAGTGGTTGTAATTGTGTTATCACAGAAGTCGGAGGGGTGCTTGTAAGACCCCAAATTTTATGAAATGAAAGTATTCAATTTTTTTATAATTATTATTCTATTTAGTAAATGGTTAAATTGATAAAAGTTTAAAGTTAAGGGTGATATGTGAAATTTTTTGCAAAGTAAACAAGTTGTCATAAAATATTCGTTGTGTCAGGGAATATTTGTTTGGTCGGAGAATATTCATTTTAACAGGGAATATTCGTACGATGGCACAATTATTGGTGGACCCCACAACAGAATTACTGTCGAAATGAGAAAACGACAAAAATATCTTTTTGTGAAAATAACGACGAAAGTTTTACTGTTAGATTGTTAAAATATCCAGTGGTAAAAGTACAGTAATACACGTGGTTGCATAGTAGCACACGGTATTGATTATTGATGCTTACGTGAGAAGTCACTCAGTTATACTCAATTATTACTACAGTAATTGTTGCATAATTTCTCTTATATTATTGATTCAATTATTGTCACAGTATCATCTGCGTAATATTTATATTTTTAAATCAATAATTGATACGACAAAGTTATTCATATTATTATTTATAATATTGATGATGTCTAAAAAGTTTTGTCGAGGAAAGGGGTTTGGTCACCTAATTGCGCGCCAATATAGAGAAATCCTTATCGGAAAGCCCCCTCTTTCTTGGGAATGATCTGGTTGTTAAATATTATGAGTTATAATATTAATGATGAATAAGTTCGTGTTTATTAAAGATGAAATTGATAGTTCCATTTTGTTGGAATTATTAGTGTTAGTGGAAATCGACATTTATTTCGATAATAATTGATTTTTGGAGGTTATATTGACCAATCGGGTAATTAATCGGATAAATGAGCAATTAATTGCTATTAATTCACATGCTCATAACTATTTGTTCACATGAATGTACTATTGATTCACATGCATGTACTATTAGGGGAGGTGGTGCAAGATTGATAATATTTGCATGACTAAATTAAAAATAGAGGTATAGATGAAGGTACTATACCGTAACTATTTTTTCACATGTATAGAACTATTTAATCACATGAATGTACTATTGATTCACATGATGTACTATTAGGGGAGGTAGTGCAAGTTTGATAATACTTGCAGGACTAAATTAAAAATGAAGGAAAAGATGAATGTATTATACTGTAATATTTCGAGCCCCAAAACGTGCAATTATCGAAACTATATTTTCCTATAAATAGAAGCTAATTCTTCTTTCATTCTCACCAATTCACTAAGACTCACAAGAGCAATTATAGAGAGAGAAGCTATAGAGAGAAAGAAGAAGAGTATTATGCTACTTCACTATTATAGTATCTAGTCTTCTACTAAGGTAAGGGGTATTATTTATTTCATATTCTGAAGAGATATTATTTTTCGTATTCGTATGAATATTATTTTCGTTCAATATTCGTAAGGAATATAATTTTCGTTCAATATTCATTGTCTTCGTTTAATATTCGTAAGGAATATTATTTTCGTTCAATATTAGTAAGGGGTATTATTTCTTTCGTATTCGTAAAGGATATTATTTTGTTCAGTATTCATAGGAATAATATTTTCTTCCATACTCTGTAGTATATGAGTAATATTATTCCGTCTCGTATTCCTGATTATACCCTCATTTTGTTAAAGTATTGCTTCTATACTCCGTGAAATTAGTAAAATATCCTTAAAATTTGCGCTTCATCTAGTATCGTTTCACAAGGATATTTTCTACACATTCTTGTTAAATTTTAAGCTTTTCATGCTGGAGTACTGTTCATAAGTACTATTTATTTATACGGTACTATTCACAAAGTACTATTCACATGTACTATTCACAAAGTACTATTCATAAAGTACTATTCACGAAGTACTATTCATAAAGTACTATTCACAGGATACTATTCTCGAAGTACTATTTACGGGGTACTATTCACCTGGATACTATTCATCCGGAGTACTATTCATAATAAAAATTGAATTCTTTTCAGTCCAAATCATTTTTTATACAATATCATTCTTGAATTTTACTCCACAAAGAAGTATCATGTTGGCAATTTGATTATTATTGAATTCTGGATAAATTAAATTATAAATCTTTAAAAATTTATCCTTTGCTTTCTTTTAATTGAATTCTTATATCATTGTCATCATCCTCAATGCTTATATTGTGATGAAAGTCATCTTTAGCTTACGTGCATAGATGGACTGTTGATTGGTATGATTATGACCAGGGATCATTCGGTATAATCATGACCCGTAATGTTACAAATGATGTGGTAAAAGTCCTCATTGGTCTGTAGTGCATTGATGGACAGTTGTTGGTGCCCGTAGTGCAGGGATGATTCGATGATGTGATTTATTTATTAAACTGAGTCTCAGTGATAAAGTTGATGAAATTTTTTTAAAATCATAGAAGATAGTAGATATCATGCTCTACTTGACTCTTCTAATGGATTTCTTATTTCGCTGCAATTAAACTTGATGTTTATTGTATTTTATCAGTTTAATACTATTGAAGGTTAATGATAATTTATTCTACATTATCTTAGTCATAATATTTCTTACTGGACTAGTTTTCATTGTTCTCTTCAGGAAATGAGAATGTAGTCGGGACTAGTCGGGGAATGGAGTGATGGTCTGAGATGATGTTATAGTAGTCCTCACTATTCTATGAAATAGTGTGACAATAAATGTAATGAGGGCTCCATTTGAGTTTGGATATTGTCTAGAGGATAATATTCATGTAAAAACTCAGCTATGTTTTGTCGTATTTTTACACAACAGATGTATTAAAGAAGTTTGTATTTGATTTTTGTACTATGTATTTGGAGACTCGAGATGGGTGATGTATACCTATTTTGGGGGTGTCACAGTGCCTAACACCTTCCCTCCACTTAATCAAGCCCCAAAACCATAACGAATCTCGGTTTCCAAGACCAGTTAAATAGTGTCAAACCATTGGGTCTTTGTGCAAACCTTTTACCGGTTGAGTTGGTGCAACCATTTAAAATTACCAACTGGCGACTCTAAAAGTCAAATCGTCGACATATACATGTCAGGACCTTTTCAAACATGTTTTTTCAAACAAAACTCACCTAAAATGAGAACACCAAAAGACAAGCACATAAAGAGACAAATAAAAATCTCGACGTCGACTAACTACTGGGGGTTATTCATTTATGGTGGATTTGGGGAATAAAACATGTACTTGTAGGAGGTGGGACTTGTCTGGAATACCTTTTGCTCATGTTGTGTCATGTATTAACAAAATAGGATATGATCCATACACATATGTACATGAGTGTTTAACCAAGGACATGTATTTAAAGGTTTACAATCACAACATTGAGCCTATAAGGCATAGATCTGAGTGGGATCCTACTGGGATTGAGCCACCTTTGCCACCAGTTAAACATACTCATGTAGGCAGACCTAAAGTTGTTATAAGGAAAAGTAATGATATTCCATAATCAAATCTAGAAGGTACATGTTTGAAGAGGAAAGGAACATCATTGAAATGTGGATTTTACAAGGAATGGGGTCACAATTCAAGAAGGTGTCCTCAAGTAAGTTAAGTGTATATTTTTATTTTTTTTGCTTTTTCAAGATCCTATATTGGATTTAATACATTTCAGTTTGTCTGTTTTAAGAAACTGAATAAGCAGCCATATGTGATTTCATAATCTTCATAGGCTCCACAAAGTCAATCATCTCAACATCCTCCAAAGGCTAAGAGGGCTAAAAAGGTTCAAAAGACTTCTCAGGCACATACTCAAGCTTCTCAATCTCCACCAATGACAGCAACATATGAGTCTACAATGCAGTCAGGTGGAATCAATGTTGAGCAAGAGCAAGAGAAAACTGAGATGTTCTACAAAGTGGCAAGGTGGAATCCATTATGAGGGTAGCCAAAGAAATGACTCAGATGATATATTACAACCCAAAGAATACACATGGAAGGGAAAATAATGTACAACACTAAGAGACCTAGAAGCTGCAGTAAGATCCAAAAGCGAGAAGATCCAGTTTAGGAAATCAACTAGTGGAGGGCCTACTGCAGATAAATAGTATTGACATGAGATTTTTTTGAATCTTTTTGTTTTTTTAGGGTACTAAGCTTATGAATTATTGATGTATGTATCCAGATTAGGGTCCTTTTTGGGACCTACTACAGATAATTACTCCTATGCTTATGAATTAGTGATGTATGTATGTTGCCTATAGGCCAAGAAGGTGTGGATGAGATTGTAAATTGCAGTGTATGATGCATTTTGTTAATAGGCCTGTTAAGACAATTGTTTTGAATTGCCTCTGATTTGTGGAATGTACTGGGAATTAATTACTTAATTGAATGGGAATAGCAGTTCCTGGAAGTTTATAACAGTTTGGTTTTCTATTAATTTTTTTTATTTAAAGCATTTTGATTAGAACATTTTTTTACCATTTGTGGTTATTATAACAGTTGGGCAATTACAGTGTATGATGCAGTATGGTTTGTGCATTAATGTAGGGCTTGCTATTATACCAGTATGGTTGGTGCATTAATGGAGGGTGCTATGAAATGCTCCAAGTATCATAAATTGCACACCAACCATTTTATAGCATATATCATAAACAAGCTATAAAATTGCAGCAATTCACACATAAAACATCAATAATTCTTGGTTTACAGCATCTTCATTCAAAGAAATTGCCCATAGATTACAACCAATAAATTTCCCACAAAAGATGCCCAACAATTACATTCCATAAGTGTCTTAATTTCTACCACTATATTGCTAGTAATTACAATCCCATAAATTCCATCCCCAGTAATTGCCCACAAAAGCTGTCATATTTAGTCAGATTACTACCAATACATATACAGCCAAGTTGTAGTTTACAATCCAAGTTGCTTGTTTACAAGTCTGAATTCTGGAGGGGTGTTTCATCCTTTGTTGAGATGAACATGAAATAGAAAATCACAACCCAAGTTGTAGTCAACAGACCCTTTGCAAACCTTGCCCTAATTTCCGCACTATTTCAGTTTATCTTTCAGAGCTTTGATTTCAACATCCAAATTCTCTAATCTTCTAATTAATCCAGGTATTACTTCCCTTGAACGCTCACACATTAGAGGATCAACCCAAGCGAAGAAATTACAACCATCGTGCCCATCTTCACACCAATCTGGACAACCAAGGAATCTTCTACCGGCATTATTTGAGCTTCTCCAAGCCATCTTCATTTCTGATTTCTTCATACACCAGCAATTTTTATCCATGAGCCCTAATTTTGTTGATCGAATTTCTTGGATTTTCAATCTAATCGAGCTACACGTATACTACTAAATCACTTTGAGCTTTAGTTGTGACGCCCTTAAAACAGGTATACATCACCCATCTTGAGTCGCCAGAAAATACACTATAAAAATCATTTACAACTTTATTTATACAACTGTCGTGCAAAATACGACGACATGTATACTATGAGTTTAAATACAAATACATATACCAACTCGGAATCATGTCACAATTGTTGTAGCCCCGAATCCGGGCCCCGAATCGCCGCGGACTCGGTACGCTATTTCTATAACTATTTGCGGAAGATATAAACATAAATTGTTTATACATTACATTACACACTATTCCCCAAAATCGAGTAACCTTAACTGATTACACAATTCATAAGTTATTTAACACAGAACATTATTATCAACTATTCTATTACAAAATAGTTGCATATATTGCCCCAAGTTGAACTTGGCATTATCATTTTCCTGTATCCGAACGCATTCGCTTTATCTGCAATGTTTTATCATGATATAGCAAGGGTGAGCATGAAAATTGCCCAACAAGTTTATATACAACAATATAACGATATATCATGATTGAAGAGTATGAATAATGAGCTTGCTATAATTCATCAATATAATTGAGAACTAGCACGAACAAATTTTTGACTGGACAAGTTTTAAACATGAACAAATATTTCTGAACCAACTGGTAATGAAGGTGATCAGCCTTTCATACCTGACTTATACATGCAAGATGTACAGAATACAATTTTTGTGGCAATCAGCAATGATTAACCATAAACTTGAATAAAACACTCTTATTAGAGTTAAGTACAAAAAAACTTGCCTGAACCGTTGATTACCGCAACGCAATTTAATTTAATCTCTCACAAAAGACCTATCAGTTATAAGATTGATCTTTTAATCAGTATAACATACTTTATTCCATAATACTATCTAATACTTAATCAAATATTAGATAACAACTTAACACATCAATATTATTATGATCCTTTGATAATTATTCAATCACTATATCATATCCCTTATGATTTAACACTCGCTTTTCATATCATAAATTATTCATTAACATGTAATAAGGCAAACACTAATCCAGCACCCTGGATTCTATATCTAACAACCAAATTTTATAATTCAGCAACTTGAATTCCAAATCCATCAATTTAAACCTCAATCCAGCAAACCAGATTCAACACATTTTCAATTCAGCAAACTATATTCTATATCCGTATCACGAAAATACCAAATCAGTGAATTATTCTCCTATCCTTTGGTCAAACATATATACATGTATTTTATGCATAAAAAGTATTTTTCCATAATTTTCCAACTTCTTTTGGTATTTTTCAAAAATTAATTTCTAGTGCGTAGCTTAAGAAATTAGCTACCTCGTGCTTAACTCCAGTAATGCCCATCTTTTGGAATAACCTTATTTATGTTAACGTGATACTCCATTTTAAATTTCGTGGCAATCGGAGTTGTAGAACTCCGTTTATAGCGATTTCCGTCGGAAAATCATAAAAATTAGAACGGCCATAACTTGGTCGTTTTAACTCGGAATCAGTTCATTTTTGGACACGAGCTACATAATACCATATATTTTCATTTTCCAAAAGCCTGGAATTTTTCTCATTAAATAAATGTCCAAAACAGCCCCCGGAAAAATTTGGGCAGAAACTTTTTGCACTTTGGCAGTTTTAGAGTCCTTCACCAAAACTTAAATAAAACGAAATCTGTAACTCCGATTAATGATCCGTCACTTTTGTTGGATTCCTATCTTTCCGAAATACAGTTTTCATATATCACAATCCATATTTGGACAAGTTAAGCTCCTGGAAATTAGCCCGGAAGTGGCTGTTACAAAACTGTCCTTTTAACAGTTTTCTTAACTTTGAGTAGTTTGGGAGAAATCCCATAACTTGCTCAATATTCAACCTATTTGAGTAATTCCAAAGGGATTTTACTCTTAACACATATATGTAGCATCCCAAGAACATAAATCACAAATATCCATCATAGATTTCAAAGATCCAAAAGCTTGATCACACTTTTTAAAAGTTTAACTTTTCTAGGAAATCTCCATTCTTCAATTCCTATAGATTTCCACCAAATCAACCCCCATTATGGGTAGATCCAAACAATAAACACTTATTAACATGTATATACATGGATTTTGAGTTTAGAAACAAAGTTTCTTATTTCATCAAACAAGCATCAAATACAAGATTAAATAAGATTTTCTACACTTTGAAAACCTAGCTTCACTTTTCTTGCTTTTGATCTAACCTTTGATCCATAAAAGAGTTGGATCTAAACATAGAACACCTTTAAACACCAAGATCTAGTGTTATAACCTCAATATCACAACTTCAAGTTGTAAAAAAAATCAAATCAAATCAAAAAGGAAATTAGACTACATAAGTGGAAATTTTGTTATACCTTAGCTTGATTTCTTTCTAAACCTTCTTCTTCTTCTTAGCTTGATCATGGAGCTTGGATGCCTTACCTAAAACTCTCCTTTCTCTCCACCATGAGGCTGCCGAACTAGCCCTCCCTCTCACTCTCTCATACACGAAAATTCTAGAGAGAAAATAGATTTAGTTGGCTTGATAAATAATGTGAGATATTTTTTCTTACTTTTCTTAATTTAATCAAATTGATTCAATGAATCTTATTGCTAGATGGCTAATTTGTATGGCTTTAGTCACATGCTATGCTATGCTAGGGTTAGGGTTTGTTCAACCACTCCAAAGATAAGGCAAGATTTGCAAGCTTTCTCAAAAAAAATCCACAAAGGGTATTTTAGTCCTTTCCTTTTATTTCTAGATTTCTCAATTGTTGCATCCCTTAGGGTTTAGGTTTTGAGCAATCTAGGATTTAGGGTTGGTCACTAAACCAATATCTTGCCAAGATTTGCAAGTTACCTAAAAAAATGTGACACATAGCCTAATTGGGGGAATTATCTATTGCTAATTATGTGGTATATAAATGGATGATGTGCATGCACATCTCCCTCTCCTTTCACCTCTTCATTACCCGGCCAAGTGGCCTCTCTTTCTCCCACATTTTAATTTCTATTAGTCTCCCAATATCTTAGCTTGCTAGCCTTGGTTAATAATTATATACTAAGCTATAAAAGGCTAGGCTATTTAGGTGGGTTGGTAAACAACTAAAGTGAGCAATTAATACATTCATCTCCCCTTCTCTTCTCTCTTGTATGGCCGGCCAAGTGGCCTTAGAATGCACCAAGTTAGGATTTTTATTTTACAAAACCAATGACCAAAAAGTCCCTCCATACTTGGATCAAGTTTTGGGCTCTCTAATAAAAATATTTGGGTCATTCCTTTAATGTATTGCTTGAGCCTCTAACCAATATCTTTCGCCAACACTTGGACTATAAAATATACATAATCCACAACATTTAATTCTTATCCAACCCAATTCATTTAATTAGGGTTTTCACTTCTCCATTAAAACACCAATCCTTGCTCATAAACATTTATTTCCTTAACCCAATTAGACTTGCTATAATTAGGTTATAAAATTAATCATTTGAGATATATAAAATAGATCTCTTAGAATTAGTAAGTATTCTAAATACCAAAATTCTCTTTTCTCATAACCCTTAAGTTATTAAATCCTTCATTCCTAATATATAATTAGGGTTACACTAGTTTCTTTTGTTTGTTTATATAATAAACAAATATAAACCATCACATAATGTTCATATTCCTTACACATAACTTTTTAACCCTTAGGGTTTAATACTATACATTTAGGATTCCTAAATTAGGGTTTAAATTCTCAAAACTGAAATTAGAGTTTCAAAATATATCGTTAGGATTTTCTAATAATTCGTTAGATTTTTCTAACTTAATAAACGTATGATTAACATAACTTTAGGTTTTTTCTAAAGTTATAACTTATCTGATCAATCATTGATCTCAAATCATTACGGTTCACATATGTAACCAAATATACCGACTAGTATTCACTTCGATACTTATCACTGATAATTCTTCAAAAGAATTTTAAATCTACCATAATCTTATACCTCATTACTAGACTATCACTTACAGTCTATCACATAATTCAAGGCTTGTCCAAAACTTTTGAAATTCTTGGAATTTCATTACATAACTGCCAATTCCATACACTTATTTCCTGTCTAGGTCCTAATATTGAACCTTAAATCAATCAATTATGATTTTAATAAATTCTCCAAATTCTCGGGTTGTCACAACAATTGCACCTTACATAAAGGTACAGTCAAAAACTATTTTAGAAATTAAAATCTTTGGAAAGTGCTCAAGGAAACCTTCGTACATATGAGGCCATGAATCTAAGTTATGATAGATATCATATGTCCAGAGAATTATCCTTGGTTGACCCAATAGATGCCAAAGAAGAACGAGAAGATTACTATCATATTCATTCTAATGAGGTGCACTTTTGACGCTGTCAAAGTTGGATTCTCATCACCCTATTGTTGTTCGCCAAAATCAATTATTAAGTTACGTATAAAATACGACACATACGTCTTAGGTCCTCAATACAATTATTTGTTGCATGTCATGTCGTTTTATAATGTATTGAGAAACTTCGACAGTCTCGGACCATCCCACTATTTCCCTGTTATCCCCGCTTGACCCAGCTACACTCTTATTACTGAAAGAAACTATGAAGCAAAAGGGTGAGCACAACTATCCTAGTAAAGAATATCATGACTAAAGATAATTACATTATCAATAGCTTTCATCAATAATAAATCAGAGATATAGAACATATGGTAGATAATAAAACTTTTCAACCATAGTTGCAGCGGAACGAGCAATCCATTAGAAGAGTAAAATAGACCATCAGATCTATTATCTTCTCTATATTAATAGTCCACCAATAATGTTTTATCCCTGTAACATCAATCAACAATTCATGTCCACAATCATATGAATAACTCATAATCATAATTGTGATTCTGAATTCCTTTTCGCACCCATGACGAAGATAATTTTTATCACCTATCTTCAGCTGAAACATCAAAAATCGTGGTTATACCAAATCACAATCCATGCTCATAATCATACTAATAAATTCATCTTTGCACTATATATGGCCAAAGATATTCATTAACAATTCATCTTTGCACTATAGGCCAAAGACATACAACTGTATTTTAGAAGAGTCAAGTAGAGCATGATATCTACTATCTTCTACGAATTTAAAAGCTTATTATCAATATTTTATCGCTGAGACTCAACTTAATAAATAATCCACATCATCGAATTACCCCTGCACTACGGCCAAGGATATTCGTTAATATCACATTCATGAATTATCCATGCACTACGGCCAAGGATATTCATTATTATCACATCCATGAATTAATATTTCATTGCTGAGACTCAGCTCAATAATTAATACACATCATCAATTCATCCCTGAACTATAGGCCAAGGATATTCTTTTAGTATCACGACCATGAATTATCCATGTACTACGGGCCAAAGATAATCGTGTTTTCATCAACGGTCCTGATCATACCATAAAACAATTCATCTTTGCACCCTTGGCCGAAGAGAATCCATAGCCATAATCATACCAAAAACTGTCCATCAATGCACTACGGCCAATGAGGACTTTTTTCACATCATTTGTAATATTACGGTCATGATTATACCAAATAATCCCTGGTCATAATCATACCAAGTCCATCTATACACTACAGGCCACAGATGACTTTCAACATAATATATACATGAGGATGATATGATGACAATGATATAAGTATTAATCAAACGAAAACAAGAATAAATATTAAAGACTTTAAATTTATCCAAATATTATCATCCACTCATAATCTAATATTATTAATATCATAACAATATTTTAATCACTTCTTAAACTTATAAACAATTTATTTCAATTGTTTACACTTTACCAAATAATGCAATTAATCATTCAAAAATGTCATACTCATAAGATTTCATCACCAATGATTAAATCCCCCATTAAAAATATGCATATACCTTATATAGGATTTTCAAACCATAAAATCCTATTTTCCAACTTTGTTACTTCACATAACATATTTAACTCATATGTTTGTAACTAAACTATTTTCATGAAAAATACCAAAACAGTCCCAAAAATATTTCTTTTCTGAAATTTAGCAGAATATAGTCCCATAATGAACATATATTTTTCTCGGAATTTTTAAAATTTATTTACTATTTTTAGAAAATCAATTTCTAATTAATTCCTTAAGAAATTAGCTACCTCAAGTTTAACTCCAGAAATTCCCAAATCTTGGCAGGATCTTACACATGTTAACGTGATCTCCCAGTTTAAATTTCATGGTCATCGGAGTTATAGAACTCCGGTTATAGCATTTTTCGTCGAAAAAACCTAAATATTGAAATGGTCATAACTTGCTCATTTTAAGTCAGAATGAGCTCATTATTGGACAGGAGGTACCTTATACTATATACTTTCATGTCCCAAAAGGCCGGAATTTTTCTCATAAATTAAGTGGTCGAAACAGCCCCTTAAAGTTTCTGGGCAGTAGCATTTTCCTCTTTTACAGCTTTGGACTCTTTTGCTAAAAACAGTCCACACGAAAATCTACAACACCTTTTCCAGTGATTCAACTTGGAGATGCTAGAAAACTCACAGATCTAACTCTAGAACTTAACCACACTCAAAAATTTAAAATATAATAGGAGATATGGCCAATTGAATTTCATGTTCCGTTTTCACCAAAATCTGATTTTCAACTCTTTGTGATTTCTAAGAAACTTTCATGTTTTCTCATAATAACCAACATAACTCATCATAACACTTACAAATACTTCATATACCCATGATTTTCATTTGTCCAATGCTTTTATTATGACTCTCATCATAATCAATGTAAACAGATCATTTTCACAATTTAATAAGGAATAAATACAAAGGATTATTTACCATACATGCGGTAATCCACATAGACAGGTTATTCCAATAGAATAATAAAGAATGGAATAATAGAAGAATTCACCAGGCATGCGATAGAGACCGCACATACAGGTTATTCCCAACCGAATAATAAATGATGGAACCAAGTCTGGCGTAAACGCACAGACAGGATATTCCGACAGAATAATAAATGCGGAATAATAAATAATGGAACCAGGTCCGGCATAAAATGCACAAACAGGATATTTCGACAGAATAATAAATAATGGAATAATAGAAGAATTTCACCATGTATGCGGTACTTCATATAAACAGGTTATTCCAACATAATAATGAAGAATAAAATAATAGAAGAATTTCACCATATATGCGGTACTTCGCATAAACAGGTTATTTCGATATAATAATGAAAAATGGAATAATATAAGAATTTCACAATGTATGCGGTACTTCGCATAAACAGGTTATTCCAACATAATAACAAAGAATGGAATAATAGAAGAATTTCACAATGTATGCGGTACTTCGCATAAACTGGTTATTCCAACATAATAACAAAGAATGGAATAACAACTCTTACGAGTATTGAAAGAAAGTAATTCTCTTCATGAATACGAAAGAATAATACCCCTTACAGGTACAACAAATAATATCCCTTACCTTTGAACGAAGAGTATTCTGACCGGTAGAGCGGGAATATACTTGAAGAAAACTTGCACTATCTTCTACGCTCAAAGCTGTCTTAAACTCTAAAGAAATATGCTCGAGATTACAGAAAAAGAACTCTTTTTTATAGTTTCTCTCTCTAGAGTTTCAGTGAATTCGTAAGAAATAATGAAGGAATGAGCTTTTATTTATAGAAGAATGGACTGCATAGTAACTAATTTATGAACGGTCCAGATTGATTTACTTTTAATCGGGCGGTCCATATTTAAAGCAAAATCTTTTAAATAAAATATAATATATTCTATTTATAATCTAATAAAACGAATAACTTTATAAAAGTATTCTATTTTATATAAAAAGATTTTTACTATACAAACACTATGCAGACACTATGAAAACACTATGCATAATAAAATATAATATATTCTAAATATTGTCTAATAAAACAGATAACTTTATAAATGTATTATGTTTTATATAAAAAGATTTTACTATTAGCCTAATAAAACGAATAACTTTATAAAAGTATTCTGTTTTATATAAAAAGTATTTCTGTTTTATTACATTAATAATACTAATAAAACAAAACTTCATCATCACTTACTTTGAAAAACTTTTAAATGTCACCCTTAACTTTAAACTTTTATCAATTTAACTATTCACCAAAATAGAAAAATTGAATACTTTTATTTCATAAAATTCGGGGTCTCACAATCTCCCTTCTTTATGAAATTTCGCCCTCGAAATTTACGTACGTACCTGGTATTTCGAAGAGATGAGAATACCTTGCTTTCTTTTTGGATTGTACCTTCCCGATTATTTCCTCTGTATCATGATTTTCCCATTTCTCATCTCCTGTGTTTCAGATATCATTCTAGAATATACTTCAAAACAAAGGTTAATTGACAGATCACAATTTGTCAATTTATCAAGTAAACAATTTCAGCTTAGGTAAGTCACGCACTAGTGAAGTATATTATTCGTCTCTCCCCTCCTAGTTCTAGACTTATATCTCCGAAAGCGACCATATCCCTAAGCTCTGATACCAACTGTGACTCCCCCAATATAGGTATACATCACCCATTCTGAGTCGCCAGATATCATATTATAAAAATCAAATACAACTTCATTTATACAACTGTCGTGCAAAATACGACGACATGTATACTATGAGTTTAAATACAAATATATATACCAACTCTGAATCATGTCACAATTGTACCTTACATAAAGGTACAGTCAAAAACTGTTTTAGAAAATAAAATCTTTGGAAAATGCTCAAGGAAACCTTCGTACATAAGAGGCCATGAATCTAAGTTATGATAGATATCATATGTCCAGAGAATTATCCTTGGTTGATCCAATAGACCCCCAAAGAAAAACGAGAAGATTACTATCATATTCATTCTAATGAGGTGCAATTTTGACGTTGTCAAAGTCGGATTCTCATCACCCTATTGTTGTTCGCCAAAATCAATTATTAAGTGACGTATAAAATATGACACACACATCTTAGGTCCTCAATACAATTATCTATTGCATGTCATGCCATTTTATAATGTATTGAGAAACTTCGACAGTCTCGGACCATCCCAATATTTCCTTGTTATGCCCACTTGACCCAGCTACACTCTTATTACCTGAAAGGAATTGTGAAGCAAAAGGGTGAGCACAACTAGCCCAGTAAAGAATATCATGACTAAAGATAATTACATTATCAATAGCTTTCATCAATAATAAATCAGAGATTTAGAACATATGGTAGATAATAAAACTTTTCAACCATAGTTGCAGCGGAACGAGTAATCCATTAGAAAAGTCAAATAGACCATCAGATCTATTATCTTCTCTATGTTAAAAGTCCACCAATAATGTTTTATCCCTGTAACGTCAATCAACAATTCATGTCCACAATCATATGAATAAATCATAATCATAATTGTGATTCTGAATTCCTTTTCACACCCATGACGAAGATAATATTTATCACCTATCTTCACCTGAAATATCAAAAATCATGGTTATACCAAATCACAATCCCTGCTCATAATCATACTAATAAATTCATCTTTGCACTATATATGGCCAAAGATATTCATTAACAATTCATCGTTGCACTACAGGCCAAAGACATACAACTTTATTTTAGAAGAGTCAAGTAGAGTATGATATCTGTGACACCCCTAAATCCGGGTTACCTGACTCCCGAGTTTGGTGTTCACGATCCACAATATAAATAACATTTAACTACCCATATTATATATAGATAGTATTTTACATAAGTTTTTATCAGAGTTTCATAATACATCACCCAGGTTTTCTAACCTTAACTTTACAAACATGCCCTTTAGTTATACAAAAAGGGTTTACAATACAACATAATAAATATGTTCAACATAACTAATTTATAACTACGCCTTTTCCCTTGTCCTTTGCAGCACCTCCTGCAACTTCGTCCCTAGCTGAAAAATTTTATTTAGCAAGGGTGAGCAACTAATTTGCCCCGCAAGTTAAGACATACAATAAATGTATAAGAATTCAAAACAACAGTCTATCTATTTTGATAGAATGAAATCAAAGTTCGGGGAACTTTGATATAGCTGAACAAATCGTTATTCAATAACAAGTTTTCTCGTATTCTATACAACACAATAATTCAATAATGAAAGAGTACAACGCTTTCAAAGTTTCTACAATATTCTAATGAATAATCAAGAATCAATTCTATGAAATATCAAAGTGGAATGTTTTCCAGATTTAATACTGAGCGATCACACAAGATCTTGAACTTATTTTCTCGGGTAGATATCAAAGATTTACTTTGATAAATACTCAGGTGTATCAGATAACCATAAAGATTAAATCATACCCCTCTGCAAGTACAACAAGTGATCAGCTTATTATACCCTATATTATTCATAATACTCAAAACGCGCGCAAAGGTCGAATTCACGACCAGTAAAATGTTCCCTTTATATAAAAGGTTGTTCTTCTCAGTCCTAGAATCAAGATTTTGATTTTACAACGAAATACTGGTATTTCAAATTTTATTTACTTCTCGGTCGAGCCAGAATAATTGGCTTCGATCTGTCAATAATAATTGAATTCTCTTTTCAAACCTATCAAATTCAAACAAATATTCGTCTAGCTAGAATAATTAGCTAAGACATTTCTCAATGTAATTTGACAATAAACAGGAATTATCTGTACTGTCAATTCTAACTTCTACAGATATGAATATCCAACAACAGTTAATTCTACAAATGTATATTTCTGAATCAGTAATTCAATTTGAATTATTAAGCATGCATTAACTGCGAATTATCAACAATAATTCCCTGGACGTGGCATAATTAGAAATAATTATCCACCAATAATAATTGAAGGAAATAACTCAAGGTTGAGTTAGAGAATTTGCCTCTTCCGCTGATTACAACTACACAAAATACTTATCTGCTTTCGAAAGACCTATAACCAATAATATCGGTCTAACAACTAGCACAATATTTCATAACACACAGCACTGTAATTCACAGTCAAACTTCTCCTAGACACATTACCACATAGCCACAGTAGTGTTTATAACCTATATAAACACTTAACAAGTTAAACTAATTCAGTCTGGTTGGACTTTGGTCCATTCTCGGTGTTCTGGTCACCCTATCTGACAATTAACACATTGATTGTCAATTAACTTGGTCTCTAAGCTTCAATATTAATTTAGATAAGTCAAATATCATTTATAATATTTTTCAGAAGCTTTTAATAATTATCAAGCAATTATTATAATTTATAATAATTTTCAAATATCGGAATCATTTTTAAATGATTTAATTATCAAATAATCGTACCATTATTAATATTTAATAATATCAAAATATTAATAACATACATTCCAAAATATTAAAGTTATCATCAATAACTTAAAATATTTTTAAATCATCAATATTCTACTTAAATGATTTTTAAAGTAATCATTTTTAAATCATCACCATTAATATATAAATATTAATGAAATTATTATCCAAATATTAAAAGTCATTAATTATAACTTAAAATATTTTTAAAACATTTTTCTCATTTTTAAATGATTTTTAAATCAATAAAATCATTTTTAATTCCTTTATTTAATATAATAATTAAATAAATCCAACATCATTAATATTAATTTATTAATGAAAATTCTCCAAAAATATTGAAACTTATATTTTATAACTTAAAATATTTTCTAACACTTTATTCTCAATTAAAATAATTTTTAAATCATTAAAATTATTTTTATCTTATTTATTTAATTTAATAATCAAATAAATCTAATATCATTAATATTAAATTATTAATGAAAATTCTCCAAAAATATTAAAAGTTACATTTTATAACTCAAAATATTTTTAAATACATTATTCTTATTTAAAATGATTTTTCATAATATTAAATCATTTTTCTCTAATTTATTTAATACACTAATTAAATAAATTAAATACCTTTAATATTTAAATAATTATAAATATTAAAGAAAAATATTCCAATTGGTCAAAAATTATTTTTCATAATTTAAAATAATTTTTAAAACCATTTTTGGTAATTTTTAGAATTTATTTCTATTTTTAAATAATTTTCGGAATATTCAGAAAATAAAATAAATAAAACCGTCGCTATAGGTCTTTAGCGACAGAAAGCGTCGCTGTTGGTGTTCTTGAGCCCAAGAACACTGACAGCCGGCAGCTTCAAGGGTCAACTTTGACCGGCTTTAATTCTCTGTTTAAATTATTTCTGGACTTGTTTGAAGTGTGATCGTGTAGCCAAAATGTAATACTACAACACACAACCAACATCTTGATCAAACCATAACACATCAACGAGATCTGGACTTTCAAAAAGCATGTCAGACCATACCTGGGTTTTCTGGGCAAACCCAGAAACCCAGGCAGCTCGGCTTGCCACTTTCTAGCCTAAATTAATCTAGGCTTTGATCGTTATTTAAGTTGTTTCTTACTTTAAAAGTGTAGTATACATAACAATGAACAATGAGATAACAAGATCTCAGTCCAAAAACAACATATCCACATATTATGACACGGTCAAACCTTGTCAGAATTCATGCAAAGCCATTTCTGGAATTTTCCAGAATTTCAAGTTATGGTCGAGAGGCCTACTTTGACTTCTTGTCTTAATCATGCTGTTAACTTTTTATGGAATATAATGGCATGTAATCAGAGTAAATATAACATACTATAATCTAGTTACAACAAAATTAACAAAAAAACAAACAACCTGACCGATCTGGAGGCTTGAACTCATTGTCAGACGCTGATTTACTAATTCTGGGTTACCCAGAAAGATAATCGGTCAACGTGGGTCAACGAACTTTGACCGAGTATAACTTGCAATCTAGCTATCCAATGACTATGATTCTTGTTCCAGACTAAAGACAACATACCAGACTATCGATCCAAACAATAAAACATCACAAACAACAACCGAGCAAGAATCTGTGGCTCCTGACATTAGATTGTCAGACCACAATTTTGTTCTTGGACAGACTTTTAAAAACACCATTTTAAGGCACTTTGATGCTATGGATATATGTTTAATCATCATAGATCAACATAAAACATCTTCTAGCAAAAATCTAAACACGAAAACATAAAAATTTTCAAAGCATACAAGATCAAAAATTTAAATTAGGTTTATACCTTCTCTTGAATAATTTTCGATCTTGGCTCTCCAATCTGTTTATGAATGATATTGAGGCTGTTTCTAGGATTGATCTACTACAGATTTTCGTGGGTTTAGTGGAGAGAAAGAGTTGGTGAGAGCTTGGTTAGCAATATGGCAAATTCTTTACATTTTCTCTCTCTTGATTCTTTATATAATCTCTTAAATTCATGAATGCCATGTTGTGCTGTCACAATAGGCTGAAATGGCTGAGATTTTAATGCCTCTAAGTCAATATAGTTGGTTACCTACTAAAGATATAGCCACGTTTGCAAGCAATCTTATAAAAATCGCCTAAAAGGGCATTTTTGACATTAGCAAATTAATTTAAATGGTAAACATGGAATTTGTACAAACCCTTAGGGTTTGGGGCTTGGATTAGGGTTTAAGATTTGAACCCTTTAGGTATCAAAAATTCTAGTTCCCACAATTTTCAAATTTAGGGTTTAATTAGAAAAATAAATTTTCTAAAATAAAATTAGGGTTTCTAAAATAAAAATTTAACATACAAAAATATAATTAGAGTTTTCTAATCATATTTAAGTTTAATGAACCCATAGGCTTGTCGATTAGGATTAGGGTTTCCTAATTTAGGGTTTAAAATTCCCGATTTTGAAATTAGGGTTTCCCGGCGTACAATTAGGGTTTTTAACTATACAATTTATTTTCTAAATTTAAGATTAGGGTTTTAAATCCCTTATTAAGGTTTATTAATTATAAACCCCATCCAGTCAACCATTGGTCAATATTTCTAAACAGTACAAACACATAATCGACAATACAATTATTTTAATTGTATTTTCTATCAAATCCCTATCCGAAAATTAGGGTTAGGGTTTTCTAAAGTTGTTAAGCACAACTCTACTCTAAATTTATTAGTCAATACACAAATTGACTTTCTCGAGACTCGTATCACAGATACTTGTCACCAAATTAATATTACTATTAAATAAAAAAAATTATTCGCAAATTTTGGATTATTCAAAATTCTGGGTTATCACATTCACCCCTCCTTAAAAGGATTTCGTCCTCGGAATCTCCGCTTTCTTATATTCTACAATCTTTTAAAGTTGTATCATCAATTTATTTTGATCAACACAATATTACTTTGTTTTTCAAATTCTAACGTATGACTTGAATCTATAAAGAAAACAGTTCACAGAATTATCTAAATCATAATACTCGCGTAATTAAATTTCTAAACGAAATCATTACCTGCTACTACCTCCTGAGTAGCCACTGCATCTTGCGCCGTCATGTTGAATGTACGGGCTGTTGGTCTTCCGGGCTGTACAGGTCCTCGAATCGCCAAGGTTCCACCACCAGGTCCCTTGTTGGCACTTTCTTTTTTTGCATTCTTCTTCGGGCAGTTCCGCACCAGATGATCAGTCGATCCACACGCATAGCAACCTTGAATCTTTTTCGGACTGGGACAATTTGGCGACATGTGCCCCTATTGTCCGCAGTTGTAACAAACCCCCTTCTTTTTCAAACAAACACCTGCATGGTTCTTCCCACAATTTGCACAAGACCCTCCTCCTTTCTTATTCCCTTCAGCTTTGCTAACCGATTGGGTAATCTCAATCCACTTTCTCTTATTCGGGTTACTACCACCACTGCTTCCACCCTCATTGGTATTCTTCTTCTTCTCATGATGAAAACGAGATGCAGCCTCGCTTCCTCCTTCAGCAATTAATGCTTTCTCCAATAGAGCCGCAAAAGTGTTGATCTGCAGCATAGCTACTTTGTTGTAAATCCCCGGCTTCAATCCTTTCTCAAATCTTCTTGCTTTTCTAGCTTCGGTATCCACCTGATGAGGTGCAAATCGTGCCAATTTGTTGAATTTAGCAGCATACTCCGAAACAGGCAAATTCTCCTGCTTAAGTTCCAAGAACTTAACTTCCATCCGAGATTGCATACTCGGCGAGAAGTAGTTCTCAAAGAACAACTCCTTAAATCTTGTCCATGTTACTACCGCCGTACCCGCTCTTGCTTGATTCATCTCCCACCAATAATTGGCTTCTCCCTTCATTAAGTATGTCGCAAAAGCCGTCTTTTGCTCTTCCGCCACACGTGCAATCACGAACGCTTTCTCCATCTCTTTCACCCAAGTTTGGGCTTCAATCGGATTCGTAGTCCCCTTGAATTCAGGCGGTCCTACCGCTTTAAAATCCTTAAAATTAGCCAATCTGTCGGCTGGCTGATTCCTTGGTCTTCCCCTGGCTGGAGCCCTATTTTCCATAGCTTGGGCCAGCATATCCACAAAATTCTGCATCGGGTCCACTTGACCTTCTTCGTTATTCACTGATTGTTCTTCTCTTTGGTTCCGATTATGTCGTCTAGGCGGCATGATCTAATTTAAATGAAAATCTTATATTAATACTCTCATTCTACACAAATTCTTAACACAATAAGAATTCAACACATAATTCTCAAATAATTGCATATTTATTCAAATACCACATAGTACCTATAGTACTTAACACGTATAACTATCCCTTTAAAATAATACTAGGATTAACAAACTCAAATTTACAAAAGTTGCAATACCCCAACTTTACACAAAAAGTTGGCATTCTCCAATTTCACATTATTATTTCCAGTTCATCAAACTTACCACACTTAGGAGATTAGTAACTTGCCACAACTATATGAGTGTATGAACTTATCCTAGTCAGACCTTTGGCGTCCATTCGCTGAGGGGTTCAGGACATTTCATATAATTATAAGTCATGAACATACCATAAGTATGAGTTCTAAGAATACACAAATTCATTTTAATCTTATATTCATATAGAAAATAAAGATTTTATTCATACAAATATATATTTACATATGTTCAAACATCGTTCTTGATATTACATATCTTAATATCAGAAACTTCTACCAAAAGATATTATTACATATATCTAAGTTGTCTACCGACCACTTCCTTCACCAATCTTCTTCTTGTTGGGACACTTGCTAAATCCATGACCCGTTTGCCCACAGGAAAAACGCTTCCTCATATTCGGTTTAGGACAATGCAAAGAGATATGTCCTTCCTGCTTACAATTGAAGCACACGTTCTTCCACATCATGCATTCCCCCACGTAAGTTTTGCCACACTTACTGCAAGCTTTCTTTTTCTTCGGGTTCGAATTTCCAGAGTTGTCACTGTCATTGTTCCTCCTTCTTTTCTTCTTGTCCTTCTTGCCGGTTCCTTCAGACGATCCACCACCTTCAGCCTTCATTCGTTCCACCTGCGCTTTCAGCTCGTTCCGTTCTTCAGTCATTTCACGTAACTCCCGCTCCATCTTCCACAACTCCTCCAAAAGAAATACTTTGCTCCGGAGTTCCTGGACTTCCACAGATAACTGATCTTGTTCACCAACCTTGATCTTATTCTTTAGTTCCACCCTAGCTTCTTCAGACTCCGCCTCCTCATCACCACTTAGATACATCTCAGGATAATCGTCATGATCACTCCCAAGATTGATCATTGGTTTATCTTTCCCCACTTCTTCAATCGATTCGCTCTGTGCTGGCACCTCAGCTACTGGCATTGGTGTGACAGCCGCTGGCTTCTTCGTACTCATTTCATCTTTTCCCGACATCCTACAATCAGTTTTAAACAACTTGATTAGTACTTCACCAGTACATATTTCTCTCACTACGAATTTACTTATCTCACTATCGATACACTTCAACGATCCCTCACTTAGTACTCTAAATGAGTATTCTCTATCTCGCTATGGTCATAATCCTAGGATTTTTCCCCACCCCGCTTAAGGTTTATAACCTACAGCTCCACTACCAGCTGGTGACACCTTGGTCACTACAGCTCTGATACCAACCTATGACACCCCCAAATCCGGGTTACCTGACTCCCGAGTTTGGTGTTCACGATCCACAATATAAATAACATTTAACTACCCATATTATATATAGATAGTATTTTATATAAGTTTTTATCAGAGTTTCATAATACATCACCCAGGTTTTCTAACCTTAACTTTACAAACATACCCTTTAGTTATACAAAAAGGGTTTACAATACAACATAATAAATATGTTCAACATAACTAATTTATAACTACGCCTTTTCCCTTGTCCTTTGTAGCACCTCCTGCAACTTCGTCCCTAGCTGAAAAATTTTATTTAGCAAGGGTGAGCAACTAATTTGCCCCGCAAGTTAAGACATACAATAAATGTATAAGAATTCAAAACAACAGTCTATCTATTTTGATAGAATGAAATCAAAGTTCGGGAAACTTTGATATAGCTGAACAAATCGTTATTCAATAACAAGTTTTCTCGTATTCTATACAACACAATAATTCAATAATGAAAGAGTACAACGCTTTCAAAGTTTCTACAATATTCTAATGAATAATCAAGAATCAATTCTATGAAATATCAAAGTGGAATGTTTTCCAGATTTAATACTGAGCGATCACACAAGATCTTGAACTTATTTTCTCGGGTAGATATCAAAGATTTATTTTGATAAATACTCAGGTGTATCAGATAACCATAAAGATTAAATCATACCCCTCTGCAAGTACAACAAGTGATCAGCTTATTATACCCTATATTATTCATAATACTCAAAACGCGCGCAAAGGTCGAATTCACGACCAGTAAAATGTTCCCTTTATATAAAAGGTTGTTCTTCTCAGTCCTAGAATCAAGATTTTGATTTTACAACGAAATACTGGTATTTCAAATTTTATTTACTTCTCGGTCGAGCCGAAATAATTGGCTACGATCTGTCAATAATAATTGAATTCTCTTTTCAAACCTATCAAATTCAAACAAATATTCGTCTAGCTAGAATAATTAGCTAAGACATTTCTCAGTGTAATTTGATAATAAACAGGAATTATCTGTACTGTCAATTCTAACTTCTACAGATATGAATATCCAACAACAGTTATTCTACAAATGTATATTTCTGAATCAGTAATTCAATTTGAATTATTAAGCATGCATTAACTGCGAATTATCAACAATAATTCCCTGGACGTGGCATAATTAGCAATAATTATCCACCAATAATAATTGAAGGAAATAACTCAAGGTTGAGTTAGAGAACTTGCCTCTTCCGCTGATTACAACTACACAAAATACTTATCTGCTTTCGAAAGACCTATAACCAATAATATCGGTCTAACAATTAGCACAATATTTCATAACACACAGCACTGTAATTCACAGTCAAACTTCTCCTAGACACATTACCACATAGCCACAACAGTGTTTATAACCTATATAAACACTTAACAAGTTAAACTAATTCAGTCTGGTTGGACTTTGGTCCATTCTCGGTGTTCTGGTCACCCTATCTGACAATTAACACATTGATTGTCAATTAACTTGGTCTCTAAGCTTCAATATTAATTTAGATAAGTCAAATATCATTTATAATATTTTTCAGAAGCTTTTAATAATTATCAAGCAATTATTATAATTTATAATAATTTTTAAATATCGGAATCATTTTTAAATGATTTAATTATCAAATAATCTTACCATTATTAATATTTAAAAATATCAAAATATTAATAACATACATTCCAAAATATTAAAGTTATCATCAATAACTTAAAATATTTTTAAATCATCAATATTCTACTTAAATGATTTTTAAAGTAATCATTTTTAAATCATCACCATTAATATATAAATATTAATGAAATTGTTATACAAATATTAAAAGTCATTAATTATAACTTAAAATATTTTTAAAACATTTTTCTCATTTTTAAATCAATAAAATCATTTTTAATTCCTTTATTTAATATAATAATTAAATAAATCCAACATCATTAATATTAATTTATTAATGAAAATTCTCCAAAAATATTGAAACTTATATTTTATAACTTAAAATATTTTCTAACACTTTATTCTCAATTAAAATGATTTTTAAATCATTAAAATTATTTTTATCTTATTTATTTAATTTAATAATCAAATAAATCTAATATCATTAATATTAAATTATTAATGAAAATTCTCCAAAAATATTAAAAGTTACATTTTATAACTCAAAATATTTTTAAATACATTATTCTTATTTAAAATGATTTTTCATAATATTAAATCATTTTTCTCTAATTTATTTAATACACTAATTAAATAAATTAAATACCTTTAATATTTAAATAATTATAAATATTAAAGAAAAATATTCCAATTGGTCAAAAATTATTTTTCATAATTTAAAATAATTTTTAAAACCATTTTTGGTAATTTTTAGAATTTATTTCTATTTTTAAATAATTTTCGGAATATTCAGAAAATAAAATAAATAAAACCGTCGCTATAGCTCTTTAGCGACAGAAAGCGTCGCTGTTGGTGTTCTTGAGCCCAAGAACACTGACAGTTGGCAGCTTCAAGGGTCAACTTTGACCGGCTTTAATTCTCTGTTCAAATTGTTTCTGGACTTGTTTGAAGTGTGATCGTGTAGCCAAAATGTAATACTACAACACACAACCAACATCTTGATCAAACCATAACACATCAACGAGATCTGGACTTTCAAAAAGCATGTCAGACCATACCTGGGTTTTCTGGGCAAACCCAGAAACCCAGGCAGCTCGGCTTGCCACTTTCTAGCCTAAATTAATCTAGGCTTTGATCGTTATTTAAGTTGTTTCTTACTTTAAAAGTGTAGTATACATAACAATGAACAATGAGATAACAAGATCTCAGTCCAAAAACAACATATCCACATATTATGACACGGTCAAACCTTGTCAGAATTCATGCAAAGCCATTTCTGGAATTTTCCAGAATTTCAAGTTATGGTCGAGAGGCCTACTTTGACTTCTTGTCTTAATCATGCTGTTAACTTTTTATGGAATATAATGGCATGTAATCAGAGTAAATATAACATACTATAATCTAGTTACAACAAAATTAACAAAAAAACAAACAACCTGACCGATCTGGAGGCTTGAACTCATTGTCAGACGCTGATTTACTAATTCTGGGTTACCCAGAAAGATAATCGGTCAACGTGGGTCAACGAACTTTGACCAAGTATAACTTGCAATCTAGCTATCCAATGACTATGATTCTTGTTCCAGACTAAAGACAACATACCAGACTATCGATCCAAACAATAAAACATCACAAACAACAACCGAGCAAGAATCTGTGGCTCCTAACATTAGCTTGTCAGACCACAATTTTGTTCTTGGACAGACTTTTAAAAACACCATTTTAAGGCACTTTGATGCTATGGATATATGTTTGATCATCATAGATCAACATAAAACATCCTCTAGCAAAAATCTAAACACGAAAACATAAAAAATTTCAAAGCATACAAGATCAAAAATTTAAATTAGGTTTATACCTTCTCTTGAATAATTTTCGATCTTGGCTCTCCAATCTGTTTATGATTGATATTGAGGCTGTTTCTAGGACTGATCTACTACAGATTTTCGTGGGTTTAGTGGAGAGAAAGAGTTTGTGAGAGCTTGGTTAGTAATATGGCAAATTCTTTACATTTTTTCTCTCTTGATTCTTTATATAATCTCTTAGATGCATGAATGCCATGTTGTGCTGTCACAATAGGCTGAAATGGCAGAGATTTTAATGCCTCTAAGTCAATATAGTTGGTTACCTACTAAAGATATAGCCACTTTTGCAAACAATCTTATAAAAATCGCCTAAAAGGGCATTTTTGAAATTAGCAAATTAATTTAAATGGTAAACATGGAATTTGTACAAACCCTTAGGGTTTGGGGCTTGGATTAGAGTTTAAGATTTGAACCATTAGGTATCAAAAATTCTAGTTCCCACAATTTTCAAATTTAGGATTTAATTAGAAAAATAAATTTTCTAAAATAAAATTAGGGTTTCTAAAATAAAATTTTAACATACAAAAATATAATTAGAGTTTTCTAATCATATTTAAGTTTAATGAACCCATAGGCTTGTCGATTAGGATTAGGGTTTCCTAATTTAGGGTTTAAAATTCCCGGTTTTGAAATTATGGTTTCCCGGCGTACAATTAGGGTTTTTAACTGTACAATTTATTTTCTAAATTTAAGATTAGGGTTTTAAATCCCTTATTAAGGTTTATTAATTATAAACCCCATCCAGTCAACCATTGGTCAACATTTCTAAACAGTACAAACACATAATCAACAATAAAATTATTTTAATTGTATTTTCTATCAAATCCCTATCCGAAAATTAGGGTTAGGGTTTTCTAAAGTTGTTAAGCACAACTCTACTCTAAATTTATTAGTCAATACACAAATTGACTTTGTCGAGACTCGTATCATAGATACTTGTCACCAAATTAATATTACTATTAAATAAAAAAAATTATTCGTAAATTTTGGATTATTCGAAATTCTGGGTTATCATAATATCTACTATCTTCTACAAATTTAAAAGCTTATTATCAATATTATATCGCTGAGACTCAACTTAGTAAATAATTCACATCATCGAATCACCCCTGCACTACAGCTAAGGATATTCGTTAATATCACATCCATGAATTATCCATGCATTACGACCAAGGATATTTATTATTATCACATCCATGAATTAATATTTCATTGCTGAGACTCAGCTCAATAATTAATACACATCATCAATTCATCCCTGCACTATAGGCCAAGGATATTCTTTTAGTATCACGACCATGAATTATCCATGTACTACGGGCTAAAGATAATCGTGTTTTCATCAACGGTCCTGATCATACCATAAAACAATTCATCTTTGCACCCTTGGCCGAAGAGAATCCATAGCCATAATCATACCAAAAACTGTCCATCAATGCACTACGGCCAATGAGGACTTTTTCCACATCATTTGTAATATTACGGTCATGATTATACCGAATAATCCCTGGTCATAATCATATCAAGTCCATCTATGCACTACGGGCCATAAATGACTTTCAACATAATATATACATGAGGATGATATGATGACAATGATATAAGTATTAATCAAACGAAAACAAGGATAAATATTAAAAACTTTAAATTTATCCAAATATTATCATCCACTCATAATCTAATATTATTAATATCATAACAATATTTTAATCACTTCTTAAACTTATAAACAATTTATTTCAATTATTTACACTTTACCAAATAATGCAATTAAACATTCAAAAATGCCATACTCATAAGATTTCATCACCAATGATTAAATCCCTCATTAAAAATATGCATATACCTTATATAGGATTTCTAAGCCATAAAATCCTATTTTCCAACTTTGTTACTTCACATAACATATTTAACTCATATGTTCGTAACTAAACCATTTTTATGAAAAATACCAAAACAGTCCCAAAAATATTTCTTTTCTTGGATTTAGCAGAATATAGTCCCATAATAAACATATATTTTTCTCGGAATTTTTAAAATTCATTTACTATTTTTTGAAAAATTAATTTCTAATTAATTCCTTAAGAAATTAGCTACCTAAAATTTAAATCCAGAAATTCCCAAATCTTGGCAGGATCTTACACATGTTAACGTGATCATCTAGTTTAAATTTCATGGTCATCGGAGTTATAGAACTCCGGTTATAGCATTTTTCGTCGGAAAAACCTAAATATTGAAATGGTCATAACTTGCTCATTTTAAGTCGGAATGAGCTCATTTTTGGACAGGAGGTACCTTTTACTATATACTTTCATGTCCCAAAAGGCCGAAATTTTTTTCATAAATTAAGTGGTCGAAAACAGCCCCTTAAAGTTTTTGGGCAGTAGAATTTTCCTCTTTTGCAGCTTTGGACTCTTTTGCTAAAAACAGTCCACATGAAAATCTACAACACATTTTCCAGTGATTCCACTTGGAGATGCTACAAAACTCATAGATCTAACTCTAGAACTTGACCTCACTCAAAAATTCAAAATATAATAGGAGATATGGCCAATTGAATTTCATGTTCAAATTTTACCAAAATCTGATTTTCAACTCTTTGTGATTTCTAAGAAACTTTCATGTTTTCTCATAATAACCAACATAACTCATCATAACACTTACTAATACTTCATATACCCATGATTTTCATCTGTCCAATGCTTTTATTATGACTCTCATCATAATTAATGTAAACAGATCATTTCCACAATTTAATAAGGAATGAATACAAAAGATTATTCACTATGCGTGTGGTAATCCACATAAATAGGTTATTCCAACAGAATAATAAAGAATGGAATAACAGAAGAATTCGCCATGCATGCGATAGAGACCGCACAGACAGGTTATTCCCAACCGAATAATAAATGATGGAACCAGGTCCGGCGTAAACGCACAGACAGGATATTCTGACAAAAATAATAAATGCGGAATAATAAATAATGGAACTAGGTCCGACGTAAAATACACTGACAGGATATTTCGACAGAATAATAAATAATGGAATAATAGAAGAATTTCACCATGTATGCAGTACTTCGCATAAATAGGTTATTCCAACATAATAATGAAGAATGGAATAATAGAAGAATTTCACCATGTATGCGGTACTTCGCATAAACAGTTTAGTCCAACATAATAATGAAGAATGGAATAATATAAGAATTTCACAATGTATGCGGTACTTCGTATAAACAGGTTATTCCAACATAATAACAAAGAATGGAATAATAGAAGAATTTCACAATGTATGTGGTACTTCGCATAAACAAGTTATTCTAACATAATAACAAAGAATGGAATAACAACTCTTATGAGTATTGAAAGAAAGTAATTCTCTTCATGAATACGAAAGAATAATACCCCTTACAGGTACAACAAATAATATCCCTTACCATTGAAAGAAGAGTATTCTGACCGGTAGAGCGAGAATATACTTGAAGAAAACTTGCACTATCTTCTACGCTCAAAGCTGTCTTAAACTCTAAAGAAATATGCTCGAGATTACAGAAAAAGAACTCTCGCTATAGTTTCTCTCTAGAGTTTCAGTGAATTCGTAAGAAATAATGAAGGAATGAGCTTCTATTTATAGAAGAATGGACTACATAGTAACTAATTCATGAACGGTCCAGATTGATTTACTTTTAATCGAACGGTCCATATTTAAAGCAAAATCTTTTAAATAAAACATAATATATTCTATTTATAATCTAATAAAATGAATAACTTTATAAAAGTATTATATTTTATATAAAAAGATTTTTACTATGCAAACACTATGCAGGCACTATGCAAATACTATGCATAATAAAATATAATATATTCTAATTATTGTCTGATAAAACAGATAACTTTATAAAAGTATTCTGTTTTATATAAAAAGATTTTACTATTATCCTAATAAAACGAATAAATTTATAAAAGTATTCTGTTTTATATAAAAAGCATTTCTGTTTTATTACATTAATAATACTAATAAAACAAAACTTCATCATCACTTACTTTGAAAAATTTTCAAATGTCACCCTTAACTTTAAACTTTTATCAATTTAACTATTCACCAAAATAAAAAATTGAATACTTTTATTTCATAAAATTCGGGGTCTCACATTTGTAGCTTGTTCCAGCTCAATGTTAAAGAAGATAAGAAGGAAAAGACTTAAACACCCCTCCAAATCCACACGTGTGCCTTAGTCGGTCACTTTTGATCGGTTAACTGACGAAAGTGTGTTTTCTGTTACGTTTAATTGCAGTTTGGGGTGTACTTAGACACCTTTTTTTAGTGTGGGGTGCAAAAATTAACAAGGATGTAAAATTTGGGGTGCACATTGTCTTTTAGTCTAATTGTAAACCTAAAATCTAACCCCAAATAAGATTTTATTGATGTTTTAAGTTAATTGGGTGAGAAATTTTTAGATCAATTTGGGGTTGGTGTGGGTTAAGGTTTTACTCATTGATGATTAAAATCGATTTGGATGAATTTTTTTTATCGGGGATGAAACAATGAATTGAAGTCACAATCAATTGATTATGTCATTGCTTTGTAGACATCATATTGCTAACCATAGCTGATGAAGATGAACTGAGTGATGAGAAAGAGGGAGAGAGAGACGGTGATGGCATTAAAGTTTAATTAATTTTTATTTTCATTTATTAGTTTTAACATTATTATATATTTTTGTTAATAGTTTACTTATTTTATTATTAAAAGAATAGAGCAACCTGAACTCCCAATCATTTTTGATCGGTTGAGAGTTAGAAGAGTACTTTTTGTTACGTAAATAAATATTAGGGTACAAATAGGCACATTTAAAAGTTTAAAATGAAACTTCGACATGCCTTAGGGTGCAAAGTGTATTTTAGTCCCTACTTTATTATGAAAACGGGAACATCTTTAACATAGAAAAGAAGGCCAAACGAAACGACAGAGAAAAATTGGGTATATAAATTCATCCCAATCCCAGCAGTTTTAGCTGCTACTGCCCAAGTGTTTACCTCCACTTCTAGTTGAGACAGGTATTTTCATGTCTCCCATGTATTTTCCTCGCTAAGAACATTATTTGAACGTGTACCCAGCTGGGTTTTTAATACGGACCCGAAATAATTTGTGATTTTTGAATTTTATTCTAGATTTTAATAGATTCAGATTATTATGTGTGGTGTGAACTTTGTACTATTTGTATTTTGACATTTGGATTGTGATTTTGAAAGGGTTTGGAACTTTGGATGGAGATTAAACAGATTTTTGTAGGTAGATATTTCTGACACATTTATGGAGCATTGGAATTTTGATTTTTGACTCATTTTGTTTTGTGACTTTGTCTGATGAATTTTATGCATCCAAATTCTAACCCACCCCTGATATTGCTTGTTGCTATTAGGGAATTCAAATATTCAACAATTTCTTGTTTTTTGTGGTTGTCAATAAATAATGTGCAATTCTTGACTTTGGCTAGTTGAGCTTTTAATAGGGAAATAAAGAGAATATAAGGAGGAACATGTAGTATGGGTGTTCCAATATAGACCAATTTATGAAAAAAGATTTAATCTTTGGGAAATTCAATACATAAGTCTGTGAAGTACATACTGAAATTCAGTTTGACTGGTATGCTTTTTCTTTTTATGTTATATATATATATATATAGAAGATGATTTTATTAAGAGAGATGGTGTATCTACAGAGGACAACAAGTCAACAAGTCATAACAAAAGAGTTCAAATTCTTAATTTATATCCCTGTTTCTTAATTATTTTGAGACCAAGGATTTGGTCCATTCTTACATGTTAAAAAACCAATCCATTTAAGTATTTACCTTGAGTTGATGTCTCGCGAACCTTCTGCCTCTGGATGATGGTGTAGTGAGCTCTTCCTTAAACTAAAAGAGTTAGTTATTTATATTTGAATTCATTCATGTGTTTTGGAGACAGCGACCTCATACTTGCCCAAACTTTGATAATGAGATTATTTGAATTTGAACTTTTTCATTTGGATTGCTTATGCCTTATAGTCCCTCTTAGCTGAGGATGCTTTTTATCAAAAGCTATTTATGCTATATCAATGTGATATTATTTGTGTTTGAACAAGGAGTAGTATAGAGGAGATTTTATGTAGATGAGATTTCCTAAAATGTGAAATGGATACTAGTATTCTTGACATAACATTTTGGTAAAATGTTAGTTCTGATATTGAGTTCAGTTTTGTATGTTTTTTTTACTCCCGTCCCGTAGAAAAAAATTTATACCTTATATGAAATCTTCAGCCTCTTTAACCAAACTCTGAACTTGCCTCTGGCATTTGGCTGAAACTAATCTTCTCATCTTAGCACTGAAGTTCTTCTCGATTGTTACCCAGAACGCAGATCTCTTCAGTTTGTGGAACTAATACGGGAATTTACGCTACATAGGCTAAATGTGGTATGTTAGGGGTAGCTTTACATGGATGCTTATAGTTAGGAATTCTTTTAGAATCTACGTCAATAAAGTAAAATTTTATGAGAATCTACGTCAATAAAATAAAATTTCATAAAAGTTTTTTAGTTGCATCAACAAGTGATTTTTTCGAAATAATTTAGTGCACATTTGAGTAAAATATTGATTTTTGGTGCTATTAGAGGTAGAAAACAAATAAATATTTGGTATGCTAAATTTAAAGTTTTGGAACATGTTTGGCAATGCAGTACCAATACGTAGTTCGTTAGGCTACTAAGACTATTTGCTACATTTGTTCTTCTCTTTTAACTTTTTCATAATAAATGGAACCTCTCTCTCCCATTCCCAAGTTTCATTTTTATTAATGAGGCTCATATAAATAAGATATGATATCAATGAAGACATAAATACATAGCTTGGCAGTTAAACTTTTTCCCTCAACTTTATAATTTTTGGCCTTTTGGCGTTTACCATTAGTTTTTTAAACTTATGTTGTCAAAGTTATATTATATTTTTTCTTTCTCAAGTTCCTTTATTACTTAAATACTATTGACTATTAAACCTTTAATTTAGTCTTCTACTGTAATTTGAATATTTTTTTAAAGTTTGTTTTAGGCTTATTGTTGCTAATGTAAAATTTGTTTCTAGGCTTATACAGTATTCTAAAAATCCCTGCCTAGGCGCTAGGCCCCCCTTTGGCGCCCTGTCTAGGTGCTAGTCCCCCCTGGTGCCTCACCTAGGCCCAAGACGACGAAAAAAATCCCTTCAGGAAATTAGGTGGGGTCTAGGCGGAGAGATTTTTTTTTATTTTAATAACTATTCAAACTAGATCGTATATATTTATTTTTCTAATGATTTATCATATTCATAATATAGGTTGTAAGCATATCAAATCACAGCAAGAAGTGAACAATATCAAGTCAAAATGGATAATTTTATTATAGTTATAATTTTTGAACTTGAACCAACTTCAAATTATATAAATGATGATATATTTGTAATATTTAGTTGCATTCAATATAATTCTTAAATTTATTATTAGTTTCTTAAGTTTTAATATTGAATTAAATTCTTAAAATTTTAAATTTTATTATTTAATAGGAATCTTGTTTATGAATAAAAATAATACGTTAAAAATATGTTTGAACTTTGAACAATTGCATGTTTATGTTTGTGTTTAGAACTTTGACATTAGCAATATGGATATGCATTTGAATTTTAAGCAAATGCCTTTATTATCTTTATTATAGATTGTTTTGCTTTATATTATTGTTTTATTTGATAAATGTAAGATAAAATATTAAAATTGGTTTAAAATAAAAAATCCCACCTAGGCCCCGCCCAGGCCCCCTAGGCGCTAGGCCCCCCTGCCTCCCGCCTCCCGCCTAGCCCCTTTTAGAACATTGGGCTTATATGACTACTTTAACGTTTAGCTCAAAATTATATGCTTTATTTTCCAATAAACTGGGTTTTCTATGTATACATATGTCATTATTGGGTTTTGCATGTCTTTCTATATCTTAAGATATGATACACAAGGGATTTTCAATACACGATTAGGTTCATGATTGATCACTATGTTACAAAATGGTAATGAAGGAATTTTTGTCTGAGCGAAAAGTTAGTTTTGAACAAGCAAAGAAGAAGCCTAATGTCTTCCGGTGCTTTCTTATTGGATTTCCTCACCTGGATCATGAATTTCTTTTTTGAAATTGGAATCTGAAAGGAATCAGCTATATATTCTTAGATTTTGTTGATTGTATATGTTTATGTGGATTTTTAATACTCATCATTTAATATTTATTTAATTTCAGCGAATATGAAGTGGAAGAAAACAAGAATAGCTGATTTCCACTATGATATATTGAAATATATCATGATTTTTGTAGCTAAATCTTCTGACGGGGCTACCAGTTTTGCAAGAGCAATATCCGTGTAAGACATCAGGTTATAGAGTTAGCTATTCGAGTTGAATTTGATCTGTGGTGTGATGCTATTAGTGTTAGCTTCAACCAAAAATTTGATATCTGCTGTGTATTAAATGATCTTTAAACCAAAAACTTCATTTTAATCTTATGTTTCTTATGAATAACCTTGCATTACAGCTCTAAACTTTTTAAGGAGCTTTCTACGGATAAAGACATCTTAAGAGCTGTGGAATTTCCGAATACAATGCTATCTGAAATTAATGGGTCATTTTGGCTGAATAACGGTTTGTTAGTCCAATGTGCGCGTGCTAGAAATTTGTCTGCTTGCAAGATGCTTTTACAGGTATTTTCTGACTCAAGGAACAAATAAATGTTTGTGGTCTTATCTCCATGTTTGAGAGAACTTAGCTCTTTATCTTCAATCATATCATACCTTGAGACCTTGTTATATTTTTTGAGCTCTATCCGTAGTTGGCGATATTCTGTGCAGCATGTTGAAGACTTGTTAGACTCCGCAAATATAAAACTTGGCGCTTCATCATTGGCATCTACGGTAATCATAATTTTTTATTTTCGATGTCATCATCTTCAGTCTTGTAGTATATAGATCATGTATTAATTCCACTTGCAATCACTGACTATGCATTAGAGCAGGAGTTGGAGGAGTGGATTGCAATTGTTGACAGGCAAGCATGTACGAGAGCGATGAGTAGACATATTACATCAACCATGGATGTAAGTATACTTCTTATCTGTAAATGCCTTGTTTACTTGTGCTTAAAGCTGTAAACGAGCCGAGTCAAGTCGAACTTTGGCTTGTCGAGCTTTGGCTTGCCGAGCTCAAGCTCATTTAGAAGTGAAATGAGCCGAGTCTAGCAGGGTCTTTAAATGAGCTTGAGATTTGGTGTACGAATTCGGAACCGTTAGGTAAACAGTTGAGCTCAAGCTCACCTTAAGCGAGCCGAGTCTAGTCGAGCTCAACACCAACTCCCTTAAGCGAGCCGAGTCTAGTTGAGCTTAACACCAACTCATTTAACTATATTATGAATATATAATTAGTTAAATACTAAACAAGTCGGACTTACTCGAGCTGGACACTCCAATTTTTGATCTCGGCTCTTATAACTAGGCGGGCAAAGGAATTTGTTTGAACTCAGCTCGTTTAACTAGCTTGAGTAGAGCTTAGATACTCTTTGCTGTTGTTTTGGGATTAGACATTAGTTGATCCACTTGTGTGGTTCCTAATTAACAACCATGTACATGTAGGTGGTGAAGATGCTTTTAGGTGCTGTTGAAAAGGACATCCGAAAAGCGAATGAGCTCACACTTGCCCTTAATTCTGGTGTGAAGAGCTGTTAGTTTAGGTTCGCTTGTCGGCTGAAATTAGTATCATTATTTCATCTTTTGCTTGTAGTAGTATATCAACCAACTTATATAGTTGTTCTGCTGCAATATATATCAGTTCACTCTCTTGTAACAGAGAATTTTGGTAGAGAATATGCTATAAAATTGTAATTGCTATCATTTTTCTTCTCCCTAGCCTTACACTTGCCCTTTTCTTTTGTATTTATGAGTGGGGAAGGAGATTTCAGTTTTGTAACATTGGGACATGGGAGCACACAAGGTAGCCAATGTAGGCTTTGCAATGAAGAGGTTTTCAGTATAGTGATATAATGACATTTTACTGTTAATAAAATTAGTGAATTAACAAAACTATCCTTAAAATATAAAGAGGCAATATGTTGATATTATTTCTATTTTTTTTTGGGTTATAAAATCTCTTAGTTACTAAACAACTTTCATCCTTGCTAATAATTTTCTAATACATCTTACTTGATATCCACAAGATTCACATTTGGCTCTAAATTTGGTTTTGCTGAACCACTTGGTTAAATTGTTTCTAAGCTTAGCGGCACAATAAAATCATACACAAGATGCTCATTTGGTTATACTAGTGTGCATTGCCTATAATCTTTTTTTAATATGTTAGGGAGTCCATTAGAGTGTTCTAGATTTTTTATTGTGATTGATTTTTAAATATTATTGAAATTTTAGAGGAAGGTTCTAAATTGTCAATCATAGTCTTCCATTAGATTTTAATTTTAGCCAATGGTTGTATGGCTGACCACTGGTTGTATAGTCCAAGGTTATATAAAAGGATGTTGCTCATTTATAAATCATAAAGCAAAGTTGTAATTATGTTGAAATTATTCTTTTTGTAATAAAAAATTAAGTGAAAGGGAAAAAAGTTTTGGATGTCTATATTTGCTATTAAAGAAAAAGATTGTATCATGCATGTTTTAGAATGTTATTACTGGTTTGCATTTCAATACTTTAAAGATTTTTGATATGTGATTTTGAGGAGTTCTGTTATAGCTACTGCTTCTATTTATTAAATCTTCATAGGACATGCATCAAAATTTTCATTTGCTGTTTTTGTTTTTGTGTTAATTGATACTCCCTCCGTCCCGTATTAAACGTCATAATTTTTTTAGGATGTTCTACAATAAATGTTCTATTTTTATATTAGTAACTATTTTTATCTTATTTTTTCACTTATACCCTTATAATCTTTTTAGTCAACTTTTGTTGAAAACTTAAAAATGATAAAAAAGATTTACATTGGGAAGTAATTTATTGTAATATTTTCTCTCTCATATTATCATTATAACATTTCTTTTATTTAATGTGAGAATAACAATAAAAATGATAAAGTTATTAGAAATATACTTATTGGAATGTGAGAATAACAATAAAAATGATTTAGAGAATTGATTTATGTGGGAACTAGCAAGTAATAATTAATGTTGGGGTCATTAAAAAGTGAATAGGATACTTCAATTAAAAAGTAATTTAGAAAGGACAATTTAGGTAAAAAATATATATATTATTAATTAGCGTGTCGAAACTAATTAGGACGTTTAATACGAGACGGAGGGATTACTATTTTTTTGTTGTTTATTTGAGTCTGATTATTACTCCAAGAAAAACCCGGATGATTCCTCCATCCCGAATTATAAACATTCTGATATGACTGTTATGGTCAAATCTGATTTCCTAAAAACTGCATTGACTCCACACTAACAGCACACTGCTCCGTAGAGTGATTTCCTGCACATAGCTCACAAACCCTCGCTACTTGTGAAGTTGTTTGCGAATCCCCATGTCTCAATCTTTTTCGTTAATGCAGCTAACTTGTGCGTATAAAGCTGTCATCCGCATCCACTTCTAATCTCCCTGTTATTTTTGGCGGAATTGCCCTTTGCCGTAGGCCACTGATAGTTGTTAGCAACCATAGTTTTCAAATAACTAGGTTAGCGTCCTCGAAATTGTTTCCCATAATAGTACCTCCAACCGCTGCATCAATACTTGTTCAAGTGGGACCATGTAATCCATTGTAAAATGTCTGTACATACAACCATATAGGGATCCCATGATGTGGACACTTGTGGAGCAAATTTTTAAACCTTTATCACGCCTCATATAATGTCTCAGAATCAAGCTGATTGAATGAGGTAATGTCATTCCTCATTTTTGTCGTTTTCGCCAGTGGAAAGAATTTAGCAAGAAACATTTGAGCTAAATTGTTTTAGGTGGTAATTGATCCTAACGGCAAAGAGTGCAACTAACATTTCTCTTTATTGCGAAGTGTAAATGAGAAAAGTCTCAACCTGACTGCTTCATCGGTAACCCCATTAAACTTAAATGTATTGCAGATTTCTGGAAAACTTACAATGTGCTCATTCGGATCATCATTCGGACCACCCCCAACTGCACTGAATTCTGTAGTATCCGAATGGTACCCAGTTTGATCTCCGAAACTATTCGCATTGATGGTAGGTCTCTGAATATTAGAGTGAATATCTATCACTAATAGTGTGGCGTAATTCTTAAATGATTTCTACACATTTGTAGCCATGGTTACTTGTGTATCAGTTCCCCTTGCTATTTCTTCTTTTGTCTGTATTTCCTCACTAGTTAACCTTAGTTTTTGGAACTTCCTTTCAATATTGTCTGCGTAAGGCATAAGTTCCTCCTTACTCTTAGTGTGCATATACGACTGAAAAACCTACAAGAAGAAATAAACTAATAAAATAAAAGCGTTTAAATTAAGACTAAATTAATTGTAACTAATAAGAAATTAAATACTAAATACATGTGACGCCCCGAAATTCGGGTTACCTTTACCTCAGACTTGGTGCTCACGATACTATAAGTATTCATTCAACCCTACATATAATAACTTAAACATGTCTTAGATTACAATAATAATCTTAACTTAAATTCCATGTTCTATAGACCTTTACATAACTAAATACCAAAAAATATTATAAAATATAACACTAAAAGGTATTTACAATAACTTCTTAAGTTCAATTAAGTACATGCGCTTAATAATAAATTACTCCACAACCTTGCCTTTTCCTTTTTCTTTCCCTGATAAATGTACCATCGTTCTCGATTTTAACTGAAAACATTATATTCAACTGCAAGGGTGAACAAAAGCTTGCTCAACAAGGAAATAAACAGTTGAATATAATGGAACAAGAATAATTATAACAAAAGAAATATAATTCATGAGATACTGATTAAAACAGTTCTTTAAAAGTTTTGAGTTTGAAAATCAGGCTTTTGCAATTAGTAGGGTTAAATGACTAGTGAACTTTGTACTAGAATTGACAGTACTAAAACTGCAATCCATGGATACAAATAGCTATTAAAACTGAAATATATCCTAGACTTGTACTTTAGGGGATCATCCTAAGTACCCTATATTGTGCACAACATAACAGTCTAATGACGCATTACATGTCTTTCGGAATCATAATGTCCGATATCATGTCTCTATAAAAGGGTTGTTCGTTCACATCATTACATAAGAGTCCACACCACAACAAAATGGTTTGGAGAACATTAAATGAGATTTTCATGAATGAAGAATATCAATATATCTCAACATTTGTCTAGCCAAAATAATGACATTGACATACACTAAATATCATAAGAATAACTGAATTTGAAATATTACAGTTCAATAAGTTAAATAACTTAAAAAGATAAACTTTTGGGTTGAGTACTTACAACATAAACTCATTTAAAAAAGAAGGTTGATATACTTGCCTATCGCGTCGTTTAAACTTTAATAAAGTATCTTGCCACTGAGTAGCCTACATATAGTGTCAGCTTACTTAGTTATCTTATAACACAAAGTCTATATTTATTGATATACATAGCTCAACTATGGTTATTGAAGTAATATTCAATAATTATCATCTATGATACTTACTAACATCAAACAATTATATAAATATTTTATCACAACACATTTTCATAGCTTACAGGGGCGGATCCAACCTCCTAATTCAGTGGGGTCAATTTTTTTTTAAATCCTTAAGAATAAAATTTATTAACATGAAACACGACTAAATAATTCTCAAATTGTATTCATATCAATTTTAAACTTGAAAATACCACAACTTAATATCAAAATTCATTCCTTATTTGGAACGGAGATACCAAATTACTCCATCAAGCATTAAAGAAGGAAAAAAAATCTAAATTTATTTATATACCATCTCTCCCTAAAATTTGTATAAAGAAAAAGAAAATTTATAAGAGTGAGCCAGTGAATGAATTTTTTTTAAATAGAAATAATGAGTAAATAGTAAAAGAGAAAGTGACAATAGGAAATAAATGTTAGAGATAAAATGTGTATAAAAATTAAAGAGAGAAACTGAATAAAAAATTTAAAATTAAATATAACAAAATTTTGGAGAGGAAATTAATTTAAGGGATGTTATATTCAATATTTATTGTTGTTAAATGTTGGGAAAATACAGAAATCAAATAAATTGTAACTGTTAAAAAGAGTACAATTTTTTTAAAGAAAAAACAAAAAGTACAATTATTTATTAGTTATACGCAAGAGAAAAAATAAGACTGAATAATTTAACGAAAATATATAGTTGATATTTGATATTTTAATGTGACACAGTGGAAGTATACAACATATGCACTTAAATTTTTTTTGGTAAATTTATTTGTATATTAATTTGCAAATTAAAGATAAGACATTGTAATTCAATACATTAGTCCCGACTCCCGTGTGACTAAAAACACCTAGCTAATTTAAGAAACCAATTCCTAACCTATAATAAATAGCATCACATCCCGAGGCTAGGAATAGAAAAATACAGCCAAACAAGTCATAAGGCCAAAAGCTCCAAGATTATGTCTATGTGCAGCTAGAAAATTCAAAATAGGATCAACAAATATGAACACATCTCAAGATAGGACCATGACACTAGAAAATTCAGTGGGGGCAGGTACCCCATCTGCCGCAAGCATGGATCCACCCTTGTTAGCTTAGTATATATATAGCACTTTTACATTGCTAGCTCACATAAGCACATATCACCTATATAGTTTAGATACATCCCAAAGTATACTTGTTTCAGTCCAAACATGACATGTTATAGACTTTTGATTATTAAAACATTTATTATCACATTTAGTCATGCGAAGACATTTATAAGCTTTAAAACTTTATTTTTACAACACACAAAATATGATTTTTGAGATACTTTCAAGGATTTTTATGAATTTCTATAGTAGCATTTTTAGTCTCTCACATGTTCAATCTTATAGACACCGTAGCAAAGTATTTTAGTTATAGTTTAGGTCTTTAAAATTATCAAGTTAAGCATTACAAAAATAGACCCCAACTGGGCAATTTTACACATTTTCATTACTTTGCAAAATTATAATTTTAGTTATTTTCTAGGCTACTTTGATTATTTTTATGAATTTTTGTATTAGACTTTTAGACTTGAACTCTGAGCATACTTAAAGACTATATATTAAAGTAATTTTCTACTAGTTTAGGTTCTCAAGCAAGCAATCTAAGCTTTTTGAAACTGGTATCCAAACCAGGTTGTTCACCACAGTTTTTAATTTTTACCAACTTAGTCAATTCTTTCCAAATTCATTTCTGGCCACTTGGGCTCATTCCAAAACTTGAGTTACTACTAGTTAAGACTAGTTTTAGCATTTTCCTGACCTTGCTATGTATATATATATGGGTTTGACCCTCTAAACCTATCATTTTCAAGCTTTCATATACTAAATTCTCATTTTCTTGTATGTATTAGCATTCCATCACTTGATATAATTCTCACATAAATCTAACTCACTTATTTAAGATGTTAAAAATGATCTTGAAGCAAAGTAACAAAATCTCAAATTTGACACTTAAGAAAACTGTAGAAACTGCAGTTTTAGTGATTTTTCAAGTAAGTTTGGTGATTTGTTTGAATTTATGGGTTAAGTTCTTGGTTCAATCCATTTAACACTACTCTTAAACCATACATCAAAGTATTTTAATCAATGTGTAGGTTTCTTATGTTAGGTTTGTAATATTTATGAACGCAATCAAATTGCACAAAGTAAGCGGAAGCATGGAAAAAAAGAGTTTTAAAATTTTACAAACCATATACTCGGATCATCCTTTATGCACAATTATTAATTAAACGAAAATATGAAGAACAAGAATTATACCCTTGAAGATTCGAGCTTCCTCAGGTACAAGTTCACCTCCAATCCTTTTTGCGTTCAACTTGAATCCACCGGGTTTGGTTTCTTCCTTTGATCAATGTTAGCCACCCAAGTGTTTGGCCTCTAGAGGTGATCCACCAAGGAAGAAGAAAGATTCAAGAAGATGAGTATTTGACAAAACCCTAGTTTTTCTATCTCTCATAGAAAAGGGTGTACTCTCCCAACTATTAGAATTACATCTCTTTGATATATGATATAAGACTCCTTTTATAAAGATATCAGTTAACCCTTTTAATCTAATTAGAAAATAGGGTACTTTTATTATGAATATATGAGAGTACTTTTATTAATTAATTCTCAAACTCCTTTAGGAATTAAATAATAGTAATAGTAATAATAATAAGACTCTTCTTATTAATTTATATTTAAATATTTCCAAAATATTAAATCATAAATATTAAGCTATTTAATTTATTCTATCACCACAAATTAAATTAAATACACTTAACTTATTATTATGATTATGCCTATTTACTTCTTAAATAAATATTATTCCTTTTATGGTGTGACCCTTTAGGTCTCCATATTAAACTGGTTGTGAATAAATCAATTAGAATAATTCTAATCTTATTTAAATAAATAAATTAAACTGTTAATTTATTTAAATAAATAATATTTATTCTATAATAGGGATAAGCCTCCCTAGCGATCAACGACTTTCCAGATATAGATTTCAACATTAATTATAAAAGAACCTTTGAGTAAATAGTTACCGTACAATTCAATCCTTTCACCATATAATGTACCAATTAAATATAAGACATGAAATTACTGTTAGGTCCTATTTTATTTAATTATATGTATTTCGACTCTTAAATGCATAACTCCAAATAATGCAAATTAGAAACTACTTTCTAATTTCATTATGCCTTGGCCAATGACTACTGGGTTGTCATTTATCGATTGACATAGGGACATTTTCTCTTCTTTTACTAGAAGCGGTAGATTCTTTATTGATCATATATTATCTCTATGTACAACTTATTATACCCAAGCATATCCTTTGATATACCCTAAGAGTCTTAAGGAATAAGTTAAAGTATAATTCATCATACACAAGATACTATGATGATCTCAAGTCTAAGGATCACTTGTACTACTATCACTACAAGAATTCCTATTGACATGCAAGTAAAACTCCACTAGGTATTCTTTAGCGAGCCACTGTTCAGTGTAATTATTCTCCAATAAGCACCTACATACTTGCTTTAGTGTCTCCACATAAATGATCAATGAGATCAATCATCCTCATCCAATGAGCAAGCAACATATGTACCAATCTATCCGGATTTATTAATCCCCAATTTAGTAATCCAACGATTGAGAACTATTTTAGTTTTAAGCTTTCTAAGAATTTAGATCTCATTAGAATGATCATCATCATTATTCTAAAAGCATTGCTTAAAACTATGAGTTTATCATACATTATAAAGCAGCATCATATAGATAATTAAAGGCCTTTAATAAATTAATATTTTTTATTAATAAATGAATAAGATTGTTTCAAAGTATATGCTTTATCATCAAACATGATTGGCTTGTGTGCATACTACTTTCATCTTATTCATGTCAGTTAGGCCTCCTATAACAGGGGCTCAAACTGGTCTATTTCTCATTTTCCCCCAAAAATTGATTTTGACACTTTTCTAATTTTTTCCAATTTTGGTTACTTGGATAGTCTAGGCATGTGTATTTTAGTTACTTAAGGCTACTTGTATCAGCACTTCACTTTATTTAATCACTTAGCCAAATTTGACCTATTAAAGCTCACTTTAGGCTTATAAGATAGACCATAACTTGGTTTTCTTGTTAGCTTTTTGTCTTGGCCATGTTTGGGAACCATTACCTAGCAATTATTAGCAGCGTTGTATAAGCTCATTACATTCCATTAAGGTCAGGTACAAAGGATTGCCTAAAACAAACACTTTTGGCCTAAAACATGTTTTTTAACAAGTCTAACACTCAAAATAGTCTAGACTTGGTCTGCTTAACTTTTGTAGCTTAATTGAGTCATGTTATTGCTAATAAAACTTTCCTACATGGTCTAGGTATTGTATTTCTTTAGTTAGGTGTTAATTGACACTTGAAGCTTACTTTTTATAGCTTTTTGAACATGATTTTTGGACAACACACAATCTAGACCCCAACTAACTTCAACATCATCTTTTAAATGTTATTTATCGACAATGTATGTACTCCTCACTGTCTAACAACCTCAGTTGCTAAAATTGGCCATAACAGTCCTCTATTAGGCATAATTTTGGCTACTAACTCACAAATAATCCACATTATGATCCAAGAAACCTTTAGATAATTAAACAACCTTTAAAGCATGATAATAACATAACATTATATCCATTAGCATGCTTTGCAACAATCAGCTAACATTCTAACATCAAAAACAGTCCATACAAGGTATTTTAGACATATTTAGTACTAAACCAACATAACAGTCCCCAAGACTTTAAATACAAGCATTATTACATCATGTATTTGCTATGTAAAATATATTCATGGTTTAAAACTCATAGATGCAATGCCTTAGCTTTTAATTAAAAACACCCTTCTATAGCCTTTAAATTCCACAAGAAATCATGGTTTAGCAATCTAGTCAAAAAGGATAACATGGTTATACAATCCATAAGCATGAAATAACTTTTTACATGAATAGCCTATATCTAGATGACTTAATCAATTTACACATAATAGTCCACAAACAATCCTCTTTCTAGGCTTTAAATTTACAAGGAAACATGAACTAGTTATATGATTAACAAAGGATGACATAGTCTTGTAACACATGAGAATGGACTAACTATGTACATGACATTCAACATAATTTTCTCTACCTGGTTAGCTCAAGCATTCAACACCTAAATACGTCCATACCCAAGCCTTTTAACTAGCATACTTGTTCACTAAAATTCAGATATTAGAAGAGGGGTCAAATAAGTGTGGGAACAAACTATGCCAAACTTTTATGTAGTGTTAAAACTTTCTTGTTTGAGAATTCGGTTTGCTGAATAGACAATGCAGTATTCTATATTTACAAATTCAGCTTACTTGATTAACAATGCAGTTTGCTATATTATGAATTAGCTTGCTGAATTGACAATTTTAACAGATTATCATATATAGCAATTTATTGTAAGATTTTTAATAATTATAAGTTTATGCTAATTTATGACCTAAGTTGAATTGATTAATATTATGACGAAGTATATAAATTAATGTATTCAAATTAAAGTATCTAATGAGCAATTAACATAAGCATAATCAAACACATGAACACAAAGAATTTTTACATGGTTCAGCCCCTAACCTCTACTCTAGTGGTCTAATCCACGTCCAATACCAACTAGTATTGGAGACTCACTTTATTAATCAATATAATACAGTTACACAACAATTTTATAAATTACTCGAACACTTTTGTTTACCTTGTGCACTAATGCACCCCTTAAGCACCAATACTCACTTGAGCACTTTTGCCCACCTTGTACACTTCTGTACCCCAAGCACCTATGCTTCCTTAAACTTGTTTGTAACAAACATAATTGAACCCGAATTAGAAATTTTTAGACTAGCCTTAGTCTACTCACTATTAAAATAAAATTACAAGTAAAATATGTAATGATCAAAGCAATATATAAATCCTAATACAAGACTCAACTAATATGCAATGATCAATATGAAAGATAAGGATATCACCGATTTAAGCGCAGAGAAGAAAGCTAAAAATTTATCAGAATCTTGAATGCACAGTAGCTTAATTAAAACTTCACAATAGCAACACTAAGTACTCCTTCAATATTATGCCTTTTTAATTACTTCATCAATTAAAAACTTTGAACAACCCTTATGAGGTATGTGAAAAGATAGAATTCAGAATAGTTTTCTTAAGTATTCTGCTTGTAGTTGTAGACACTCAAAATTTTGCATTCCTATAACTAACCTTGCAGGATGGCAAAATTATCTTCCAGAGATAACCCTGGAAGTCAAATTAGCTCAATCTCAGGAGACAACCCTGGGATACTCAGTATTCCATCTTGGAGACAACCCCGAGATACTCAGTTCTAGTCCCAGAGACAACCCCAGGAGATTCAGTTCCAACCTCAGAGACAACCCCGAGGGCTGCAATTTCAGTACCAGAGATAACCCCAGAGAAGTCCGTTCTAATCCGCAGAAGTCAGTTTCAACCTTGGGGACAACCCTGAGGCACTCAGTTCCAACCCCGAAGATAACCCCGGGAGGCCAGGCACACCTCAGAGACAACCATGAGGACATTAACACCCACAGAAACCCAATCTCAAAGATAACCCTGAGCAACGACTGCTAAATCAGCCCAGAGCTAGAGATAAACCTAGTGAGGGGAAAAATCATCATTTTGCCACCTCGATGCTACATACACGCTAGCTCAACATCATTTCATACCACATTCTACACAGAAGTGTCCCATAAGAACTATATCTCAAATCCCGAGTGACTACTACGCAAGACTGTACACCAGATAGAATTTGAAGACTTAAAAATCTGGTCATGGACTGTTGCCTCTTTTTTAGTTCTAACAAAAGAGCTCTAACTCATACAAGCATACATGTGTCAACAAGTAATACAGAGTAAGTAGAGTATCGTTCCCACAAAGAAAGTTGTCTAATTTAAACTACTATGCATCAACTAAATCACTATTTTTATATGCTTAAACTAATGCTTATAATTATGATTGCAAATTACTATAAAATCAAATAACAACTAAAATAAGAATAATAACAAAATAAATCAAATATGAAAATAATGGGATTCTAACTTCATTTAATACTCCATCTAATTACCACCATCATGCAAGATTGTTCACATATCACAGGAAAGTAGCCAAGAGCACTATTGTAGACATAACCATTTTTCAATGCATTATGACCTACTTACACAACATCTACACGCAATAGACACCATATAATCATCAATATAACCAAAATCACTATATATCTATGTGAAATTGCAACCATATTGAATTTAAGCTCAAGCCCATATTTAACTCACACGGTCAAACAGTATATGTCTATATGATTCAGGAAATACAAAGCTATACAAAACAGCCCCATATACGCATGCTATCATGATTACAATCCATAGCCGCATGTTATTTTTCAATTCCGTACAAGTACCTAAAACGAATGGTGATCAATCATTCATGCATGCAAATCAACCATGATAGAAATCCCCAATGATATGTAAAATAGTCCAGCAGTCAAGCATGCAATTAAACTACATATTAAAATCCGTTAGAATCCTATAATGGAGTTTAGTTTATGACTGAACCAAAAGCCATTATGGGATCAAAGCAAAACATGGAGAATAAACAAACAATTGAAAGAGAAAGGATAGAATCGATCAAACACAATTGCTAATTATAATCCAATAGTAACGTTCAAATCCTCAATTAAATCCAGCAAAATAACAGTAGTTTTCCACAATGATTGAAAATCCAAAGAAGAAGTAGAAATGATGAAGTTTTGGCTTAGTTCTACGTTGGAAAATCTCCCAAAGTGTAAAACCCTAGTTCCAATATGAAAAACACGTAAAACTATTGAATGATACGTTTGAGACCAGTCAAAATTATTTTAAAACCCAATTACAAACTCTTAAAATTATAAATTAAAATAAAACAGATCAACAATCTTCAGTTGTCGCGCACGGGTGCGCACTCCTCCTTGGTATTCCTCATGCGGGCGCGCAGTGTGTCAAGTCTGTGTAATCCGAGTGATCGCGCGGGCGCATGTGTGTTTGACCTGTGTAGCCGCGCGGCCGCGCTGCTTCTGTAACTTGAATTCTGGTTCTGCTGCTGCTACTGATTTGTTCTGCTGCTCATTCCTTTCAGTGCTGATCATTCTTTTGTCCACCCATGCTTGGTTTCTTTGCTCCACTAGATCCTCACGCCATGCATCCATTAGCCTCATGCCATCTAACATCACCAAATTAGGCCATATCCTGCACTTTTACACCAAAGGAGTTCTCAATACATGCAATGCAAAATAACATAAAATGCAACTAAAAACACACTAAAATGTACTTGAGATGGGCATAGTTCGCGTGAATTGACATCCAATAAGTAGGTATAAAACCCACTTATCAAATACCCCCAAACTTGAACTGTTGCTTGCCCTCAAGCAATGCATAAACCCTAAAACATTGAAAATGCAACTACATTCTATGCTACTAAATCATGATGCAAACAAGTCTCACTTTGTTCCAGCCATAACTGAAATTCAGTCCAAAAATGCCTCAGCAAATCATCCAGATTCAAGAATACAAATTCAAACCAAACTATAGACATAATATCATACATTTAGATAATTCATAAATGATATAGAGATGTTGTGCGTGTGTGTTGTGCTTACCAAAACTTGATTTAAGAAAAGAATACACATGCTAAATACTCAAAACAGAAAATTATAGTCTAAATCAAGACTCATGTATACTTATGCAACAAAGATTGTTTCAACATATCAAGACAAATTAAAGTTCAACAATGAGCTTAACTGCTTTATTGCTACTCACGAGGGCGATTTTCGCTCTTTCCGGCGGTGGTTGTTGCTATTTTATTTTATTTATTTTTTATTCATGACTGTGCAATGCCTCATTCCATTAGGGAACACTGCTACCCCTTAGTGAGCTTTCAACCAACGACTCCCAGACCATGAAAGACCTTAGGGCGCTAGGTGTTAAGACACCCCTACGGGCGTACTTACTCAAGTAGCCAGGGCCCCGAAATAAGACTAGTCACGTTATTGCTATTTGATTTTTTTTATTTTTATACATGGCATACCCATGTTTTCCCAAAGTTTGAATATCAATGTTTTATACAGTCTAAGTTCACTTTCCATATATTTCACTTTTTTAAAACTACATTTTCTATCGAGCAATGCAACACATAATTCTTATACCTACAACCAGTTGTGAACACGGCAGTGCAAACTGAAAGCATTAAAACAGCAACATGAGCTTCATCGTGTAAAACATTATAACTCAATTCATGTTATCCAAAATACTCAAAAATCCTTCAAAATTCACTATCATCATCGGCCAGACAAAATTTTTATAAAGCTAGAACTGTGAGACATGCAAACTAAAAATATACTAACACAAGTAATAATAACTAAAACATAAAAAAAATTTCTGTAAATTTTATCTAACACATAAACATACAAAATTTAAACTAAACATGCAAATACTATATGAACCTAAACTATATGCAACTACACTACTACCCTAATACCCCCAAACTTATAATATTCAATGTCCCAGTGAATGAAGGTAAAGGGTAAAGAAAACTCCCCTAATGATCAGCCGCACCACCCTCTCCGGGTGGTGAATCTGGTGGTGGATATGGCACAGCTATCCTGAACTGAGGCCACTCAAATGTTGTTCCTTGTAGTGCAAATGCCTCTGCTAAAGACATCGTCAAACTCGTTGTAAATGCTAAAAAATTGTCATACATGGCGTCGACTTTTTGCTCCAACCTTCGGAGCTGCCGATCCCCATGAACAGTGGTTGCTTGCGTTGATGGGCCGACCTCATCTGTCTGAGTGGACTGCTGTGGTGGCTCTGGAATGTGGGCTGGAGGATAAATCCTCTTCCTTGCGGTTGTGGTACGCCTCCTGCCCAATCCTCAAATTTCGTAATGGTGGCATGAGTGATGTCCTGGCTCGTGTTTTGCATTTGTTCGTTGTCCCAATGGCATCCCTGATAAGCACATAACATAGCAACCACTGCCGCGTGTGGAATGCTCCCAGTAGTACTTCCCCACAGATATCACAGCATATTCTGATGGATGAGATGTCCCACATCAATATATTTTCGGTAATTATGCCCCATAGAATGATTACCCTTTCCGCTGTGATCTCATGCTGATGAGACGAAGGCACTAGCTTGGCACATATGAACAAATTCCACGCTTTGTGTATTAATTCAAAGCTGCAGTGGGGAATATGCGAGGCTGATTCGTGCTAGCTTTATAGGTCCATTTCGTGCCTGGCACGCACAATTCAGCAAGAACCAATTCCAAGTCTATTTCCATATGTGCATGGGCGACCCAATTAGCAGACCCTGTTGGTGGGGTATCAGTAATTCTAAAAATAGCTTTGATGGCGGGTGGTCGGTAATTTATTTCAAAACTGCGAACTATAGAGATACTGCTCATGGTGACTTTGGCACTGACATAGAACTCTCGGACTATACTCATCGGAATGGGCATAGGAGTGGCAGTCAATCCACCCCAGCCTCGTTCGGGAGTCATGGCACATAACTAACCATCTTGCCCCCACGGTTTGAAACTGCGCTCCTTGACAAACATCTTTGCCACAATTCTATAATACTCCTGCTGGGCTTCCAAATTCAAAAATTTAGTATGGTCCACTACATCCTCCCCTTGACTGCTAGATGCGGACGATGATGAAGAAGAAGAAGATCGTGCACTCTTAGGACCCATCTGAATTTGATAAAGAATTCGAAGGTTTGCTTGTTACTGAGTGCTAGCAGAAGCTTTGATTTTCCCCACACTTAGTTTGCACAATTCTCTATCTTGAAACCCTATTTTATATCAGTGGATGAGATCGTGGGTTTGAGCTTTGAATGTGTAGAGAATCGTGGGTAGGCGAGGAGAGATGTACGACTTCAATTTATAACTGAAAGAGAGGGAAAGACGTGCGTTTTGGAGGGAGTACTGTGAACACGCCTTCTATTATAATTTCAAATGAGAGACCAAATAAGCCCCGACTCATTTTTAAGACTTCAAAAATTTTCAAATCCCTGTATCGCGCGCGGCCGCGCGGCCTTTCAGTGGAGATTTGGCGCGGGCACGTGAGTGTGCTTTTTAATCTGACTGGCATGCTACGCGGACGCGTGAGTTCTCAAGATTTTCAAGGTGCGGCCGCGCGACCTTGGATTCTGTAGGTCCTGTATTCATCTCCAGTACTACAAGCCAGTAATGTATGCGGTCCAATACACCTGCAATATTACCAATAGACATGTCAAAGCAAGATTTATGCAATAAACATGAGTGTCTATTTTGCAACCCTAATTCTAATGCAATGCATAAACATACTCTTATTCAATTATCGCTACTAAGCTAATTATGTAGAGATAATCACATGATCCTAAATAAGGATGAAAATGAACTAACAAAATAACTTGAACTAAATAAATACAAAAGAGAGATAGAAACAATGGGTTGCCTCTCATCTAGCGCTAAGTTATAGTCATTTAGCTTGACTGTCTCTGAATCTCATGTCGAAGAAAGAACTGACGTGACTTTTTGTCTGTCCACCTCGCCACCAAAGTAATGCTTCAATCACTGTCCATTCACCTTAAATGGCTGATCCGATAATTTATCAAATACTTCAATCGCACCATACGGAATGACAGTCTTCACTGTGAATGGTCCTGACCATCTCGATTTCAGCTTCCCGGGAAAAAGTTTAAGTCTGGAGTTATAAAGCAAAACCCTTTGTCCCGGTTCAAATGTCCTCTCGAAGATCTTTCGGTCATGCCATTTTTTACCTTCTCCTTGTACAGCTTTGAATTCTCATGTGCCTGTAATATGAATTCCTCCAATTCTAAATTTTCAGCAGTTACACTTCTCAAAGGTTCATAATCCACCAGACTCTCGACTTCATCATTTAAGACCCGATCCACCAAATCAACTCAGAAACATTTCTCTTCATCTGCTGGAAACTTCATTGCTTTGAAGACATTAAAGATAACCTCCTGATCATGTACACGCATAGTGAGTTCCCCTTTCTGCACGTCTATCAAAGTCCTGCCTGTGGCTAAGAATAGTCTCCCCAGTATGATTGGTATACTCTTATCTTCCTCATAATCCAAAATGATGAAGTCAGCTGGAAAAATAAATTTGTCCACTTTCACCAACACATCTTCAACTATTCCCCGTGGATATGTGATGGATTTGTCAGCTAACTGCAAAGAAATATTTGTCGGCCTTGGAGTCGGCAATCCCAACTGGTTGAATACTGACAACGACATCAAATTGATACTTGCCCCAAGATTGCACAAACATTTATTAAAGTTCGTCTTTCTGATCGTGCATGGAATTGTGAAACTGCTCAGATCCTTCAGCTTTGGAGGTAATTTCCACTGAAGCACTGTACTGCATTCCTCTGTCAAGGCCACTATCTCAAACTCGTCTAATCTCTTCTTCCTTGACAATATACCCTTCATAAAATTTGCATAGCTTGGCATTTCTTCCAATGCCTCGGCAAAAGGTATGTTGATTTACAGCTTTTTGAATACCTCCAAGAATTTGCTGAACTGTTTATCTTCCCTCTGCTTATTCAATCTCTGTGGATACGAAACCTGAGGGTAAATTGATGGTACTAAACTCATAGGCTTCTCAACTGAACCTGCTTTATATTTCTCTTCATGTTGTACCTCAGAATTTTCTAGATTTTTTATCTCAGCAGTCAACTGCTCTGCCTCACGCGGTTGCGCGTCCTCCTCAGTATAACAAGGAGTGGGCGTGCGACTCTCAGTTCCTGCAATGTTTTTCCCAGACCTCAATGTAATCGCTTGACACTGTTCCTTCCTGTCTCTTCATGGATTTGTCTCTATATTACTTGGAAATGAACCTTGGGGCCTGTTGTTAAGCATGCTCGCCATTTCCCCCATTTCAGTCTCCAAATTTTTAATAGACACTGCTTGGCTTTTGATCATCACCTCCGTGTTTTCCATGTACTTCAACATCATCTCCTCTATTTCTGATTTCTTCTCTTGTTGAGGTGCAGCTGGAGTGTGATGTTGTTGTTGTTGAGAAAATCCCAGTGGAAACTGTGGTTTTGGTGTAAACTGTGGCTGAGATGGCTGTGACTGAAATTGTTGATTCAGCTAAAACTGATTCAGTTGATTCCCTTGGTTATTTGACCAATTGAAGTTTGGATGATTGCGGTTGTTGGAGTTGTATTTGTTCTGAAACTGTCCTTGATCTTTCCTGTAATTTCTAACATACTGTACCGACTCTGAGTTGATAGCATATTGTTCCGTGGAGTGTGACCCTGTACTAATCTCACATACGAAGGCAACTATTTTCGTCTTGCTCTCTGCCAATGTATCTATTTTCTTCGCCATAGCTGCCATCTGAGCCGACAACTGAGTAATAGCATCCACCTCTACTAAACCTACAACTTTGGGCTATGGCATCCACGATGTAGGATTTTGAAAGTCATTTGTTGCCATAGTTTTGATAAGGGTGTAGGCCTCTTCATAGCTCTTTACCCATAGTGCCCCTCCTGCAGCTGCATCTACAATAGGTCTCGACTACCAACCCAATCCGTTGTAAAACGTGTTGATCACCATCCAATCTGGCATATCGTGATGTGGACACTTCCTTAACATCTGTTTATATCTCTCCCATGCTTCATATAAGGACTCACCCTGTTGTTGCTCAAACTGAGAGATAGCTATTCTCATCTTCGCAGTCTTAGCCATTGGGAAAAACTTGGCTAAGAATTTCTGTGCTAAGTCCTCCCATGTAGTAATTGACCTTGACGGCAAAGAATGCAGCTAACTTCCCGCCTTATCCCTCAATGAGAATGGGAATAGGCTAAGTCTGATAGCATCCTCCATCACACCGTTGTATCTAAATGCATCACAAATCTCAATAAAACTCAACAGGTGTTCATTGGGATCATATGTAGCAGCACCCCAAAACTGTACCAAATTCTGCACCATCTGAATAGTGCCCGATTTAATCTCGAAAGTGTTTGCTGCTATCGCCGGTCTGACTATGCTAGACTAAAGTCCATTAATATTCGACATGGAATATTCCCTTAGAGCCCGGTGCTCTTCTCTTTGTTCGATTCTTTGTTCTTCTGCCATATCAGATGCAGTACTTTCTAATTGAGCTTGCAAATTTCTCCGCACACTTGCTTTCCAACCTCTTCCGTTAATATTACCTGTGCTGGAGTCAATTCGGAATTAGATGATCGTGTGTGCATAAAAATCTATAAGTACCTGAAACCAAAAACAAAAGCAAAACAAATAGAAATGAGATAAGATTAGATTTGTCGAAGTCATATAATATAGCTTAAATTGATGATAATTATTTAAATTTAAACGTTTTTCCCCAACAACGACGCCAAAAACTTGTTGCCTCTTTTTTAGTTCTAATAAAAGAGCTCTAACTCATGCAAGCATACATGTGTCAACAAGTAATACATAGTAAGTAGAGTATCGTTCCCACAGAGAAAGTTGTCTAATTTAAACTACTATGCATCAACTAAATCACTATTTTTATATGCTTAAACTAATGCTTATAATTATAATTGCAAATTACTATAAAATCAAATAACAACTAAAATAAGAATAATAACAAAATAAATCAAATATGAAAATAATGGGATCCTAACTTCATTTAATACTCCATCTAATTACCACCATCTTGCAAGATTGTTCATTTATCACAGGAAAGTAGCCAAGAGCACTAATGTAGACATAACCATTTTTCAATGTATTATGACCTACTTACACAACATCTACATGCAATAGACACCATATAATCATCAATATAACCAAAATCACTATATGTCTATGTGAAATTGCAACCATATTGAATTTAAGCTCAAGCCCTTATTTAACTCACGCGGTCAAACAGTATATGTCTATCTGATTCACGAAATACAAAGCTACACAAAACAGCCCCATATACGCAAGCTATCATGATTACAATCCATAGCCGCATGTTATTTTTCAATTCCGTACAAGTACCTAAAACGAATGGTGATCAATCATTCATGCATGCAAATCAACCATGATAGAAATCCCCAATGATATGTAAAATAGTCCAGCAGTCAAGCATGCAATTAAACTACATATTAAAATCCGTTAGAATCCCATAATAGATTTTAGTTCATGATTGAACCAAAAGCCATTATGGGATCAAAGAAAAACATGGAGAATAAATAAACAATTGAAAGAGAAAGGATAGAATCGATCAAACCCAATTGCTGATTTTAATCCAATAGTAATGTTCAAATCCTCAATTAAATCTAGCAAAATAACAGTATTTTTCCACAATGATTGAAAATCCAAAGAAGAAGTAGAAATGATGAAGTTTTGGCTTAGTTCTACGTCGGAAAAACTCCCAAAGTGTAAAACCCTAGTTCCAATATGAAAAACACGTAAAACTATTGAATGATACGTCTGACACCAGTCAAAATTATTTTAAAACCCAATTACAAACTCTAAAAATTAAAAATTAAAATAAAACATATCAACAGATTCAGTTGTTGCGCACGGGTGCGCGCTCCTCTTTGGTATTCCTCACGCGGGCGCGCGTGTGTCAAGTCTGTGTAATCCGAGTGATCGCGCGGGCGTGTGTGTGTTTGACCTGTGTAGCCGCGCGGCCGCGCTGCTTCTGTAACTTGAATTCTGGTTCTGCTGCTGCTACTGATTTGTACTGCTGCTCATTCCTTTCATGCTGCTCATTCTTTTGTCCAACCATGCTTGGTTTCTTTGCTCCCCTAGATCCTCACGCCAAGCATCCATTAGCCTCATGCCATCTAACATCACCAAATTATGCCATATCCTGCACTTTTACACCAAAGGAGTTCTCAATACATGCAATGCAAAATAACATGAAATGCAACTAAAACACACTAAAATGTACTTGAGATGGGCATAGTTCGCGTGAATTGACATCCAATAAGTAGGTATAAAACCCACTTATCAAATACCCCCAAACTTGAACTGTTGCTTGCCCTCAAGCAATGCATAAACCCTAAAACATTGAAAATGCAACTACATTCTATGCTACTAAATCATGATGCAAACAAGTCTGACTTTGTTCCAGCTACAACTGAAATTCAGTCCAAAAATGCCTCAGCGAATTATCCAGATTCAAGAATACAAATTCAAACCGAATTATAAGCATAATATCATACACTCAGAAAATTCATAAATGCTATAGAGATGCTGTGTATGTGTGTTGTGTTTACCAAAACTTGATTTAAGTAAAGAATACACATGCTAAACTACTAAAAACAGAAAATTATAGTCTAAATCAAGACTCATGTATACTTATGCAACAAAGATTGTTTCAACATATCAAGACAAATTAAAGTTCAACAATGGGCTTAACTGCTTTATTGCTACTCACGAGGGCGATTTTCGTTCTTTCCCGCGGTGGTTATTGCTATTTTATTTATTTATTTTTTATTCATGACTATGCAATGCCTCATTCCATTAGGCAACACTGCTACCCCTTAGCGAGCTTTCAACCAACGACTCCCAGACCATGAAATACCTTAGGGCGCTAGGTGTTAAGACACCCCTACGGGCGTACTTACTCAAGTAGTCAGGGCCCCAAAATAAGACTAGCCACGTTATTGCTATTTAATTTTTTTTTATTTTTATACATGGCATACCCATGTTTTCCCAAAGTTTGAATATCAATGTTTTATACAGTCTAAGTTCACTTTCCATATATTTCTCTTTTTAAAACTACATTTTCTATCGAGCAATGCAACACATAATTCTTATACCTACAAGTAGTTGTGAACACGGCAGTGCAAACTGAAAGCATTTAAACAGCAACATTAATTTCATCGTGTAAAACATTATAACTCAGTTCATGTTATCCAAAATACTCAAAAATCCTTCAAAATTCACTATCATCATCGGCTAGACAAAATTTTTATAAAGCTAGAACTGTGAGACATGACAACTAAAAATATACTAACACCAGTAATAATAACTAAAACTTAAAATTTTTTTTGCAAATTTTATCTAACACATAAACATACAAAATTTAAACTAAACATGCAAATACTATATGAACCTAAACTATATGCAACTACACTACTACCCTAATACCCCCAACTTATAATATTCAATGTTCCAGTGAATGAAGGTAAATGGTAAAGAAAACTCGCCTAATGATCAGCCGCACCACCCTCTTCGGGTGGTGAATCTGGTGGTGGATATGGCACAGCTGTCCCGAACTGAGGCCACACAAGCGTTGTTCCTTGTAGTGCAAATGCCTCTGTCAAAGACCTCGTCAAACTCGTTGCAAATGCTAAAAAATTTTCGTATATGGCGTCGACTTTTCATTCCAACCTTCGGAGCTGCCGATCCCCATGAATAGTGGGTGCTTGCGTTGACGGGCCGGCCTCATCTGTCTGAGTGGGCTGCTGTGGTGGCTCTGGGAATGTGGGCTGGGGGATAAATCATCTTCCTCGCGGTTGTGGTACGCCTCCTGCCCAATCCTCAAATTTCACAATGGTTGCATGAGTGATGTCCTGGTTCGGGTTTTGCATTTGTTCGTTGTCCCAATAGCATCCCTGATGAGCATGTGACAACCCGAGAAATTAGACAATTTATGAAAATCTTAAATGATTGATTTAAGGTTAAATAATAGACCTAGATAGAAAATAAGTGTACGCGTTTGATGTTATTGGATTGAAATTTTGAGGATTTCAAAATTCGGTAAAGGAAATAGGTGAATTACTCAGGATTAAGGATTTATGAGAATATGTTTTGTGTTTATGGTTATGTATGTGTTCAGAATGTGGTTAAGGGTCAAGGGTTTACCAGATTAATTATATATGTGTCAAACCCTAAGTATATATTAAGAACGTCAATGTTCTGTTAGAAAACCCTAACGTCTGATGAGAAACCCTATACTCGGTTCTGGAAACCCTAGTTTCAGTTCCGGGAATCTGAAACACTAAAATCATGATATGAATATGGTGATTAAGTTAGAAAACCCTAACAATATGTTCAGAAACCCTAATTTGGGAAATCAAAGGCTAAATATAATGGCTTATGTATTTTGATAATATATTAGAGATAACCCTAATTGCTAAATTAGAAACTCTAATGCTATGTATAAAATCCTAAGGATTAATAGTTATGTGAGTAATGAATATGAACATTATGTGATGGTTTATCTTTGTTTATTATATAAACAAACAAAAGAAACTAGTGAAACCCTAAATATATATTAGGAATGAAGGATTTAATAACTTAAGGGTTATGGAAAAAGAGAATTGTGGTATTTAGAATACTTGCTAATTCTAGGAGATTTATTTTATATATCTCAAATGATTAATTTTATAACCTAATTATAGCAAGTCTAATTGGGTTAAGGAAATGAATGGGCTTGTGAGTAAGGATTTATGTTATAATTGAGGAAATTGAAACCCCAAGTAAATGAATTGGGTTGGATAAGAATTTAAGGTATTGGACTATGTATAGCCCAAATGTTGGCCAAAGAAATTAGTTAGAGGCCAATCAATACATTAAAAGAATGACCCAACTTTTGGCCCAAGTGGGAGAGGAATTTTTGGACGTTTGATAAATCAAATAAGCATTTAGTAAATAAGCCAATCTTGAAGCAAACTATGGCCAAGTGGCCGGCCATGATAGAGAGGAGAGAAGGGGAGATGAATGTGATTTATTTACTTTAGTAGTTGAACAATTCTTACCAACTCCCCACATGTGTCCTCATTTGTTTAAGCCAACAGTTTGGCAATACTTCCAAGCAAAGCTTTAGTGGATTGTGAGAGAAAGAGCAAGAGTTAGTGGGATCAAATAAGCCATTTGGCCGGATGGTATCTGCAAGAGAATGAAAGGAGCATGTAAATTATTTATTCATTTGGTTACCAGCTACTACCAAATCTTATTAGGTGTCCAAATTTTATTTAACCAACACATTTAGATAAAGGTGCAAGCAACCACTTGGCAATTGCTAAGGGGAAAGAAAGAGAGAATGAGTGGAGAATTAAGGCACATGGCTGGATCATGCATGGGAGAAAAAGGAGATAACATGTGAGGGTTGTTGATAACTTGTTTTAGTGGATAAAGTGGTTCAACAACTCCCACCAACTACCACATGTGTCATTTCTTTAACAAATCTATCACATATTACTAAGCTTGCAAGCAATAAAATAAAACCAACATGTGGGTGCATAAGGGCCACATTGGCCGGTTTATGTAGGAGGAGAAAGGGGGAATGCACTTAATCAATTCAAGCACCACTTTGTCAAAAGATATCTACCAACTTGGCTAGGTGTCAAAAGTTGTTGGAGCCACAACATTTAACAAATCTAGTAAGTAATATTGCAATGATTAAGGAGAGTGGATTGGACATTTAATATACACCACACTTAATATCTATCTCATTTTTCATTCATCTCTTTTATTCTTCCAAGTTACAAAGAACTAAAGAAAGATAGAGAGAGAGAGAGATGCATGTTCGGCAGCCTCAATTGTAACACCCCAGTCCCACATCGAAAGATAGGGGGAAAATCTATCTGTATATGAGGAATTAAGTAACTACCAATAGTACCTTCAAGTCATGACCTTTTGGGAGCCTGTGGTGGGCTAGATGATCCAAGAAGATACTATTAGGCCAGTGGTTTGAGGCCTTATTTGGATGGATTTGATTCGATTCGGACTTGGGATTTGACCCAAGATTTGTTCCGGACTCGGGATTTGACCCGGGTTGTTTCATATGGTATCAGAGCCGACTCTCGAAAGCTCGGGTCGGGTTATCCGATCGGGTTGCCGGAGGTGGGGACACGAAGGCTGGTGGTATTATCCCACAATGGAGAGATGAAGGTCCAGAGGTGGGGACACGAAGCCAGCCGGTATTATCCCACAATGGCTAGAGAGGCAAGGATCTTTGGGCCCGTGTGTGTGATCGGTTCTGACGGGGACGTCAGAAATTTAAGTGGGGGAGTTTGTAACACCTCAGTCCCACATCGAAAGATAGAGGGAAAATTTGTCTGCATATAAGGAATTAAGTAACTACCAATAGTACCTTCAAGTCATGACCTTTTGGGAGCCTGTGGTGGGCTAGATGACCCAAGAAGATACTATTGGGCCAGTGGTTTGAGGCCTTATTTGGATGATTTGATTCGATTCGGACTTGGGATTTGACCCAAGATTTGTTCCGGACTCGGGATTTGACCCAGGTTGTTTCATCAATGGTAGAAGGAGAGGAGGGTTTGTTCTTCAAACTAACCAAGATCATCATCTACCTTGAAAGATTAAAAAGGGCTAGCAAGATATTAAGGTATTAAACTACATTTAGTTAATTATTCTAGTTGTTTTAAATCAAAACATGGAGTTATGTTCTTGATCGTCAAAACTCTAGATCTACATGATTTAGAGTGTTTTATGTGCGGATCTATCCATTTTAAGTTTCAAAAGTTAGATCAAAAGCAAGAAAAGTGAAGCTAGGTTTTCAAACTGTAGAAAATCTTATTTTTCTTACTCTTGATTGTGTTTAATCTTGTATTTGATGCTTGTTTGATGAAATAAGAAACTTTGTTTCTAAACTCAAAAACTAGGTATATACATGTTGATGAGTGTATCATGTTTAGATCTAACCATATTGAGTGTTAATTTGGTGGGAATTAAAAGGAATTGAAGAATGGAAATTTTCTGGAAAAATTAAACTTTTAAAAAGTGTTTTGATATGGTGTTTTAGATCAAGTGTTGAACTTATGATTTTGAACCATATGAGGGAAGATCTACATGATATATGATATTTTGTGGTTAGATCTTGCCATTTTTAGGGTTGATAAGCTTGAACAAAGAAGAGGAACCAAAACAGTTTTATTTGTTTTAAATGAATTAGTGGACTGCTGCCCTAAACAGAAAATTTCGGATTTGTTAAAGTACTCTAAAAATTCTGGACTTGTGATATGTTATAGTACACTCAATAAGATTTCCATATACTCCGAAACGGATTAAATCCGACATCGGAGGAGAGAGTTATGGGATTTCTACCAAACTACTCAAAGATAAGAAAAACTGTTAGAAGGACAGTTTTGTAACAGCCACTTCCGGGCTAATTTCCGGGGGCTTAACATGTCCAAATATGGATTGTGATAGATGAAAACTGTAGTTCGGAAAGATAGAAATCCAACAAAAGTGACGGATCATTAATCAGAGTTACAGATTTCGTTTTATATAAGTTTTAGCAAAGAACTCCGAAACTGCAAAATGACAAAAAGTTGCTGCCCATATTTTTTCGAGGGATTTTTCGGGAGCTTAAATTGTGAAATAAATTCCAGGCTTTTGGAAAATGAAAATATATGGTATTATTTAGCTTGTGTCCAAAAATGAGCTAATTCCGAGTTAAAACGACCAAGTTGTGACCATAACAATTTTTGTGATTTTCTGACGGAAATCGCTATAAATGGAGTTCTACATCTCCGATTGCCACGAAATTTAAAATGGAGCATCACGTTAACATATATAAGGTTATCCCAAGAGATGGGAATGTTTGGAGTTAAGCACGAGGTAGCTAATTTCTTAAGCTACGCACTAGAAATGATTTTTGAAAAAATACTAAAGGAAGTTAGAAAATTATGAAAAAAATACTTTTTGTGTATGAAATACATGTATATATGTTTGGCCAAAGGATTGGAAAAAATAATAAACTGATTTGGTATTTTTGTAAAACGGATATAGAATTCAGCTTGTTGGATTATGTAATTTGTGAATCCAGTTTGCTGGATTAGAAAATTTGATGAATACAGCTTGCTGGATTGAAAAGAAGTTGACTGAATTGATGGATTGGTGAATCCAGGTTGATGAATTAAAAATTTGGTTGCTAGATTTAGAATCCAGGTTGCTGAATTAGTATTTAACTTACTAAGTGTTAGCGAATACTTATGAAATAAAAAAGGCGAGTGTTAAATCATATAAATGTGATTCTGAGTAATTGTTAAGTGCTTAGGCAGAGTTTAATTGAACTTAAACTCAATATTTATTTCGACTAGACTGTCGGGATGTTAAAATTGTGTCGGTTTCGACTCAAACTTAATAGTCTTATTTGATGCTAGGTTTTGTGTGCTGTATAGACTTATAAGATTATGTGTTATGTGTTTAGGTTATCCTGTATATATATATATATATATAAAAATATTATACTATGATATTATTCTAATTATTGGAGATCTATATTATTAATATTAGGTCTTCGGGTAAAGAGTTATTAATTGCGTTGCGGTAATCAACTGTTCAGGCAAGTTTTCTTTTACTTAACGCTAATAAGAGTAGTTTCTTCAAGCTTATGGTTAATCATTGTTGATTGCCATAAAATTTGTACTCTGTACATCTTGCATGTATAAGTCAGGTATGAAAGGCTGATCACCTTCAGTACCAGTTGGTTCAGAAATGTTTGTTCATGTTTAAAACTTGTTCAGTCAAAAATTTGTTCGTGCTAGTTCTCAATTATATTGATGAATTATAGCAAGCTCATTATTCATACTCTTCAATCATGATATATCGTTATATTGTTGTATATAAACTTGCTGGGCAACTCTCATGCTCACCCTTGCTATATCATGATAAAACATTGCAGATAAGGCGAATTTGTTCGGATACAGGAAACGGTTAACGTCAAGTTCAGCTTGGGATAAAATGTGCGGCTAGTTTGTAATAGCGTATTATGATAAATGTGTTGTATGATAGAAAGTTTATGAATGTGTATTAAGTTAAGGTTACTCGACCTTGGGGAATAGTGTGTAATGTAATGTATAAACAATTTATATTTATATCTTCCGCAAATAGTTATAGAAATAGCGTACCGAGTCCGCGGCGATTCGAGGCCCGGATTTGGGGTTACCACAGTTGGTATCAGAGCTGTTGGTTATGAAGCTTAGGTAGGAATACCTGAGACCAATAACCGCAGTGATTAGGATAAGATCTAACTCACATAGAGTTAGTTGGTCGGTAAGATTCAAAGATGAATCTCGGCGAGTGTAAAGCATAGAGTTCCCTAACTCTGATAATAAAGTTGAACAGTAATTATGAATAGATCGAGTCTAAAAGACTGAAAGTGCAGGGATAGGAGATCGTAAAAAAAAACGATCATAGGCATAGAAATAAATCGTAATATATACGATAAGATCACCCCATGATCTGATAAGGTTATGACAGTCAGAAAGAATCAATCTTATGATTGAAAAGTTTACAGCAAGATGCTGTGTGTAAGTTGTACTATGAAATTGTACTATAAAAACTCATGAAAGAGTTATGGATTATGAATACGAATTGAATTCGTATTGAAAAAGGGGGTTAAGATTAGATGGAGATTTCAATGAGGACTCGTGTCAGCAACTGAGTTGTATGATTCCTTGTATGGGCGGGGAATTGTACTTGGTGTAAAAACTACTTAGTTGGTGGCATTGGCAATAATTTAAATGTTGTGTCACGCTAGTTGTTATATACAGATAAATAGGTCACAGGTAGAGAATATAGGATTAAGTACGAGTTCTTAGAACTCATACTTATGTGACATTCTTGACTTATAGTTATATGAAATGTTTATGAGCCCCTCAACGAACGGACGCCAAAGGTCAGACTAGGGTAAGTTCGTAAAATCATATAATTGTGGCCAGGTTATGAACTCATAAGTGCGGTTTTATGAACTGGGTATAATTGTGTGTGAATGGAGTGTTAAGGATTATAGGAACATATAGATTGTTAAGCATATGATCATTAGTGGAGACTTAGGTTTTCCTAAACTCCTAGCTTTGTTAAACCTCAAATTTTTGACATCAAGCTAAATACGCACTATGTGCCTTTTAAAAAAAAATTTATTTTTATTTATCACTTATGTACCATGTGACCTGGTGCAGAGATGATAAAAAAATGATGGAGTTATCAATGCAGAATTACTTGGTGTTGGATGTGATCTAAGGATCGTCAGCCCACTACAGTATGATGTAGTATAACAAAGTCAGAAAATGACGAAATCCGCAACGTACTGTTAAATACAGTGCGGCATCATGACGTCATTCTCAAAAATGTTTTATTGAAAGAAATTTCCCAAACCAAATTGTTTTGCTGTGGAATCAAATAAGACTGAGGTAAAATTTTTGTGCCTTTGGCAGTGATGGGAAAACAGATAAAATCAGTACTTGGCCAGTACAGGGCATATCGGGCTAATCACCCTTTGTGTCCGTAAGTAATGACAGTTTGCGGATGAATTTCCATAAAACCTTTGCGAAAATGAAAAACAAACAGTCTATACGATTCCTCAGCACGGTTTTAAAAATTTTACCCTTGTGAGTGGTGTATTGGGTAGCATGTGAAATATGTGTTAAGGGTCAAGGGTTGACCAGATTAATTATATATGTGTCAAACCCTAAGTATATATTAAGAACGTCAATGTTCTGTTAGAAAACCCTAACGTCTGATGAGAAACCCTAGAATCGGTTCTGGAAACCCTAGTTTCAGTTCCGGGAATCCGAAACACTAAAATCATGATATGAATATGGTGATTAAGTTAGAAAACCCTAACGATATGTTCAGAAACCCTAATTTGGGAAATCAAAGGCTAAATATAATGGCTTATGTATTTTGATAATATATTAGAGATAACCCTAATTGCTAAATTAGAAACTCTAATGCCATGTATAAAATCCTAAGGATTAATAGTTATGTGAGTAATGAATATGAACATTATGTGATGGTTTATCTTTGTTTATTATATAAACAAACAAAAGAAACTAGTGAAACCCTAAATATATATTAGGAATGAAGGATTTAATAACTTAAGGGTTATGGAAAAAGAGAATTGTGGTATTTAGAATACTTTCTAATTCTAGGAGATTTATTCTGTATATCTCAATTGATTAATTTTATAACCTAATTATAGCAAGTCTAATTGGGTTAAGGAAATGAATGGGCTTGTGAGTAAGGATTTATGTTATAATTGAGGAAATTAAAACCCTAAGTAAATGAATTGGGTTGGATAAGAATTTAAAGTATTGGACTATGTATAGCCCAAATGTTGGCCAAAGAAATTAGTTAGAGGCCAAGCAATACATTAAAGGAATGACCCAACTTTTGGCCCAAGTGGGAGAGGACTTTTTGGACGTTTGATAAATCAAATAAGCATTTAGTAAATAAGCCAAACTTGGAGCAAACTATGGCCAAGTGGCCGGCCATGATAGAGAGGAGAGAAGGGGAGATGAATGTGATTTATTTACTTTAGTAGTTGAACAACTCTTACCAACTCCCCACATGTGTCCTCATTTGTTTAAGCCAACACTTTGGCAATACTTCCAAGCAAAGCTTTAGTGGATTGTGAGAGAAAGAGCAAGAGTTAGTGGGATCAAATAAGCCATTTGGCCCGATGGTATGTGCAAGAGAATGAAAGGAGCATGTAAATTATTTATTCATTAGGTTACCAACTCCTACCAAATCTTATTAGGTGTCCAAATTTTATTTAACCAACACATTTAGATAAAGGTGCAAGCAACCACTTGGCAATTGCTAAGGGGAAAGAAAGAGAGAATGAGTGGAGAATTAAGGCACATGGCTGGATCATGCATGGGAGAAAAAAGAGATAACATGTGAGGGTTGTTGATAACTTGTTTTAGTGGATAAAGTGGTTCAACCACTCCCACCAACTACCACATGTGTCATTTCTTTAACAAATCTATCACATATTACTAAGCTTGCAAGCAATAAAATAAAACCAACATGTGGGTGCATAAGGTCCACATTGGCCGGTTTATGTAGGAGGAGAAAGGGGGAATGCACTTAATCAATTCAAGCATCACTTTGTCAAAAGATGTCTACAAACTTGGCTAGGTGTCAAAAGTTGTTGGAGCCACAACATTTAGCAAATCTAGTAAGTAATATTGCAATGATTAAGGAGAGTGGGTTGGACATTTAATATACATTACACTTAATATATATCTCATTTTTCATTCATCTCTTTTATTCTTCCAAGTTACAAAGAACTAAAGAAAGATAGAGAGAGAGATGCATGTTCGGCAGCCTCAATGGTAGAAGGAGAGGAGGGTTTGTTCTTCAAACTAACCAAGATCATCATCTACCTTGAAAGATTAAGAAGGGCTAGCAAGATATTAAGGTATTAAACTACATTTAGTTAGTTATTCTAGTTGTTTTAAATCAAAACATGGAGTTATGTTCTTGATCTTCAAAACTCTAGATCTACATGATTTAGAGTGTTTTATGTGCGGATCTATCCATTTTAAGTTTCAAAAGTTAGATCAAAAGCAAAAAAAGTGAAGCTAGGTTTTCAAACTGTAGAAAATCTTATTTTTCTTACTCTTGATTGTGTTTAATCTTGTATTTGATGCTTGTTTGATGAAATAAGAAACTTTGTTTCTAAACTCAAAAACTAGGTATATACATGTTGATGAGTGTATCATGTTTAGATCTAACCATATTGAGTGTTAATTTGGTGGGAATTAAAAGGAATTGAAGAATGGAAATTTTCTGGAAAAATTAAACTTTTAAAAAGTGTTTTGATATGGTGTTTTAGATCAAGTGTTGAACTTATGATTTTGAACCATATGAGGGAAGATCTACATGATATATGATATTTTGTGGTTAGATCTTGCCATTTTTAGGGTTGATAAGCTTGAACAAAGAAGAGGAACCAAAACAGTTTTATTTGTTTTAAATGAATTAGTGGACTGCTGCCCTAAACAGAAAATTTCGGATTTGTTAAAGTACTCTAAAAATTCTGGACTTGTGATATGTTATAGTACACTCAATAAGATTTCCATATACTCCAAAACGGATTAAATCCGACATCGGAGGAGAGAGTTATGGGATTTCTACCAAACTACTCAAAGATAAGAAAAACTGTTAGAAGGACAGTTTTGTAACAGCCACTTCCGGGCTAATTTCCGGGAGCTTAATATGTCCAAATATGGATTGTGATAGATGAAAACTGTAGTTCGGAAAGATATGAATCCAACAAAAGTGACGGATCATTAATCGGAGTTACAGATTTTGTTTTATATAAGTTTTAGCAAAGAACTCCGAAACTGCAAAATGACAAAAAGTTGCTGCCCATATTTTTGCGAGGGCTGTTTTGGCAGCTTAAATTGTGAAATAAATTCCAAGCTTTTTTAAAATGAAAATATAAGGTATTATGTAGCTCGTGTCCAAAAATGAGCTAATTCCGAGTTAAAACGACCAAGTTATGACCATAACAATTTTTGTGATTTTCCGACGGAAATCGCTATAAACGGAGTTCTACAACTCCGATTGCCACGAAATTTAAAATGGAGTATCACGTTAACATATATAAGGTTATCCCAAGAGATGGGAATGTTTGTAGTTAAGCACGAGGTAGCTAATTTCTTAAGCTACGCACTAGAAATGATTTTTGAAAAAATACTAAAGGAAGTTAGAAAATTATGAAAAAATACTTTTTGTGTATGAAATACATGTATATATGTTTGGCCAAAGGATTGGAAAAAATAATAAAATGATTTGGTATTTTTGTAAAACGGATATAGAATTCAGCTTGTTGGATTGTGTAATTTGTGAATCCAGTTTGCTGGATTAGAAAATCTGATGAATACAGCTTGCTGGATTGAAAAGAAGTTGACTGAATTGATGGATTGGTGAATCCAGGTTGATGAATTAAAAATTTGGTTGCTAGATTTAGAATCCAGGTTGCTGAATTAGTATTTAACTTACTAAGTGTTAGCGAATACTTATGAAATAAAAAAGGCGAGTGTTAAATCATATAAATGTGATTCTGAGTAATTGTTAAGTGCTTAGGCAGAGTTTAATTGAACTTAAACTCGATATTTATTTCGACTAGACTGTCGGGATGTTAAAATTGTGTCGGTTTCGACTCAAACTTAATAGTCTTATTTGATGCTAGGTTTTGTGTGCTGTATAGACTTATAAGATTATGTATTATGTGTTTAGGTTATCCTGTATATATATATATATATAAATATTATACTATGATATTATTCTAATTATTGGAGATCTATATTATTAATATTAGGTCTTCGGGTAAAGAGTTATTAATTGCGTTGCGGTAATCAACGGTTCAGGCAAGTTTTCTTTTACTTAACGCTAATAAGAGTAGTTTCTTCAAGCTTATGGTTAATCATTGCTGATTGCCATGAAATTTGTACTCTGTACATCTTGCATGTATAAGTCTGGTATGAAAGGTTGATCACCTTCATTACCAGTTGGTTCAGAAATGTTTGTTCATGTTTAAAACTTGTTCAGTCAAAAATTTGTTCGTGCTAGTTCTCAATTATATTGATGAATTATAGCAAGCTCATTATTCATACTCTCCAATCATGATATATCGTTATATTGTTGTATATAAACTTGTTGGGTAACTCTCATGCTCACCCTTGCTATATCATGATAAAACATTGCAGATAAGGCGAATGCGTTCGGATACAGGAAACGGTTAAAGTCAAGTTCAGCTTGGGATAAAATGTGCGGCTAGTTTGTAATAGCGTATTATGATAAATGTGTTGTATGATAGAAAGTTTATGAATGTGTATTAAGTTAAGGTTACTCGACCTTGGGGAATAGTGTGTAATGTAATGTATAAACAATTTATGTTTATATTTTCCGCAAATAGTTATAGAAATAGCGTACCGAGTCCGCGGCGATTCGGGGCCCAGATTCGGGGTTACCACAGAGCACATAGCATAGCAACCACTGTCGCGTGTGGAATGCTCCTAGTATTTCTTCCCCACAGATATCGCAGCATATTCTGATGGATGAGATCTCCCACATCAATATATTTTCCGGTAATTATGCCCCTTAGAATGATTACCCTTTCCGCTGTGATCTCATGCTGATGAGACGAAGGCACTAGCTTGGCACATATGAATATTTCCATGCCTTTGCGTATCGATTCAAAGCTGCAGCGGGGAATATGCGAGGCTGATTTGTGCAAGCTTTATAGGTCTATTTCGTGCCTGGCACGCATAATTCAGCAAGAACCAATTCCGAGTCTGTTTCCATATGTGCACCGATGACCCAATTAGCAGACCCTGTTGGTGGGTTATCAGTAATTCTAAAAATAGCTCTGATGGCGGGTGGTCGGTAATCTATTTCAAAACCGCGAACCATAGAGATACTGCTCATGGTGACTTTGGCACTGGCATAGAACTCTCGGAGTATACTCATCGGAATGGGCATAGGAGTGGCAGTAAATCCACCCCAGCCTCGTTCGTGAATCATGGCACATAACTAACCATCTCGCTCCTCCGGTTTAAAACTGCGCTCCTTGACAAACGTCTTTGCCACAATTCTATAATACTCCTGCTGGGCTTCCAAATTCAAAAATTTAGTATGGCCTACTACATCCTCCCCTTGACTACTAGATGCGGATGATGATGAAGAAGAAGAAGATCGTGCGCTCTTAGGACCCATCTGAATTTGATAAAGAATTCGAAGGTTTGCTTGTTATTGAGTGCTAGCAGAAGCTTTTATTTCCCCCACACTGAGTTTTCACAACTCTCTCTCTTGAAACCCTATTTTATATCAGCGGATGAGATCATGGGTGTGAGCTTTGAATGTGGAGAGAATCGTGGATAGGCTCCCATGCTTCATATAAGGACTCACCCTGTTGTTGCTCAAACTGAGAGATAGCTATCCTCATCTTCACAGTCTTAACCATTGGGAAAAACTTGGCTAAGAATTTCTGTGCTAAGTCCTCCCATGTAGTAATTGACCCTGACGGCAAAGAATGCAGCTAACTTCCCGCCTTATCCCTCAATGAGAATGGGAATAGGCTAAGTCTGATAGCATCCTCCGTCACACCGTTGTATCTAAATGCATCATAAATCTCAACAAAACTCAACAGGTGTTCATTGGGATCATATATAGCAGCACCCCCAAACTGTACCAAATTCTGCACCATCTGAATAGTGCCCAATTTAATCTCGAAAGTGTTTGCTGCTATCGCCAGTCTGACTATGCTAGACTAAAGTCCATTAATATTCGACATGGAATATTCCCTTAGAGCCCGGTGCTCTTCTCTTTGCTCGATTCTTTGTTCTTCTGCCATATCAGATGTAGTACTTTCTAATTTAGCTTGCAAATTTCTCCTCACACTTGTTTTCCAACCTCTTCCGTTAATATTACCCTGTGCTGGTGTCAATTCGGAATTAGATGATCGCGTGTGCATAAAAATCTACAAGTACCTGAAACAAAAAACAAAAGCAAAACAAATAGAAATAAGATAAGATTAGATTTGTCTAAGTCATACAATATAGCTTAAAATTGATGATAAATATTTAAATTTAAACGCTTTTCCCCAGCAACGGCGCCAAAAACTTGTTGCCTCTTTTTTAGTTCTAATAAAAGAGCTCTAACTCATGCAAGCATACATGTGTCAACAAGTAATACAGAGTAAGTAGAGTATCATTTCCACAGAGAAAGTTGTCTAATTTAAACTACTATGCATCAACTAAATCACTATTTTTATATGCTTAAACTAATGCTTATAATTATGATTGCAAATTACTATAAAATCAAATAACAACTAAAATAAGAATAATAACAAAATAAATCAAATCTGAAAATAATGAGATCCTAACTTCATTTAATGCTCCATCTAATTGCCACCATCATGCAAGATTGTTCACATATCACAGGAAAGTAGCCAAGAGCACTAATGTAGACATAACCATTTTTTAATGCATTATGACCTACTTACACAGCATCTACACGCAATAGACACCATATAATCATCAATATAACAAAAATCACTATATGTCTATGTGAAATTGTAACCATATTGAATTTAAGCTCAAGCCCTTATTTAACTCATACAGTGAAATAATATATGTCTATCTGATTCACGAAATACAAAGCTACACAAAACAGCCCCATATACGCATGCTATCATGATTTCAATCCATACCCGCATGTTATTTTTGATTTCCATACAAGTACCTAAAACTAATGGTGATCAATCATTCATGCATGCAAATCAACCATGATAGAAATACAAAGCTACACAAAACAGCCCCATATATGCATGCTATCATGATTACAATCTATAGCCGCATGTTATTTTTCAATTCTATACAAGTACCTAAAACGAATGGTGATCAATCATTCATGCATGCAAATCAACCATGATAGAAATCCCCAATGATATGTAAAACAGTCCAGCAGTCAAGCATGTAATTAAACTACATATTAAAATCTGTTAGAATCCCATAATGGAGTTTAGCTCATGACAGAACCAAAAACCATTATGGGATCAACAAAAAATATGGAGAATAAATAAACAATTGAAAGAGAAAGGATAGAATCGATCAAACCCAATTACTGATTTTAATCCAATAGTAATGTTCAAATCCTCAATTAAATCTAGCAAAATAATAGTAGTTTTCCATAATGATTGAAAATCCAAAGAAGAAGTAGAAAAGATGAAGTTTTGACTTAGTTCTACGTTGGAAAATCTCCCAAAGTGTAAAACCATAGTTCTAATATGAAAAACAAGTAAAACTACAGAATGATACGTCTGACACCAGTCAGAATTGTTTTAAAACCCAATTACAAACTCTTAAAATTAAAAATTATAATAAAACAGATCAGCAGCTTTAGTTGTCGCGCACGCGTGTTTGACCTGTGTAGCCGCGCGACTTATGCAACTTGAATTCTGGTTCTGCTGCTGCTACTGATTTGTTCTACAGCTCATTCCTTTCATGTTGCTCCTTCTTTTGTCCACCCATGCTTGGTTTCTTTGCTCCACTAGATCCTCACGCCATGCATCTATTAGCCTCATGCCATCTAACATCACCAAATTATGCCATATCCTGCACTTTTACACCAAAGGAGTTCTCAGTACATGCAATGAAAAATAACATGAAATGCAACTAAAACACACTAAAATGTACTTGAGATGGGCATAGTTCGCGTGAATTGACATCCAATAAGTAGGTATAAAACCCACTTATCATGGACCCATCTTCCCGGCTTCGTACAACCACTTATCCCATGTCATTGTGTAGCTCTCGACAATAACATTTTGGAAAGGTATTATACGCCTCAATCGGATGCCCGGATTAAAAGTTATGAAGGTTCGAGCGGACAACGCGTTATATTCGTGCACGTACCACGAGACGGCGGGGCCCACGAAGCCTGAGGCACCCTGTGTAGCCTCAAAAGCCTGTGAAGATCAGAAGATTGCATTTGCAACATTTATGTTGAAAGCAGAAGGCAGATACTGGTGGCAGGCAAACAAAACCCAAGGAGGACAGAGAGTAATGGCATGGAATAGGCTTAAAGAAATATTTTTTGAGACCTTTTTTCTAGAAAGCTCACAGAATTAGATGGAGGTTCAATTTTTAGAGCTGAAGCAGGGTGCGATGACGGTGTAGTAATATGTGGCAAAATTCAATGAGTTGGCAAGGTTTGCGCCGTATCAAGTTAACATCGATGAGTGCAAGGCAAGAAGATTTGAACAAGGACTGAAGCCCTGGTTGTACAATAGAATCTCTATGTTTCAGTTGAAGACATTTGCAGCAGTGCTTGAGAAGGCGATTATCGGAAGGTGAAAGCGATGCCTTAACGAAGTACAATCATGAACTGAGAAAGAAGAAGAATGAGTGTGAGACCCCAGATTTTATGAATAAATATTTAATTTTCTCAAAATAATTTTTTTGAATATTATGGTGTGGATTTGATATAATGTTATAGTTGTGGGTAGTATTTATAAATTCTGCAAAGTATGCAAGTTGTTATATTATATTCGATTGGTCGGAGAATATTTGTTTTAGCAGGAAATATTCGTACAATGATGCAATCATGGGTGGACCCCACAACGGAATTATTGTCGGATTGAGAAAATGACAAACATATATTTATGAAAATAACGGCGGAAGTTTTACCGTTAATAATATTGAACTACTCGGTAGTAAAAGTACAGTAATACGCGTGGTTATATAGTAACACATGGTATTGATTATTGATGCTTACGTGAGAAGTCACTCAGTTATACTCAATTATTGCTACAGTAATTGCTACATCATATCTCTCATATTATTGATTTGATTATTGTCACAGTATCATCTGCATAATATGTTATTTTATTAAATCAATAATTGAGACGGCAAAGTTATTCATATTATTAAATTGCAATATTTACAATGTCTAGAAGTTCTGTCAAGGAGAGATTTGGTCACCTAATTACGCGCCAATAGGGAGAAATCCTTATTGGAAAGCCCCCTCTTTCTTGGGAATGACCTGGTTGATAAATATTGTGAATTATAATATTAATGATGAATGTTATTAAAATTGAAGTTGTGCTCGGAGTTGAATTTGGAGACGCGGACGTGATATTTGAGCCCGGAACGATGAAATTAGTAAAAATAGACTACAAACACAAAATTTTCCAGATTTTACTATTTGGTTAAAAAGTCAATAGTTGACTTTTTCGGGAAAAGTCAAAATTCAAAATTTCAAAATTTATATTTTTGATAAAAATAGTTTCATTGTGTTGGAATTATTTGTGTTAGTGAAAATAGACATTTATTTCGATAATAATTGATGTCTAGAGGTTATATTGACCAATCGGGTATTTAACCGGATAAATGAGCAATTGATTGCTATTATTTCACATGATTATAACTATTTGTTCACATGTGTATACTATTTTTTCATATTCTTGTTACTATTAGGGGTGGTGCAAGATTGATAATACTTGCATGACTAAGTTAAAAATAGAGGTATAGATAGAGGTACTATACTGTAATTCATATTTTCACATGTTTAGAACTATTGATTCACATGATTTACTATTGAATCACATTATTTACTATTATGGGAGGTGGTGCAAGTTTGATAATACTTGCATGACCAAATTAAAAATAAAGAAAAAGTTGGAGGTAATGTACTATAATTTTTCGAGCCCCAAAATGTGCAATTATTGAAACTATATTTTTCTATAAATAAAAGCTCATTCTTCCTTTATTTCTCACCAATTCACTAAAGCTATAGAGCAATTATTATAGAGAGAAATTTGTAGAGAGAAAATCTGTAGAAGAAGAGAAGTCTGCTACCTCACTACTCCTATATCCACTTTCTTTCAAAGGTAATGGGTATTATTTCTTTCTTTCGTCTTCATGAAAAGAACTTCTGTTATTCCATTCTTTATTATTATATTGGAATAACCTGGTTATGTGAAGTATCGCATACATGGTGAAATTCTTCTGTTATTCCATTCTTTATTATTCTGTTGGAATAACCTGTATACGTGGCCTACCCTATACTTGGTGAAATTCTTCTGTTATTCCATTCTTTATTATTCTGTTGGAATATTCTGTCTGTGCGTTTTACGCCGGACCTGGTTTCGTCTTTATTATTCTGTTGGAATAACCTGCCTGTGCGGTCTACCGCATGCATGGTGATTTCTTTTGTTATTTCATTCCTTATTATACTCAGTTGGTTAAAGTTTTGACTTTTATACTCCATGAAATTAGTAGAATATCCTTGATATTTGTGCTTCATCCAGTATCTTTTCATGGAAATATTCTTCTGAGCATTCTTGAATTTTACTCTACAAAGAAGTATCATGTTGACAATTTGGAGGTTATTAGTTCCTGGATAAATTAATTCGTGAACTTGTTTTTATTGAATTCTTATATCATTGTCATCATCCTCATGTTTATATTTTTTTGAAAGTCATCTGTGGCTTGTAGTGCATAGATGGAATTGGTATAATTATGACTAGGGATTATTCGGTATAATCATGATCGTAATGTTATAAATGATGTGATAAAAGTCCTCATTGGCCCGTAGTGCATTGATGGACAGTTGTTGGCATGATCATGACCATTGATGAATACACAAATGTCCTTGGCCCGTAGTGCATGGATAATTGTGGTCGTGATACTAAAGAATATCCTTGGTCAAAGTGTAGGGGTGATTCGATGATGTGGTTTATTTATTAAACTGAGTACCATCGATAAAAGTGATGAATAACCTTTTAAATCATAAAAGATAGTAGATTTTATTCTCTACTTGACTCTTTTAATAGATTACTTGTTCTGCTATAGTTAAACTTGATGTCTATTGTATTTTATCAGTTTAACACTGTTGAAGACTAATGATAATTTATTCTGCATTATCTTAGTCATAATATTTTTTACTGGGCTAGTTGAGCTCACCCTTTCTTTCACTGTTCTCTTCAGGAAATGAGAACGTTGTCGGGACTAGTCGGGGAACGGAGTGACTGTCCAGATGATAGTATTAAAAGTCCTCACTATTCTGTTAAATAGTGTGACAATAAATGTAATGAGGACTTATTCTGAGAGTGGATATTGTCTAGAAGACAATATTTGTATTAAAATTCACAGCTTTCTTTTTGTATATTAAAGATTGTATTTGTATTCTGTACCATGTATTTGGCGACTCAGAATAGGAAATGTATACCTATTTTGGGGGCGTCACAGTTGGTATCAAAGCTTAGGGATATGATCCCTGGCTAAGATGTGAGACACGAACTAGGAGGGGAGAGTCAGGGAATTCCTTCACTAGTATGACCTACCTAAGTTTATTTGGTATTTAATTGGTCGGTCAGAGTATAGGGATAATATGTGATATGTTAATTAACCCTTGTTTCGTGGCAGTATTTGAAAATGGCATCCGAGAATGTTGAGAATATCAATGGAGAACATGAGACCGTTGAGTCTCCACAGATCAATAACCAGGACAATGTGCATCATGAAGGCGACAATCCTCATGCAAACAACAACACTGACCAAATGATGAACGATGGAATGTTCCGAGGCTTCATGCAATTCATGCAACATCAGGCAAGAGCGGCTCCTATCCAAAATGCAGGTGGAAACACTGGCAACTCTCGGACGGTCACCGCTAAGCAGTTCAAGGAGCTGGGACCACCAGAGTTTTTTGGAGAGCCAAAATCACTTAAGGCGGAGATGTGGATAAAACAGATCAACAAGATATTTGATGTCTTGGGTTGCTCCGAGGAGAAAAAGGTTCCTTTTGCCACCTTTATGTTGCAGGTAGAGGCATATTACTGGTGGGAATCTGTAAAGCGTACTCAACCTGCCGCATTGAAGATGTCTTGGGAGAAGTTTCAAGAACTGTTCAACGACAAGTACTTTCCCGAAAGTATTCGTCACATGAAGGAGGTAGAGTTCATTAAACTGGAGCAAAACAACATGACCGTGTTGCAGTACGAAGCCAAGTTTGTCGAGTTGTACCGGTTTGCGTCCCATTTGGTTGATAATGAGGAGAGAATGACGCGGATGTTTCTAAAAGGTTTGAAACCCGAGATACGTCAATACCTCATTTCTCATAAACTTTGTTTATATTCAGATGTTGTTAATAGGGCTCAGTTATTGGAGCGCGATAGTGAGTCAACCCAACCAAAAGAGAGCAGCCGGCAAAATGATAATACCAGTGATAGCAGTCATCGAAACGGTGATAATAAGCGTGAAGGGAATAAACATGCCAGAAATGGTAACCACTTCGGTGGTAATCATGACCAAAATAATAAGAATGGACCTTTTAAGAAGAGGACTGCCGCAGCCAAGTCAAGAATTGTAGACTACACTCAGAGTCGTAGAGTCTAATGATCACTTCAAAGGCAGAGATCGTAGTTGAGCAAGATCAAATGAATACAACGAGCATAAAGATAGAAATCGTAGAGTATCAAGATCTGATCTCAGAGTCGTAGTGTTTGCACAACCCAAGGTAGAATCGTAGAGTGTAGAACTAAGGCATCAACAAATGTGCTCACAATACCAAGGCAAAATCATAGAGCAAAAATGATTATCAATAAATGAGCACTCCCAGAATATCCAAAGTAATGAAGCCTCTGGTCTGAGCTGCAAAGATACATTCCACCTAAGGGAAACCAGAGAGCACTCAACGAATGGCTAGCAAGCCAACAGAAAATCTAAGCACCAACCCAATCAACATCCAGATTGAGTTGTAAAGATATTCAAAATGAAGTCTTCTACAAGTAGATCAAAAGAAGGCTTCAGCAAAAGTGACTGACTAAGGAAAAGTCAGCAAGTGCAGTTGCTATCAAATGAACAGAAGACAACGATCTTGGGGTCAATCAGGATCGTAGTGTTTGCCAAGCAAAGAAGGAACTGATGAAGTGTACACAGAGATACTGGTTGGTTTCTGAAGAACAAGGATAAAGTGATTAAGCATGGCTCAGTCCATTGATGATAAGTGAACGGGAGATCACAAGGAGAAAGCGAGTTGGGCATGCCACAAATTTGAGGTGTCTTGCTATTCAGAAGAGACCAGAACAAGGAGTCAAGATATCAGTTCCTGAGATCAGTCAAGGCAAATAGAAGTATTGAAACACTACACAAATGAAGAAAGAAGTGTTCTACATTGAAGATGCAATGAACACTCTTCAGGATCGTAGTGTTGTCTCAACCAGTCAATGAGCAACATTCAACATGACACTACGATCAGGTCTAAGAACATATGCATCAGAATCATAGAGTTCTATCATCTGAAGATTAAAGCATTGACAACGGTTCAATCTAAAGACTAATATTTGAACATTTATAGTTGAGAGCATCGATGCAAAAGAACAATCTCTGATGTTCTAATTGATAAGTCAGAAAGAAGTAATAAAGAAGTTATCATGCCTGAGGCATCAAAGTGACATATCTGACGGGGTAGGTGAAATAGTAGACTGCAGTGTCAAAAAGATGAAAAAGGGGATGTCATGTCACATTTTCAGTCTGCATCAAATAACTCGAGATCTGCAAGGTAATTCAAATTACTTTCAACGGCTATATTCCAACAGGAAGATTGGGAAGGAGTATATATCAACCAGAGCTTCAAAGATCAAGAGTGGCCGAAGTTGCAGAATCGCTGAGTTGTTAGAATGCTATATTGTTGACTCTACGAGTTCCACCAGAGCTAAACAAAACAAGTCTCAGTGATAGTCAGACTATAGATGTTAGAGAGTGGGGAACATCTCAAAAAGAAATGAAATGTTATTGAATACGATCCTCGAAGTAGAAATTTTTGATGTGTGGGGGATTGATTTCAAGGGCCCTTTTGTTTCTTCTTACGGAAATCTCTACATCTTGTTTGCAGTGGATTATGTCTCGAAATGGGTAGAAGTGGCAGCTCTTCCGATAAATAATGCTAAAGTAGTCCTTAGGTTTTTACATAGAAGTATCTTCACGAGGTTTGGGACTTCATGGGCCATCAGTAGTGATAAAGGCAGTCATTTCTGTAATAGGCAGTTTACAGCTTTGTTGGCTAAGTATGGGGTGAACCATCGCATTGCTATAACTTATCACCCACAAATGAATGGCCAAGCTGAAGTGTCGAATCGAGAAGTCAAAAGAATCCTTGAAAAAGTTATGAATCCCACGAGGAAGGACTGGTCGTTAAAGCTGGATGATGCAGTATGGGCATATAGGACTGCATACAAAACTCCACTGGCATGTCACCTTTTCAGCTCGTGTATGGAAAAGCATGTCAACTTCCTATGGAGCTAGATCATAAGGCATATTGGGCGATTCGGAAGCTCAATTTTGATTTAAAAGCTGCAGGGGAGAAACGCCTACTCCAACTCAATGAGTTGGATGAATTCAGACTACAAGCATATGAAAATTCAAAGTTGTACAGGGAGAAAGTTAAGAAATGGCATGGTCGCAAGATCATAGAGAGAACATTTGAACCGGGACAAAGGGTTTTACTTTATAACTCCAGAATTAAACTTTTTTTCTGGGAAGCTAAAATCAAGATGGTCAGGTCCATTTACAGTGAAGACTGTCTTTTCGTATAGTGTGATTGAAGTATTTGATAAGTTTTCAGATAAGCGTTTTAAGGTGAATGGACAGCGATTGAAGCACTACTTTGGTGGCGAGGTGGACAGACAAAAAGTCACCTCAATTCTTTCTTTGACATGAGATTCAGAGACAGTCAAGCTAATTGACTATAACTTAGCGCTTGATGGGAGGCAACCCATTATTTCCATCTCTACTTTTTACTTATTCAGTTTAGGTTTCTTTTGTTAGTTCATTTGCATTTTTTTATTATTATGATAGTAGATTAGATTTGCATGAATATCTTAGTGGCTGCATTTGGATATGAGTATGGATGTGCATAACATCGGAATTATGGTATTAAGTTAGACATTCATGCTTACTCAGTAATTCAAGCCTTAACAATGTTTATTGATGTCAATGTAGGTATCTTGGACTGAATTCATCAATGATTTGAAGTACTAGGAATGAAAGTTGGCAGTGCAGGAAATTAGGTCGCGCGACCATGCCTTAATTGCAGTACAACACCACGCGCCTGCGCTGCATGCCTGTCAGACTTAACATTCCACTCATGCGCCCGCGTCCAAATCCCATTGCCAAGTCGCGCAGCCGTGCGCGACACCGGGACTTGAAATTTTTTTTGATTTTTAAAAAATGTGTGGTGGCTCAATTTGTCTCTCAATTGAAATAACAGAGGCGCAAACTCCTTGCTCTCTATCGCATGCACGACTCCTTATCCCTAATCAGTTACAAATTGAAGCCGTACATCTCTCCTCCATTACATGATTGTCGCTTCAGTTCTCACACCCACGATTATACCCACGATCCATATCAGCCTTACAAAAACTAGGGTTTCAAAGCGTGGTTGTGCAAAATAAGTTTGGGGGTTATTCACTTCATCAACTATCATTCACTATCAGGCAAGTCATCTTCATTTTCTCTATCAACTGCAAATGGGTCCTAAAAGAGCTCGCTCCATGTCTTTGTCATCATCGTCTTCCTCTAGCAGTCAAGGGGAAGATGTTGTGGATCATACAAAGTTTCTCAGCCTAGATGCACAAATAGAGTATTATAGAATCATTGCTAAAATGTTTGTGAAGGAAAGGGGTTCCAAGCCTGAAAAACAGGATGGTCAATTGTGGAATATGATCCAGAAAAGGGGATGGTTTGGACTGACTGCTTCTCCTATAGCTGCCCCCATGGGTGTGGTTCGAGAATTTTATACAAATGCAAAAGATACTATGAGTGGCTTATCCATGGTTCGAGGAGTGCAAGTGGATTTCAAACCTCCAGCAATCAGAGCAATCTTTGGGATACATGACACGCCACTGACTGGATATGATAATTGGGTCGCAGGTGCTTATTTGGAAACTGATTTGGAAGTTATCATTATTGAATTGTGCGTTCCAAGAACGAAATGGATTTGTAAGGCCGGAATGACTCAGCCTCAAATATTCCCAGCCTCAGCCTTGAATCGGTATGCGAAAGCGTGGAATCTGTTTATATGTGCAAAGCTTGTTCTGTCGACTCACCAACATGAAATCACAACTGAGAGGACAATCATTCTGTGGGGCAGTCACGGGCAAGTATATTGATGTCGGACACCTCATTCATCAAAATATGTTACACTATATGTGGGGGAGCACAACGGGGAGTATTCCATATGCGTTCATTGTAGCTAGCCTATGTGCCCATCAAGGAATACGGTGGGGTGATGAACAACTACAGAACCCGAGCCAAGATATCACTCACGCAACCATTGCCAAATTCGAGGATTGGGTAGGAGGTGCACCGTACCCGCGAGGAAAAGGCTTCATTATCCAGCCCACATTCCCAAAGCCACCACCGCAGCCCTCGCAGACAGATGAGTCGGGCCCGTCAACTCAAGCAGCTGCTGCCACTAGGGATCGACAGCTCCGAAGGTTGGAGTGAAAGGTTGACGCGATGTACGACAACTTTGTAGCATTTGTTATAGGTCTGACGAGGTCATTGGTGGATGCATTTTCACAACAAGGGATAATGCTTAAGTGGCCACAATTCGGGACGGCCGTGCCATATCCACCACCAGATTCACCACCCGAAGAGGGTGGTGTAGCTGAGCACTAGGGGAGTTTTCTCTAAACCTATACCTTCATTCACTGGGCAATGAATATTATAAGTTTGGGGGTATTGGGGTAGTAGTGTAGTTGCATATAGTATGTGCATGTTTAGTTTAAATTTTCATATAGTATTTGCATGTTTAGTTTAAATTTTGCATGTTTATGGTTAGATAAAAATTACAGAGAATTTTTTTGGTTTTTAGTCATTATTACTTGTGTTAGTTTATGTTTCGTTGCATTTTATGTGTAGTGCATGTCTCACAAATTCTAGCTTTATGGAGAAATTTTGTCTAGCCTATGATGAATGTGAATTTTGAAGGATTGTTGAATATTTTGGATAACATGAGATTAGATATAATGTTTTACACGATGTAATTCATGATGCTGTTTAGATATTTTCGGTTTGCACTACTGTGTTCACAATTGCTTGTAGGCATAAGAATGATGTGTTGCATTGCTTAATAGAAAATATGATTTTAAAAAGAGAATTATGTGGAAAATGGACTTAGACTGTGCAAAACATTGATAATCAAACTTTGGAAAAACTTGAGTATGTTATACATATATATATATATATATATATATATAGCAATAACGTGGCTAGTCTTATTTCGGGACCCTTGCTACTTGAGTAAGTACGCCCGTAGGGGTGTCTTAACACCTAGCGCCCTAAGGTCTTTCATGGTCTGGGAGTTGTTGGTTGAAAGCTCGCTAAGGGGTAGCAGTGTTTGCCTAATGGAATGAGGCATTGCACAGTCATGTGAAAAAAAAAATAACAATAAACACCGCGGGAAAGAGCGAAAATCGCCCTCATGAGTAGCAATAAAGCAGTTAAGCCCATTGTTGAACCTTAGTTTATTTTGATATGTTGGAGCAGTCTTTGTTGCATAAATATACATGAGTCTTGATTTAGACTGTAATTTTCTGTTTTAAGCAGTTTAGCATGTGTATTCTTTGTTTAAATCAAGTTTTGGTGAGCACAACACACACAACATCTTTACAGTATATATGAATTATTTGAGTGTATGATATTATGCCTATAATTTGATTTGAATTTGTATTCTCGAATCTGGACAATTCGCTGAGGCATTTTGGACTGAAAGTCTGTTATAACTGGAATAATGTGAGACTAGTGTGCATCTGATAAGTGGATTTTATATACACTTATCTGGTATCTTTTACTTTAATTAGTTGCTTATATTTATGTGTCTTAGTTACTTTTCATGCATTTTGTGTTTATTTTGTAGGTTATACGTTTGGGAGCGGTGTGAGCGACTATTGGTAAGGAAAAACAAAGAAAACGCAAAGAAAAGCAAACTGGACATCATTTGGGCTTTCATGTTTACTTCATGTTCTTGGTTTGGAACTTAGCTTACATTGAAGAGCATCGTCTTAGCTTTCTGAAATATTTTGAATCATTCCAATCGGAGTTCAGATGCAAGAGTTATGATCGTTGTACCAACGGACGTCGAACGCCATGGTTTTGGGTGGTTATTTGCATAGCAGTAACTTCCAGCTCAATTTCAGCCTTCATCCCCAAAGAATTTCTCAATCCTCAAAGAATGAAAGTTGTATATCTCGTCGATATCTTCGATTTGATAGGTCGCAGGCCCCGTAACTCCTCCCGGATCAAAGGTTATGTCCGTTTTACCAGAGGACGTCGAAGCAGAAAATGTCAGAGCATGGGGCAGCGCCGAGGCGCCCAAAATAGGCATATGCCCAGCGCCGGGGTGCTGGGGAGCAGTGTCTGAGCGTCGTGCCCAGTGCTGGTGCACTGGGGGAAGAACTTGGTGCGGCCTGGACGCGTTTTGGGCGAATTTTGACACCTTTTTGACTCCAAAATGGATTAGGTTTGTTCCTAAGCTCAAAATTGGACTTGTAATCTATAAATACTTGATGTAAGGCATAAAATAAAGGGAGATTACATAGATTAGACTAGATTAAACATTCCATTAAATTAGAATCTAAACCCTAGTTCTTAATTAGCCATTGGAGATTGAAGCAAATTGAAGAACACTGAAGATCAAGAGCAAGAGCAAGAGAGGAGCATCATATTTGCTGACAACAGATTCTATTCTCTTCTCTTATCATACTTTTATCTGTTAATGTCTATTCAATTGTGGATTCTTGGTTTTAATTCATTAATTATGAACTAATTCTTTTATTAAGATTTTAATTGAACCTTTTATGGTTATAAATTATTTATTTGATTTATTTCAATTATTTGTGTCAAAGTGAGTTGTTTAACTTGCCTTATGCTTATTGATTAATTATCTGATCAGTAATTACCTTGTTACTCTAGAAGGAATTGAGAAAGGAATTCTAGGGTTAGAACTGGGCATGGTGACATGTGACTTAGTTATTTACACAGTGAATAAGTAGGTTTATGAATAGAATGAGAATATCTATTTGTCGCATGTAACACATAAGGAATTGGGATTGTAACGAGTTTAATTCAATTGTTTTGTATAGAGATATAGCAAAAATTAATCTGGGTTAAATAGAAGGCAAATGATCACTTGAGAAAGGGCTTTTGGCATTTGAAAATTCCTGTTAACAATTCAGTAGGCATAATAATTGGGATAATTGGATAATTAATTTATAGTTCATAATTGGGGATATTGAAGTCTTAATCCTTATTTATCTGAATTTAATCAAATTATAATTTTGTTTATTTGCTTTCTTTTAGAATAATCTCTTTTAATTGTTTTAATTTAGTTTTGTTAATTAGAAAAATCGCGATTTGAGATTGTTTAAATAAAATTAGTTTGATTAAGAATTAGTACTTGGTGATTTTTATTAAATAATTCCTCGTGGGAACGATACTCTACTTTCACTTTATTACTTGTTGACCGTGTATACTTGCACGTATTCATTGATTGTGAAATCGATCAACAGCATCATAATTCAGTTGCATAACATATAGTTACATTTTCAGTGTTTTATATAGTATGCATTGCTTGAGGGCAAGCAATAGTTCAAGTTTGGGGGTATTTGATAAGTGGTTTTTATACCTACTTATTGGATATCAATTCACAAGAACTATGTCGTCTCAAGTACATTTTAGTGTGTTTTTAGTTGCATTTCATGATATTTTGCATTGTATGTACTGAGAACTCCTTTGGTGTAAAAGTGCAGAAAATGGCTTGAGCTCGGCATTGGTAGATGGCATGTGATCAATGAAGGCACAACATGAGGATCTAGTGAACAAAAGAAACTAAACAGTGGTGAACAATAGAGCCAAAAGTTGCATGTCAAAGCATCAGTAGTAGCTTGGCAAAGAAGAAACAGTAGCAGAACCTGAGGTTGCCCAGTTCAGAAGCCGCGCGGCCAACAAAGCTACAACATGCGCGCACGTGCCATCACTCGGACAGAACTGATTTTACATTCGCGCGCCGACGCGATGATTACACAGGGACCACGCGCGGCCGCGTGCGTAGTTGACCGAGGCTGCTAACTTTACTTTAATTTTTAAAATATAAGTGTTTGAGTTGGTATAAACAATTATGGTTGGCACCAGACGCGACTATCATTAGTTTTTATGTGTTTTTCATATTAAGAACTAGGGTTTTACACTTGGAGAGAATTTCAACGTGAAGCCAAGCATAGACTTATTATTTTCTACTTCTTCTTTGGATTTCGATCATTGTGGATGTTTTACTTTTATGTTGCTGGATATTTGTGGGGATTTGAACGTTATGTTTGGATTATAATGAACAATTGGGTTTGATCAATTCTATCTTCTCTCTTTCAATTGTTTGTTTGTTTATTTTCTATGGACTCTACGATTTTTTTTATCGACTCAACGATCGTCTTCTGAGAGATGCTTCCGTGGATGATTTGACACTGATCCTCATCTTTGAAGTTGCATGGCTTAACCACTGATATACCTCATGATAGTTTGGGTACTAAACTTCTGAGGTGAGTTTGCAGGGAATCTTTCCAATATTTTCTCCACATAATCTTAGTAGTTGAGCATGTGTCTAGTTCTTCTGAGCTCCTCATGAGCTAGTGTATCCTTTGGGAAGACCGCGATTGTCAAGCCTTCTCTACGATCATTGAGGTCACTTCAGAATCTATTCCATAATCGTTGTCTGACCTAGTCCTTAAGATGAACTAGACTAAGCATTCCTTCTGGGTTAAGGTAGCTCAGGAAGGGCCAACCTCTTAGAGTGAACTAAGGATCAGGTTTGTCGCTAAGGCGCTTTCCAGATGAAAGACTTTAGAAGTGATTTGCACTGATATCCCATTTGACCTTTTCTACTGGGGAGTTCCTCTACCAACTTTAGACATTTGCATTTATTGTAATCGTGGTGTCCTCCTGCTCTTACACTACGATCAGATGTTTGATCGTACACGCTCCACGATTTTTAGTTGGGTGGTTGACAAGATTATCAGTAGTACGTTTTGAGATGTTCCCACTGACTATGGATCTTCATTTGGTTCATTAGCCACAAGGTTTTGTGACTTTGTAACTGGTATATTGCTTCATAGTGTATTTCTAATACTTTCAGTGATGTTGTTTCTTAACAATCACTGCTCCCCCATGGTTGATACTATCTTCTCAGTGAGGTGTGATTTCTTCTTCTTCATGTGCATTAGAGGGCAGCCTTGCATATCTCTTTCTGACTTGAATCATCACTATCAATTAAATCTACTTATATTATAGACGAGGATATCTTCAGGACTGATCACTTTACGATTAGTTGACAGCACTACGAACGTAATCTTTCTTTTCAGTTTGTACTTGTGGAGTTCTGCTTCCGTAATGAGTTCCTCATGATTAATGCTTGATGATCCTCTGATGTGAACTTCCTTGAGGATTCTTCTCATGTGATATGCTTCACATGATTGAGCATATAAGACCCTTTTCAACCTAAGTTGAATGGTCTGCTTCCATATAGAGATCAGCAGCCATGTGATCTTCATTCATGTTAGCTCAGCAAATCTTCAAGGACAGGCTTTGATAAATAGGAATTTTATCAGAATCATTTTTGAACTGTCTTAAGCCTTCTGTTGGTCGAATTTTCTTGACTGAAGTCTTTTGCTTCAACATTCCTTAGTGTGGTCAGATAGTCCAAGTACCTGTAGGTTAGATAAATTTCTATTTTTGGTACCCATGGTTAAATAGGTCCTGCATGGTCAGCTTTTAAAATCCATGTTCCTCATATATTTGAAATTTCATCATATTGATCACCAATAATCATATTCATACATGTATCCAATTTCGATATGACATTTTAGGATGCATAATGATGAATGTGTATAAGATTAACCAATTTAATAAAACACTCTCTCTTTGATGGTTTCATCATTTGCTTAGTTATGTTCACAAGGTTTAAATGTTCACAGGGTGAGAATCAACTCTATTACTTATTTGTATTTGGTGATTCAAGGAGGTGATTAGTTCCTATGAATCTTCAAGATACTCTTATAGAACTGATCATACTCTATGTGTTATCAAAAACTTAGAACATAGGTTTTTACATACATACTAACCCATCAGGAAAGATTACTTCACTTAAGAATAATTAAACCTTGGTATGCTTATGAGCTATTTTAAACTTCTTTCAAGATGTTATCTTCAACCTAAAACTTGGATGGAGAGAAAGTTTGTTAGCATTTGAGTTTACAACTTCAGTGTACTTTCTCTCTTCTCCTTTTTAGGTAGAGTATGGTCTCTTGATAGAATGTTTTTATAGTGCATAAGGTGGTGCAACATGATGTATACATTTATACTGATGAGGAACCGTACCTTTACATTGTCAATTTCTTGACAGTCATTTATCTTATTATACTGAGGTTAGGCATTGATGTGCATACTTTTTACTTCACTTCTGACAGCTTGTTGCTCCAGTTGTCCTTTGATCAATCGGTCATAGTCTTGAAGATGTAGGCTCAGAGAATCTTGACATCTTTAGTTCTTTGACAACCTTGAGTCCTCAAGGTTTACATCCATTTGTTGGTTGGCCAAATATAGATTTGAGAGATTCTTCTCTGAATGAGTACTTCTTAGCATATATGGCCTTTTCATCTTTCAGTTTGGTGGATGCTTGACTCTTTGTTGTTGATGCCTCTTGAGCTCCCATATCTGCTCTTCAGACTACAAGATTGACTATGGGCAAGGATTTGTCTTGTTGTTATAGCATTTAAGAACATGGACCAATCTGAGCAGCTTTAGGTGTATATACACATTTACCTGTACACAATATTTCCAACTTGTGAGCTCATCTGCATTTACAAGTGACTTACTATTAAACTAAGTTTAGAACAATGTTTGTGCCTAGGATCAGACTCAAAACGATTAGCTTTTGAATATAGCATGAGAACCTGCTTTGATATCAATTGTTAGTTCCCAGTAGGCATAATATAGATCTAGAAGGGGGGTTGAATAGATCCTTTTCCATTTCAAATATTTCTCATTTATTTTGTATTGCTAATGACTTAGCATATGAAAATCATAAGAATCTTTTCAAGCACAACCAAATAAGTAAAATATCCCCTTCATTGATATAATCATGAATATACATACATTATTCGTATAGTTAGTTCAGTTATAAGTAGTTAATACATACATAGCAATTATAACAGTTAGGTACATAATGTAAATGACAATAAGTAAATGACACAAGGGATTTTAAGTGGTTCAGAGACTCAAGCTCCTAATTCACTCTTCTGCTTTCAACTAGCAGGATTTCCACTAAGGAAGGGTAGCACCCTGAATCAATAAGATTCCTTCAAGGCTAGCAGCCTTGGAACTTCAGTTCACTAAGAACTCTTTAAGCCCAGCAGGCTTGGAACTCCTCTAGTTCTTTAGGAACTCTTCAAGCCCAGCAAACTTGGAACTTCATTTAGTCCCTCTGGACAAGGACCCCTCAGACCCTGGCTACTTGTTGTAGTTGTTGTTGGTAGTGCTGAGCTGCTAAGATGTCTTTAAGTTTGAACATCTTTTGTTCTTAGCAGCTTGGTGTAGTTCTTTTTGCATTCTGCTTTGAGTCTGGACCACATCTTCTCTGGTGCAGCTGATCTTCACTCTTTTCTGCTCATCTTCATCTAATGTCAGCGGTTCACCAACACCATACAGATTTGCTAAGTCTTTGAGCTTTTGGTAGACTTTATCTGGCACTTAGCAATCCCTGAATTGTGATGCCCCCAAAATAGGTATACATCACCCATTCTGAGTCGCCAAATACATGGTACAGAAACAACTACAATATCACTATTACAATTGTCATGCAAAATATGACAACACATATGTTGTGAGTTTAAATACAAATATTGTCTTCTAGAAAATATACACACTCAAATAAGTCCTCATTACATTTATTGATACACTATTTTACAAAAATAGTGAGGACTGCTAAAAAACTGTCTAGGACCATCACTCTTTACCCAGAATGGTCCCTGCTATATTCTCGCCTCCTGAGAAGAAAAATGGAACAAAAAGGAAAAGGGTGAGCTTAACTGCCCAGTAAAGAATATTATGACTAAGATAAAGAACAACAATTTATCGTTAGCCTTCAACAAATCAGATAAAATATAATGGACAACCAGTTTTAGATCAATATTAGCAGCGGAAATAAAAATTCATTAGAAGAGTTAAGTAGAGAATGAAATCTACTATCATCAATGAATTTAAAAGTCCATCATCAATATTTTATCCCTGTAACATCAATCAACATACATCTTGCATCAAGTATTCATCTTTGCACTACGGCCCAAAGATATTCATTTGTATCACCAGTTGGTCATGTTCATCTCAACACCTGTTCATCTTTGCACTACGGGCCAAAGATATTCATCAGGTAATCATTCATCTTTGCACTACAGGCCAAAGATATTCATCAAGTATCACCATTAAAGACTGAGAATGATGAAAAACATTTTAGAGAACGAATTCAGTGACACAAAAGGACAAATATCAGAGATTCGTACTTTAGATAATTCAAGTTTAAAAATACTATATAATGGAGTTAAAATTCAGGAATGAAGATCAAAACATGGATTCAATTTCAAGAATAAGGGTCACAACGGATAACTTGGAAGGAAAAAAATTTTTCTTTTGTGAACAGTACTCGTGAACAGTACTCGTGAACAGTAACTGTCATGAAAAGTTCTAAATTTGATTAAAAGTTCCGACCAATATTCCTATGAAATGATATTAAATGAAGTGAAATTTCTAATCATTTCAGAAATTATAGAAGAAATACTTACCATAGTAAATTCAAAGTCAAGAATACGAGATGAAATAATATCGCTTACATAATATGGAGTATGAAAGAAAATAATATTTCTCATGAGTATTGCAATAAAATAATATCCTTTACCTTAGTAGAAGCTGGATTTGACTGGAATATCAGATATTATTCTGAGAAAATCTTGTAGAAAAACTACGCTCAAAGTATTCTTATACTCTAGAAAATACTCACAATATTATAGAATAAGAATTTATGATTATGAATTGCCGTGTTGAGGAAGAAGGGGTTACCCCTATTTATTGTGCAATACGGAGGAGAAAGCCAACAGAAACAGCCTAACTCTGCCAAATTTATTTTTCCTCCTACTGCACATGCCTAACTTTTCCTTTGTTTTGATTGGAAGAGGGGCCACCAATTGTTTGAAAACAAGGAATCTTGCCTAATTCTTCACATTTCTTCTCTGCCAATTGCCTAACTTTACCACTTCAAAGGTTGGTGCCTACTATCTTTGAACACACATTGCAGGCAACGAAAAAATCCACCACCTACCACTTAGAAAAGTATTCAAGGGAAATTAAATCACATGTGTGTGTGTATATATATATATATATATATATATATATATATATATATATATATATATATATATATATATATATATACTATAAATAAATATTTTATCGAAGGAAATAATTGTCAAACTTTCGACAATTATTTCATGCTAAAAAACTTCCTTTATTTACATCCACATAAAAATAAATATTTCCTTATCTTATAAATCCATAAATAATTATTCACAAATAATATTACAAAATCACAATAATGACAACCAGGCCATTCCCAGGAAAGAGGGAGCTTTCCGATAAGGATTTCTCCTTACTGACGTGCAATTAGGTGACCAAACCTCTCCTTGACAGAACTTTTTAGACATTGCCAATAATGCTATCTAATAATATTATTCAAATAATATGAATTATTGATTTGATAATGGGAAATACTCTATCGTGATAATTATTGAAACAACAATAATATAAAATATCAACGCAGCAATTATTGAATCAATAAAATAAAATATTGAATAGTAACTACTGTAACAATTATTGAGTAGTGTCTTCTTACGTAAGAATTAACAATTCAACAATACTGTGCAATACCGTGTGCTACTGTGTAACCACGCGTATTACTGTATTTTAACCACCAGGTAATCTAACAGTGTTAACGGTAACAATTACGTCGTTATTTATAAAAACTCAAATTTGTCATTTTCTTCATCCGACAGTTATTCTGTTATGGGCCCCACAAATGGATGCGCCGTCGTACGAATATTCCCCGACAACAAGAATATTCCACCACTAAACGAATATTCCCCGACAAAATGAATATTTTATAACCACTTGCTTATTTTGCAAAATTTATACATTTCACTCATAACCAAAGTATTATATCAAATTATCACCTTATTATTTCAAGATAATAAATAGAGAAATTCAATTTTATTTATAATAAGTTGGGGTCTTACAACCTCCCCTCCTTATGAAATTTCGTCCTCGAAATTAACGTACGTACCTGATGTTTCGAAAAGGTGAGGGTACCTTGCTTTCATTTCCGATTCCAACTCCCAGGTCATTTATTCAATAGTATGGTTCCTCCACAAAACCTTGACTTGTGGTATAACCTTTATTCGTAGGACATGCTTTTTCTTATCCAATTTCTTGACAGGTACTTCTTCGTGCATTAAATCTTTGGCTATCTCATCTGGTTCTAACGCAATAATGTTGTTTGGGTCTTTCACATACTTACGAAGCATAGATATATGAAAAACATTATGAACACGAGACATGCTTGGAGGTAATGGGAGTCTATAGGCCACATTTTCTATTCGGTCAAGAATCTCAAATGAACCAACAAATCGTGGATTGAGCTTTCCTCTCTTCCCAAATCTTGTAACTCCCTTCCATGGAGCAATACGTAACAGTACATGATCTCCAATATTAAATTTCACATCCTTTCGATGAAGATCAGCATAACTATTTTGTCGATCTTGTGAGGTCTTTATACGTTGTCGGATCATTTGAATCTTTTCTTAAGTCATGCGTACTAATTCTGGTCCCAACAATGTTGCTTCACCCACCTCGTCCCAACATACTGAAGAGCGACACTTTCGTCCATACAAGGCTTCAAATGGAGCCATACCTATACTTGCTTGATAACTGTTGTTGTAGGCGAATTCCACCAATAGCAAGTACTTATCCCAACTTCCTTTGAAATCTAGGACACAAAGTCTTAATAAATCTTCAAGGGTTTAAATAGTCCTTTCCGATTGCCCGTCCATTTGAGGATGGTATACCAAACTGAATCGTAAATCTGTGCCCATAGCTTTCTGCAAGCTAACCCAAAATCGTGAAGTGAATCTTGGGTCACGATCCGAAACAATGGATACTGGCATGCCATGAAATCTCACAATCTCATTCACGTACATACGAGCAAGACGTTCAAGGGAATAAGTGTCACGTATAGTCAAGAAATGAGCAGACCTGGTTAATCTATCAACAATAACCCAAATCGCATTTATGCCTTGAGAAACTTTGGGAAGACCTGTAACAAAATCCATAGTAATGTGTTCCCACTTCCATTCCAGAATCTCAAGTGGTTACAATGGACCTTTTGGTACTTGATGCTCTGCCTTTACACGTTGACTAAGATAAACACCTCGAGATAAACTCTGTGATCTCTCTCTTCATATTGCTCCACCAAAATGTAGGTCAAATATCATGATACATTTTGGTACTTCCAGGATGGATTACAAACGGTGTGTTAGTGTGCCTCCATCATGATTATATGCTTCAAGTCAGAGTTGTTAGGAACATAAAGTCTGGAGTTGACTCGAAGTATTCCTTCTTCATCGATTCTTGCTTCCAAAATAGCACCTTCTTGTACTTTCCTCTTTATACGCATTCAGCTCCACGTCTGTAGCTTAAGCATCTTTCACTTTATCGATTAAAGTCGGTTCTACTCGTATATTCTCCATCATCACGTGGGTCCCTGGAGTCTTTAAATCTATCTCCATCCTTCGTAAGTCATACAAAATGGGTCTTTGTGTTAACAACATCGCACTCGTACCTACATACGATCTTCTACTCAATGCATCAGCTACAATGTTTGCTTTTCCAAGGATGATATTGAATGTTATAGTCATAATCTTTCAATAGCTCGAGCCAACGTCGTTGCAGCGTGTTGAGTTCCTTTTGGGTGAAGAAATATTTGAGGATTTTATGATCCGTATAAATCTCCACTTTCTCCCCATACAGGTAGTGTCTCCAGATTTCAACGCAAAAACGACTGCTGCCAACTCCAAATCATGAGTAGGATAATTCCTCTCATATTCTTTGAGTTTTCGTGAAGCATAGGCTATGACTTTTCCATGTTGCATGAGAACACATCCTAACCCTTTGCCTGAACCATCGCTGTAGATAACAAATCCATCTGAACCAGATTATATTGTTAGAACAGGTGCCGAAATGAGTCTCCTCTTGAGCTCTTGGAAACTCTTCTCGCATTCCTCGCTCCATACGAATTTTGTATCTATCCAAGTCAGCTGAGTTAACAGAGTAGTGATTCGAGAAAATCCTTCCACGAATCTCCGATAATATCTAGCTAAGCCCAAAAAGCTATGCACTTCGGTCACCGACTTTGGTTGCTCCCAACTTTGTATTGCTTCAATCTTCGCCGGGTCAACAGATACTCCATGTTTTAACACCAAGTGCCCAAGGAATGCTACTTCCTTAAGCCAGAACTCGCATTTCTTCAGCTTGACATATAGTTTGTTGTCACGAAGTCTTTGAAGTACCAGCTTCAAATGGTGCTCATGATCTTCATGGCTTTTAGAATGGATGAGGATGTCATCAATAAAGACAACAACGAACTGATCCAAATATTCCTTGAATACACGGTTCATCATATCCATGAAAGCAGCAAGAGCATTAGTCAATACAAAAGACATGACTAAGAATTCATAATACCCGTACCGAGTTCTGAATGCAGTCTTTGGAATATCCTCAGTTTTAATATTCAGCTGATGATATCCAGAACGAAGATCAATCTTTGAAAAGAATTGTGCTCCTTGCAACTAGTCAAACAGGTCATCAATGCGAGGTAGCGGATACCTATTCTTGATAGTGATATGGTTCAATTCTCGGTAGTCAATACAGAGTTGCATACTCCCGTATTTCTTCTTTACAAATAGAATAGGAGCACCCCCAAGGAGATGTACTAGGACGAATGAAACTGATGTCTAACAATTCCTATAGTTGGACTTTTAACTCCTGAAGTTCAATAGGAGCCATTCGATATGGAGTTTTAGAAATGGGCTTTGTACCCGGTTCAAGATCAATAAAGAATTCAACTTCACGTTCTGGGGGTAGACCAGGAAGTTCTTCAGGAAATACGTCAGAAAATTCACTAACAACAGAAATATTATTTAAATCTGACGTGTTTTTGTTCAAGTGCATAACATGAGCTAAGAAAGCTTGACATCCATTTTTCAATAAACAAATAGCTTTATGGCTTGATATGACAGTGACTGATTTTAGTGGTTTAGTTGCTTGAATTCGTATAACAGGTTGGTTAGGAATATGAAAACTAACAACCTTACGAAAATAATCAATTTTGGCGTGATGAGTAGTTAACCAATCAATCCCTAAAATCACATCAAATGAAAATATCTTTAAAAAGATAAGATCAATAGGTAATGTGATGGTGCCAACTTGGATCAAGCAAGATTTATAAACTGTAGATGTAACGAAGGTTTCACCCAATGGAGTTTCAATAGATAAGTTAAAGTCCAATTTCTCCGGAGTCAAGTTTAAACGTTGAGCACAAGCATGAGAGATAAAAGAATGGGTAGAACTGGTATCTAGTAAGGTATAAACTTCGCATGAGTTCAAGATTAGCTTACCCGTGATCACCTCATTCGGGTTTCTCGTGTTTTGGCCAGTCACGTCAAACGCCCTCCCTTGAACCACCGACTTTGTTTTGTACGTATTCGCCTTTGGTAGTCGCCGTCCCAGTTGGACTTGATTTCGCTACCAGATAAAATCAGGCTATTGACCATCTTTTCCACAATTGAAACACACTTTGGAAGGCTGTGAACAATTTGGACTTATGTGTCCCTCCTCCCCGCATTTGTAGCATCTAACTGGCGGTCGTTCTCCTCCCCTAGAATTTGTTGTTAGTGTTAGTGCTGCTACTGATGTCTTCCTGTCATTGTTGAATCTCCTCTTTTTGAAATTTTCACTTGACTTACCTCTCCTATTATCATGGCCATGATAACCACCCGAGTGGTAACCACTTTTGTCCGTATTTTTCCCTCCTTGCTGGTTATCATCGCTCCGATGACTACTATCATCGGTATGACCCTGGTTGTGGTCCCTCGGTTGAACATACTTACTATCTCGCTCTAATAATTGAACCTTACTGACAACATCTGAATACACAGAAAATTTATGAGAGATAAGGTATTGACGAATCTCAGGTTTTAGACCTCTTAAAAATATCAGCGTCATACGTTCCTCATTCTCTACCAAATGAGGTGCAAAACTGAATAACTCTGCGAACTTCGCCTCGTACTGGGACACCGTCATGTTGTTCTGTTCCAATCTAATAAACTCTACCTCTTTCATATGACGAATACTTTCAGAAAAGTACTTGTCATTGAACAGTTTCTGAAATCTTTCCCAAGACATGTTGAGTGCGGCTGGCTGGGTATGCTTCACAGATTCCCGCCAGTAATCTGCCTCACCAGGAAACATAAAAGTGGTGAATGGAACCTTTTGTTCTTCCGTGCAACCCAAGACATTGAATATCTTGGTAATTTGCTTGACCCATGTTTCCACCTTAATTGGATCCGGCTTTCCCCAGAAATTTGGTGGTCCCGACTCCTTGAACTGCTTGGCCATGATAAACCGTGCGTTGCTATCATTTTCACCCGTATTTTGTACACGAGTCTCCCTCGTCTGATTTTGCATGAACTGCAAAAAGTTTCTAAACATTCCAACATTCATCGTTTGCTCCATAGTGTTGTTTATAGGATGAATATTGCCTTCATGTTGCACGTTCTCGTGATTGGTGATTGAAGGTTGTTCAACAGTCTCATACACTCCATTGTTAACGTGCCATTCTTAAAACTGCCATAAAACAAGGGTTAATTTAAACAAATTATTATATCACATAATATCCTTATAATATGACCGACCAATAAATAAGCTTAGGTATGACACACTAGCAAAGGATTTATTCGTCTCTCCCCTCCTATTTCTATTCCCCGATCTCTGCCAGAGACCATATCCCTAAGCTCTGATACCAACTAAGACCCCTGCAAAATAGGTACACATCACCCATTCTGAGTCACCAAATACATGGTACAGAAACAACTACAATATCACTATTACAATTGTCGTGCAAAATACGATAACACATATGCTGTGAGTTTAAAAACAAATTTTGTCTTCTAGACAATATCCACACTCAAATAAGTCCTCATTACATTTATTAATACACTATTTTACAAAAATAGTTAGGACTGTTAAAACAACTATCTAGGACCATCACTCTTTACCTGACTGGTTCCTGCTACATTCTCACCTCCTGAGAAAATAAATGGAACAAAAAGGAAAAGGGTGAGCTCAACTAACCTAGTAAAGAATATTATGACTAAAATAAAGAACAATAATTTATTGTTAGCCTTTAACAAATCAGATAAAATATAATGGACAACCAGTTTTTGATCAATATTCGCAACGAAAATAAAAATTCATTAGAAGAGTAAGTAGAGAATGAAATCTACTATCATCTATGAATTTAAAATTCCATCATCAATATTTTATCCCTGTAACATCAATCAACATACATCTTGCATCAAGTATTCATCTTTGCACTACGGGCCAAAGATATTCATTTGTATCACCAGTTGGTCATGTTCATCTCAACACCTGTTCATCTTTACACTTTGGGCCAAAGATATTCATCAGGTAATCATTCATCTTTCCACTACAGGCCAAAGATAGTCATCAAGTATCACCATTAAAGACTGAGGATGATGAAAGATATTTTAGAGAACGAATTCAATGAGACAAAAGGACAAAGATTAGAGATTCGTACTTTAGATAATTCAAGTTTAAAAATACTCTATAATGGAGTAAAATTCAAGAATGAAGATCAAAACATGGATTCAATTTCAAGAATAAGGGTCACAACGGATAACTTTGAAGGAAAAAAAGTATTTTTTTTTCTTTAGTGAACAGTACCCGCGAACAGTACTCGTGAATAGTACCAGTGAACAGTAATAGCGAACAGTAATCATGAACAGTAACTGTCATGAAAAGTTCCAAATTTGATTAAAAGTTCAGACCAATATTCCTATGAAATGATATTAGATGAAGCGAAATTTCTAATCATTTCAGGAATTATAGAAGCAATACTTACCATAGTAAGTTCAAATTCAAGAATACGAGATGAAATAATATCGTTTACATAATATGGAGTATGAAAGAAAATAATATTTTTCACGAGTATTACAATAAAATAATATCATTTACCTTAGTAGAAGCTGGATTTGATTGGAATATCAGATATTATTCTGAGAAAATCTTGCAGAAAAACTACGATCAAAGTATTCTTATACTCTAGAAAATACTCACAATACTATAGGATAAGAATTTCTGAATATGAATTGGTGTGTTGAGGAAGAAGGGGTTACCCCTATTTATAGTGCAATACGGAGGAGAAAGCCAACTGAAACAGCCTAACTCTGCCAAATTTATTTTTCCTCCTACTGCACATGCCTAAATTGTCCTTTGTTTTGATTGGATGAGGGACCACCAATTGTTTGAAAACAAGGAATCTTGCCTAATTCTTCTCATTTCATCTCTGCCAATTGCCTAACTTTACTACTTCAAAGGTTGGTGCCTACTATCTTAGAACAAACATTGCAAGCAACAAAAAATCGACCACCCACCACTTAGAAAAGTATTCAAGGGAAATTAAATCACACACATATATATATATATATATAATATATATATATAAATAAATATTTTATCGAAGAAAATAATTGTCAAACTTTCAACAATTATTTCATGCTAAAAAATTTCCTTTATTTACATCCACATAAAAATAAATATTTCTTTATCATATAAATCAATAATTAATTATTCACAAATAATATTACAGAATCACAATAATGACAACCAGGCCATTCCCAGGAAATAGGGGGCTTTCCGATAAGGATTTCTCCTTACTGGCGCGCAATTAGGTGAACAAACCTCTCCTTAACAGAACTTTCTAGACATTGCCAATAATGTTATCTAATAATATTATTCAAATAATATGAATTACTGATTTAATAATGGGAAATACTCTGTCATGACAATTATTGAAACAACAATAATATAAAATATCAACGCAGCAATTATTGAATCAATAAAATTAAATATTGAACAGTAACTAATATAACAATTATTGAGTAGTGCCTTCTTACGTAAGAATCAATAATTCAACAATACTGTGCAATATCGTGTGCTACTGTGTAACCATGCGTATTACTGTATTTTAACCACCAGGTAATCCAACAGTGTTAACGGTAACAATTACGCCGTTATTTATAAAAACTCAAATTTGTCATTTTCTTCATCTAACAATTATTCTGTTATGGGGCCCACAAATGGTTGAGCAGTCGTACGAATATTTCTCGACAACAAAAATATTCCACGACCAAACGAATATTTCCCGATAAAATGAATATTTTATAACCACTTGTTTATTTTGCAAAATTTGCACATTTCACCCATAACCAAAGTATTATATCAAATTATCACCTTATTATTTCAAGATAATAAATAGAGAAATTCAATTTTATTTATAATAAGTTGGGGTCTTACATGAACCCTTCTTGAATGTTTTGCAGACATGATTCTGCATCTGTTCTTTTTCAGCTTTGGTTCATGGTGATCTGTAGAGTGGCTCTCTTGATCTTCTTTGTACTCTGCCACTTTTCTGAATGTTATCTTCTTGGCCTTCTCGACTCTCAGCTTAGCTGCTATCTTCTTGGCCTTCTCGAATCTCAACTTAGCTGCCATCTTCAGTGGCATTTCATCTTTGTCGAGTGAAGCTTTAGTCTATTCGAGTCCTTATTCAAGGTTGCTTCACTTCCACCTTTGTAGTCTCACTATCACTGAGACTTGTTCTGTTTAGCTCTGGTGGAACTCGTAGAGTCAACAATATAGCATTCTAATAACTCAACGATTCAGCAACTTCAGCCACTCTTGATCTTTGAAACTCTGGCTGATATATACTCCTTCCTAATCTTCCCGTTGGAATATAGTCGTTGAAAGTAATTTGAATTGCTTTGCAGATCTCAAGTTATTTGATGTAGACTGCAGATGTGACATAACATCCCCTTTTTCATCTTTCTGACACTGCAGTATACTATTTACCTATCCCGTCAGATATGTCACTTTGATGCCTCGGGCAGGTAATCTTCTTTATTTCTTCTTTCTGACTTCTCGATTAGAACATCAGAGATTTTCCTTTTGCATTGATGCTCTCAACTAGCAATGTTCAAATATCAGTATTCAAATTGAATTGTTGCCAATGCTTCAATCTTCAGATGATAGAACTCTATTATTCTGATGCATATGTTCTTGGACCTGATCGTAGTGTCATGTTGAATGTTGCTCATTGAACGGTTGAGGCAACACTATGATCCTGAAAAGTGTTCATTGTATCTTCAATGTAGAACACTTCTTTCTTCATTCTGCTGCTTCAATATTTCTATTTGCCTTGACTGATCTCAGGAACTGATAGCTTGACTCCTTGTTCTGGTCTATTCTGAATAGCAAGACACCTCAGATTTGTGGCATGCCCAACTCACTTTCTCCTTGTGATCTCCCGTTCACATATCATCAATGGACTGACCCATGCTTAATCACTTTAGCCTTGTTCTTCAAAAACCGGCCAGTATCTCTGTGTACACTTCATCAATTCCTTCTTTGCTTGGCAAACACTATGATCCTGATTGACCCCAAGATTGTTCTCTTTTATTTATTTGACAGCAACTGCACTTGCTGACTTTTCCTTAGTCAGACACTTTTGTTAAAGTCTTTTTTTGATCTACTTGTAGAAGACTCCATCTTGAATGGCTTTATAACTCAATTTGGATGCTAATTGGGTTGGTGCTTAGATTTTCTGTTGGCTTGCTAGCCATTCGTTAAGTGTTCTCTGGTTTCCCTTAGGTGGAATGTATCTTTGCAGCTCAGACCAGAGGCTTCATTACTTTGGATATTCTGGGAGTGCTCATTTGTTGAGAATCGTGTTTACTCTACGATTCTGCCTTAGCGTTGTGAGCACATCTATTGAAGCCTTAGTTCTGCACTCTACGATTCTGTCCTTGGATTGTACAGACACTACGACTCCGAGATCAGATCTTGATACTCTACGATTTCTATCTTTATGCTCGTTGTCTTCATCTGATCTTGCTCGACTACGATCTCTACCTTTGAAGTGATTCAGTAGACTCTACGACTCCGAGTGTAGTCTACAATTCTTGACTTGGCTTCGGCAGATGCTCGGTTGGCTCGTAGACAGGCTGTCTCTATAATTCTGAACATGACATCCTTAGCAGACTATGGCTCCAAGGATGTTCTTCTAGACACACTACGATCCTTTCCTCGTCTCTCCTGGAATGTCTACGAACTCCGAGATCTACTATCTTGCAGACTACGATTCTGCCTTAATAGCTCTCGAGTTTTCCTTGACTCTCCTGGCATACTACGATTCGTGGTGCAGTGCTCGATGATCAGATAAGCCTATCTATTTCATTATAATATCAACCTAACAAGCTTGATCTCTCTATATTTATAGTCCTTGTATATCATTTCTGTTTAAGGACTTTACAAAGCTGTTTTGCTTATGTAGGATCAACCTAACATATTTGATCAATTCATTCTAAGTCATTGTACATATGTTCCTATTATCTATCAAATGACTTTACAACTCAATCTTAATGCAAGCATACTTGCATAATCATTCATTTATATCATAATCAAATCATACAAAAATAGGAATATCGTTCAGATTCTTATTCCTAACACATTTATCCACATACTCATAGACAACACGTCTTAGTATGGCATATACTCTTTTGTTGACTTCTTTGTTGGGTACCACTAGATCATGGTTGTTGAAGAGGACCGGGAGAAAACAACCTTATTACTTCCTAGGGAACCTTTTACTATAGACGGTTATCATTCTGCCTCATCAATGTCGGTGATACCTATCAACGAGCCATGATAGCTCTTTTCCATGATTTAATGTACAAAGAAATAGAATTCTGTGTGGATGACATCATCATAAAATCCCAAAGGGAAGAGGATCACATAGACCATCTCAAAAAGCTTTTCAACCGATTGCACAAATACAACTTGAAGTTGAATCCGGACAAGCGTGCCTTCGGTATCAAGTCAGGCAAGTTGCTGGGATTTCATGTTAACCACAAAGGCATTGAGCTGGATTCCGCTAAAATTTAAGCCATCCCTGAGATACCCGTGCCCCGGATAGAGAGGGAAATACAGGCGATTTCTAGGGAGAATCAATTTTATCAATAGATTCATCTCCCAACTCATAGCAATGTGTGAGCCCATCTTCAAGTTGTTAAGTAAAAACTACTCCAACAATTGGAATGAAGAATGTCAAAGAGCCTTCATTTCCATCAAAGAGCAATTGGTCAAAGCTCCTGTCTTGGTACCTCCAAGGGACGACGTTCCCATGTTTATGTACATGTCAATCAATGAAAATGCCATGGGCTGCATGCTGGGACAAAAAGATGATAGAGACAAAGAAAGAGCTATCTATTACCTCAGCAAAAGATTCAGTAGTAGCGAGCACAAGTACACCTTGATTGAAAAGACTTGTTATGCATTAGCATGGGCTTCCATGAGATTACAACATTATCTCCATGGTCACACAACCCATCTCATATCCTGTATGGATCCTCTGAAGTATGTATTCAGGCAAACCCATGTTAAATTATCGACTGTCCAAATAGCAGTTGATCCTCTAATAATTCAACATCATCTACGTGACCTAAAAGTCTATCAAAGGTCAAGGAATTGCGAATCAACTGGCCGCTAGCACTGTCGGGGGATTATAAACCCTTGGAAATATATTTCCCCAATGAAGGGGTAATGACAATTCAACAAAACCATCAGGAGAATACAGTCCGATCGTGGAAAATGTATTTTGATGGAGTTGCAAACATGGAAGGTGCTGGAGTAGGGGAAGTTTTGGTGTCTACTTTTGGTAGAACAATATCTTGTTGCTATCAAGTTGCAGTTTGTCAGCACCAACAACACAGGCTGAGTACAAAGACTGTATAATGGGGTTGAAATTGGCCCAATCCATAGGGTGTCAAACGGTTACCTATCTTTGGGGATTTTGAGCTGGTTATCAAATAAACCACTGGGGTCTATCACACCAAAGAGTTGCATCTGCTGCCTTACCATCGGTAAGTTATCAAGATGGCTACAGAGTTTGAAGAAATATCCTTCCTCCACATTTCTTCGAACATGAATGACTTCATGGATGCACTAGCAACCCTGTCCTCCTTGATCAACATATCTGAAAGAGGAGGCATTCCAAATATCAAATTTGCAAGCCAGAAGGCACCAGCCTATGGAAATTACATCGGAGAAGTATCGGATGAACTACCTTCCATCCAACATCCTTGGTACCATTCCATCAAAGAGTATATACGAGATGAATCTATGCCTACTAGGGCAAGTCAAGCTAACAGAAAGCAGATCCATAGAATGGTCATGAAATTCTATATAAGCGGAGATGCACTCTACAAAAGGGATATGGGACTAGGCCTTCTAAGATGCCTAGACAAAGACCAAGCTTAAAGACTCATGGATGAAATCCATGGTGGAGTATGTGGCCCATACATGAATAGTCCTTTACTAGTCAAGAAGATCTTAAGAACATTGCATTACTAGATCTCTCTAAACCTGATTGTGATGATCACGTCAGGAGATGTTATCAATACCAAATTCATGGAAATGTTATCCATGCTCCTCTAAGTGAACTCAACAATATGAGTTCACCATGGCCCATTTTAATGTGGGGAATGGACGTGATCGGGTCAATCAAGCTCAATGCCAGCAACGGGCATTAGTTTATCTTTACTATGATCGACTACTTCATCAAGTGGGTAGAAGCGGCCTCTTTTTCCTAAAGTCACCAAAGAGGTGATCATTAGGTTTCATCAGAAATAATGTCATTTATTGATATGGACAACCGGAGGTGATCGTATCATACAATGCCAAAAATCTCAACAACCAGATGATGGAGGAATTATGCAGTAAATTCTATATCAAGCATCTCAACTCCTGCCATCTATCATCCAAATATGAATGGTGATGTTGAAACAACTAATAAGAACATCAAGAAGATCATAGCAAATGATGTCTGCCAATCACAAAGGATGGCCTGACTTGTTGCCTCTGACTCTGTTAGCCTACAGAATGTCAATTCGCACTTCCACTAGGGGTAATCTAGTAAGACCCGAACTTTTATGAATAAAAATGAATTTTCTATAAATATCATTTTTGAATATTATGGAATAAATTTGATATAATATTATAGTTGTAGGTAATATTTATAAATTTTGCAAAGTACGCAAGTTGTTATATAATATTCGATTGGTCAGAGAATATTCGTATGACGGCACAATCATTGGTGGACCCCACAACAGAATTATTGTCGGATTGAGAAAATGACAAAAATATTTTTATGAAAATAACGGCGGGAGTTTTACCATTGATACTGTTGAACTACTCGGTAGTAAAAGTACAGTAATACGTGTGGTTGCATAGTAGCACACGGTATTGATTATTAATGCTTATGTGAGAAGTCACTTAGTTTGATTCAATTATTGTCGATATTTTATATGTTATTAAATCAATAATTGAGATGACGAAGTTGTTAATATTATTATTTGCATTATTAACGATGTTTAAAGGTTCTGCCAAGGAGAGGTTTGGTCACCTAATTACGCGCCAATAGGGAGAAATCTTTATTGGAAAGCCCCCTTTTTCCTGAAAACGACCTTGTCGATTAATAGTGTGAATAATAATAATGATGATGACGTTTTGTTTTATTCGTATTATTAACATAATAAAACAGAAAAACTTTTTATATAAAACAGAATACTTTTATAAATTTATTCGTTTTATTAGGCTAATAGTAAAATCATTTTATATAAAACATAATACTTTTATAAAGTTATCTGTTTTATTAGACAATAATTAGAATATATTATATTTTATTATGTATAGTGGTTGCATAGTGCTTGCATAGTGTTTGCATAGTAAAATCTTTTTAAAAGTTATTCATTTTATTAGATTATAAATAAAATATATTATATTTTATTTAAAAGATTTTGCTTTAAATATGGACCGTCCGATTAAAGTAAATAAATCTGGACCGTTCATGGATTGGTTACTATTCATTCCATTCTTCTATAAATAGAAGCTCATTCCTTCATTATTTCTTACGAATTCACTGAAACTCTAGAGAGAGAAACTATAGAGAGAAAGAAAAAAAGTATTCTGCTACTTCACTACTGCGATATCAAGTTTCTTTTACTGTAAGGGGTATTATTTCTTTTGTATTCATGAAGACAACTTCTATTATTCCATCTTTATTATTCTGTTGGAATAACCTGTATACGCGGGCTACCCTATACTTGGTAAAATTCTTCTGTAATCCATTCTTTGTTATTCTATTGGAATATCCTGTCTGTGCTTTACGCCGGACCTGGTTCCGTCTTTATTATTCTGTTGGAATATCCTGTCTGTGCGTTTTACGCCGGACCTGGTTTTGTCTTTATTATTCTGTTGGAATATCCTGTCTGTGCATTTTACGCCGGACCTGGTTCCGTCTTTATTATTCTGTTGGAATATCCTGTCTGTGCATTTTACGCCGGACCTGATTCCGTTATTTATTATTCTGTTAGAATAACTTGTCTATGTGAAGTACCGTATGCATGGTGATTTCTTTTGTTATTCCATTTTTTATTATATTCAGTTGGTTAAAGTTTTGACTTCTATACTCCATGAAATTAGTGGAATATCTTTGATATTTGTGTTTCATCAAGTATCTTTTCATGAAAATACTTTTCTGAGCATTCTTGAATTTTACTCTACAAAGAAGTATCATGTTGACAATTTAGACGTTATTAGTTCCTGAATAAATTAATTCATGAACTTGTTTTATTAAATTCCTATATCATTGTCATCATCCTCATATTTATATTTTGATGAAAGTCATCTGTGGCCTGTAGTGCATAGATGGACTTGGTATGATTATGACCAGGGATTATTCGGTGTAATCATGACCGTAATGTTACAAATGATGTGGTCAAAGTCCTCATTGGCCCGTAGTGCATTGATGGACAGATGTTGGTATGATCATGACCATTGATGAATACACGAATATCCTTGGCCCGTAGTGCATGGATAATTTGTGGTCGTGACCCTAATGAATATCCTTGGCCGTAGTGCAGGGATGATGTGGATTATTTATTAAGCTGAGTCTCAGCGATAAAAGTGATGAAAAACATTTTCAAATCATAAAAGATAGTAGATTTTATTCTCTACTTGACTCTTTTAATGGATTACATGTTCCGCTGCAGTTAAACTTGATGTCTATTGTATTTTATCAGTTTAACACTGTTGAGGACTAATGATAATTTATTCTGCATTATCTTAGTCATAATATTTCTTACTGGGCTAGTTGAGCTCACCCTTTCTTTCACTGTTCTCTTCAGGAAATAAGAACGTAGCCGGGACTAGTCGGGGAACGGAGTGATGGTCCGAGATGGTGTCTTAGTAGTCCTCACTATTCTGTTAAATAGTGTGATAATAAATGTAATGAGGACTAAATTGAGTGTGGATATTGTCTAGATGACAATATTTGTATTAAAACTCACAGCATGTATTTTGTCGTATTTTACATGACTGTTGTATAATCAAGTTGTATTTGAATTTAGTACCATGTATTTGGCAACTCAAGATGGGTGATGTATACCTATTTTGGGGGCGTCACATAATCCCCTACTCATTAACCTATGACATGGAAGCAGTGCTCCCCATAGAGGTACAAATGGAGTCCTTACGAGTATTGATAGGTGCTGAAATGGAGGAAGACCAATGGTTGCAAGATTGGTACCGTCAATTATCTCGAATAGATGAGAGAAGGGCCACAACCATTTTTCATGGTCAATTATATCAACAGAGGATCGCTCAATTCTACAACAAGAAAGTCCGACTACGACAATTCAAAGAAAATAACTTGGTCTTGAAGAAGGTTATTACCAATCAAGATCAATCTAAAGGAAAGTTCGCCCTAAAATGGGAAGGCCCTTTCATTGTCAAGGAGGTGTTGACGGGAAGAGCCCTCAGATTATAAGAAATGGACGGCGAAGAATTTCCCCAACTTATCAACTTAGACACCGTGAAGAGGTATTATGTCTGAAGTTACCTACAAACCAGCGTCCTGGTTCTGGATCATCAATCCATCAATCAAGTTAATTCAGGTTTTCAAAACCTTTCCAACTACATCAATTTAGCATCAGAGCTGGAACTACGCAAACCTGATCTCCCCCAGACACGGGAGTTCATAGGGAGCCATCTATGGTATGGTCTAACCCCTGTAAATCCAAAAAAAACCCTTTACCACATACAACTTTCAAACCATCCGGTTCACAGAGCTGGAACTATGCAGACCTGGTCTCCCTTCATCAATAGGAGTGCGTAAGCAACCATTTATAGTATGGTCTCACCCCTGCAAAATCACAAAACCCTTTCAATGGTTCTGTGATAATCCATTCAGCTTTTCAACCTTTCAAGCCAAACCATAAAGATGGAACTACTTGGTCTCCCCTCATCAATAGGAAAAAATCGGCGACCATCTGAGGTGCATACAAACCACATCTCATCGGCTCAGACCACAAAGATGCAACTACTTGGTCTCCCCTCATCAATGGGAGAAAACCGACGTCTATCTATGTTGTGTTCAAATCCTCAAAGAGGAACACCAAGCCATAAAGATGAAACTACCTGGTCTCCCCTCATCAATAAGAGAAAATCGGCGACCATCTGTGGTACGGTCAAACCCTCATAGAGGAAAGCCAAAAACCTCTCCTAAAACCCTAACCACGTTCAAAAACTAGTCTCAAAACACCAAAGAACTGGGAAACCCTAAAGATCAATGATCCATTCTGAAAAAATCTGGTGACATCTCAATGTTCATCCACTAAGGAGGAGTTCAGAATACATCAAGATCGCAAGTCATGGAGAAAATGGCAACTATCAAGAAAGTAATAAGGCATATCTAAAAGGGAAGTGAATCAAAACATATTTCCTTTGCCATATAATATTGTTTGATATATACAATGTTTCCTATATGTGACAAAAATGTATAACCTAGTCTATGCAGGAAAATAAAGGCTAATCTACAAACCCGTGGATAAGCGGGCCACCAATTCCGACATGGCATCCCTCTCGAAAGATGGAGGGGAATCTACGAGCTCCTGCCCTAAGGTATCCATGCGATCCAGGAGATCTACGGTCATCTGCATAGTGCTATCATGCTCATCTATGAAGGCACTCATCTCTATAACAATGCTAGTAGTATGAGATCTAAGTGCAGTATTATCTGCAGTGGCAGCATCTCGGGTAACTAGAGCCTCATCCCGCTCAACAAAAGATGCATCCTGAGATAATCGAACCTCATCCCGCTCAATAACAGTGGTATCCCTACCAGCTAGGGCATCATCCCTCTCAATAAAAGCGACATCTCTACCAGGAAAGAGCTGTCAACATCAAGATCCTAGCTTGATCCCTGTCAAATATCATCAGATGCAACCTCTACTCCAAATACTCTACAGAAGGTAGAGCCATAGTAGTGGGAATACTGGGGGAATCAACCAGAGCTGCTGTCAAGCCAGCAAATAGCTCATCCTCAGTGGGAGAATCAGGGTCCTCCATAGGTTCCCCATCATCAGACTCAATACTCGGCTTCTGAGGAAATAACCCTAGCCAATACAATCTATACCTCCAGCCATGCAGAATACTCTGAAGAGCGACCTGGATGACTAGTCAAAAAGTCAACCCTCTCTTGATGAGTCCAACAATTATAACTCATAGGTCAAGTCCTCTACTGACAAAAGCCAAGATGACAATCGCTGACCCACTACCCCGTCAAAGGGATGAATATCCTGAAACTGGTCAAATTGTCCCATGACAGCCAGTGGATGATATTTGGTCACCCCCCTCAAACAAGCCAGGGGTAGATAGTCCATGCTGACTGCATGAGTGATAAAGATGTAAGGAGAGCTGAGCCCTAAACATGGCAAAATAGCAAATGGATCCTCGATCCATGATAAGAAAGCCAACCAGGATGATGCGTCTATACACTCAGCTGGCTGAAAAGAATAAGACATGGCTATCTCATGGGAAAAGTAATACCCATGACGTCTGAAGGTGCCAATCGATCTCAAGTGTGTCATAAACCACACGTACAATAAGACAGCAAAAACCACATAGAATGGGTATGGAAAAAAGTGGTCGACCTCAAGATTTCTGCCAAGATCATCGGCAAGATGGTATAACCCTCCCTGAGAGCACAGACTACCGAAACCACGCCGATATCCAGATGGTCCATGTACAACAACATGTACATATAGGCCACAACACACATCAAGAAAATATTTACGAGGATAGTATACCACTCACCTTCAGAAATTGTGAAATCCCCGGAATATCGTAGATAGCTATCCAATGACCCAAATCGGTCAATCAAGAAATCCATGGAAACCACATGCCCGAGGTAATCTCGTCTAGGGCAACTCTGCACCTCAATCCTGTCAAGGTCATAAACTGTCGGCTAATATCTCCGACAGCCATCTGAGCTCAAGGTCGATCCAATGGCAAGTCTGTAAGACACTCATTCTCCTCCAATATGGGAGTCAACTCATGGATATCAAATCTGAACACCTGTCTCTCTGGTATCCAATGATCAAGCATGCCTTCTACAAAGCCCGACGAAATATAAAACGTCAAGAGGGTCATGGATTGCCTCAACAACTAATCAACTATCACCCGATCTAAGGAAGACAAACTGCCATACCAAGATCTCAAAGAATATGCCACCACCATGGGTAGGGTAAGCTCAATCTGACTAATAGTGGATGAAGACATATGTAGAGCCGTATTATAAGATCATCCAGGGGTCAATGCTAAACTCACCTCTGGGAACATATATCTATGACATAATGCATGCATCATGATAAATGATAAATGACATATAACAGTATGATGTAGGGAATAGAAAGCATTATACATACATTCTTAAATGCATTATCTCTGTATACAACTAGAAAATAAAAACTATAGGGAAATAGGGCACAACTGCCCAACATCTAACAGAGGCATGTCAAAAGATATAACGAGAAATGGGGCACAGCCGCCTAATATCTAACAGAGCCTATCAAAATAAATAGCGAGAAATACATTAGAAGAAGTCAATGATGTCCAAATCATGAAATATATCCATCTGATGTAACTCCTCCTAAGTCACTGAGTCTCTGCTAAAAGGGATATCAGGCCGGTATAATGGAGGATCTGCGCCAGGTAAAACCATCGAAATATGGGCCACCTAAAGGGCCAACGCCAGAGCTGGAAGGATCAAAAGTATCCTCCTCTGATGGATCTCTGCCCAAATGTCGGATAAAGAAATGTGTCCTATCCAACTACTGGGTCAAATTCTCAATCTACAGTCAAATGAGTGGCCTCACAGACTGCATGCAATCCAATCTGTCATCATGACGGATCCAGGAGCCATATCCCCCATAAATTGTACGGCGCGGGTTTGAGCTCCAATGGTGCGAGGGAACCACCAGCAGGAAAAAGCCTCTTGAGTGAAGGGTCCCTCTGACAAAGTAAAGACATCTACGCCTTATCAAGGGGATCTTGGTGATCGACTAAGATAAAGGCCAATGACGCCTGGTAGGAGGAAAGAATGGAATGCGTATCTCTCTTATGGTGCTTTTAATAGCAAGCTCTCTCAAATAGAGCTCCCAACCTCTGTCAGTAAGGAGAGAAATTCGACTGGTGGACAATACATACTCAACACCAGTTCAGGAAACCACCCTCAAAGTCAACTGTCAAGTGGTCCTCGGAGTAAGGAACCTATGTATGATATCGACTGTCAACAACTCCAACTATAAGCGAGAATGGGTGAAACCCTCAGCTACAGGAACCTCCGCCAGGGTGGAGTAATTCCATCGCCGTCCTCATGGATAAGTGTACAGAACTAATGTGATAACGGGATGAAGACATGGGAGCCTCTCATAGGCCCAAAGCTGCGAATGCAAAAATCAAATAGATGCGGTAAAGAAAAATGGAAACCCGGACAAGGGGAAATCAAAAATCAAGAGAAGATACTCACCAACAAAAATGGGTAAAACCCTAACCATACCTCTTTCACGCCCTCTGAGCATAGGCGCATCCCTCAAAGGAAATAGGCAAAGGTGTAGGAGCCCCAATCAAACTCTCTAATACGGTCCACCTCTCGAGTGGCGCTAACTAAAGCGAATGATATCATCAAGGAGTTATCTGCTAGGAAACAACCCCTAATGATGATCAGGAACAATCCTCAAAGGATGCGATCTCTGACCCTTAGATCATCAAGCAATGACTCAGTCAGAGCTCCACTCATGGCATTTACACTCAAGGGACCAGAATGGACAATCTGACCCTTGAGTGTCATGGCCGAGACTCCCAAAAGGGATCTGACGGCATTCGGGGAGATGTCAACCACCAAAGGCACTAGTCACCCCTGAAAACTCCAACCCAGTGATGAATCGTCAATCCATCGGTGTCATCATCAACTCATAATCCAGCAAGTGGAGAGACTGGGTCTGGTGAAACCAGCGCTCAAACAAAGCCCTGAGATATCCCAGGGACAACGACGAGAGGGGGATAGAGAAGAAAGCCTCGAAGCCCCATGCATGGATAATCTCCCGGTACTCTGGATGGAGAGTCTGGTATAGAGAATGTATGCTAAACCAGTCCCCTCTGGGCTGCGTAAAGTCAGGAACCTACATAAAATTTCAAATCAAGATCAGAAACCTTTCCCCATAAATAGGAAAAGGAGGATGGAAATAACTATTACCTCGTTCGCATGAAAATAGATCGAGGGGTGACGACTCAAATCATCCAGAACATCTGGAATCATCACATTTATAGCTGGAAGCTCCCTGTGGGCAATGGAAGAAGAAGGAGTAGGATCCGCAATGGGTACATCCTTCTCCTCATTCGCAACATCCGGTCTCTCAACCCGGATAGGGTTAATCACCGACTCAGTCAACCAACGAGACTGTCAGGCCTGGGCGAGGCCGAGGAACATCTGAAGCTCTCATCCTCACATCTGAAGAGGACCTACGGGAGATACTCGGTTTGTCTAGATCTATAAATCTGGATAAAAGTCTCCAAATCACCTCAAAAAGGGTGTGGTAAATTCTAAACTTGAAGCTCATTAGTTTTAATTCATAGCTTCATGCATGCATGAATTGCTTTAACATACATCTACGGTAGAGTTAAAAATGCGTGTTCATTCAATGCCTAGACTCGTGAAAATTTTTTGTCAGAGTCTCCTTTGTAAAATAGACTGTCCATATGCACATAGGCATGACTAAGTGCTCATTCAGTAGCACACTAACTCAAAGTCATGAACATCTTATATGCATGAAAAAACATCAAAAACAAATCCATCATGGTAGCCTAATTACCAGGTGTGCTTTGCTTCAAAACCTTTGGTCATTTGTCTGTTTCAAAGGGTGAAAAAACACTACATTAAAAATCCATTTACATCAATACATTAAAATTGGGTGCCAATTGACTATTTTAAAAGTTAATTGACTATTTTAAAAGTTAATTTGTTCACATCAATACATTAAAAATGGTAAAATACTAACATTTAATGTGTTGATTAATTTTTATCAAGTCATATGAGCAAGAATATTCACTACTATGTGTTTAGAAACATTCTGCATGATATCTCACATTCCAACGGTCAAAATTAGAAAGGCAAACATGTAAATGTTCCCAGGATAATGCAGAACGATTGTATGGTGACGGATTTTGTATAAAGTAGCCTGAACTTAGTAGATCTGAAGATGAAATCTCATATTTTCTGTGTGGCTTTAACTTAAAAATGACTTCTGAAAGAAATGGGAGGGAGTATATAACCCACGGGTGGCTGCGGGTATACCTACAGCTACCCAGGGTGGTCCCCACCCCCTCCGGCTCAATCAAATTTGAGTTGCAATGGAGGTCCTAGAAGCTAAAAAGTTAAATCAGGGAAAAAGGTGTTACGCGATTGAGCGAAAAGAGCCTGAAATCCTGAATTCAGAGACCCAACTGCGGGTTTACATGTACGTCATTGGTATTCACCCAGATAGGGGTTTCAGAAGGCCGGTGATAATAGCCATTGAAAGCGGCAGTTGTCAACGCATCGCGAAGTTCCGATGCAATGAATCGGGGGTTATTATTGCAATCAAAAGCATCCAAACTCGTCAAGGGTATAACTCACTAGAAAGACATCCCTAGCGGAGATTTTAGACATCCTTGACAATGTAAGCCGTTGAATGCTACTTAAGCGAGGGTCAGGCATCCATGACACTGTAAGCCATTGGCGACAACTCCAACGAAGCATCAGAAAAGATCCAGTGATGTAAGCCATTGAAAGCTACTTCAACGATGGTCAGGCATCCCTGACACTGCAAATCGTTGGCGACAACTCAAGTGTAACATCAAAAATGGTTCGATGATGTAAGTCGTTGAAAGCTACTTCAACGAATATCAGAGTGTCTGATGTTGCAGGCCATTAACGACAACTCCAGCGAAGCGTCAGAGAAGTCTGATGATGCAAACCATGGTAAACCATCTTCATCGGGGAAAATCAATGATGGAATCTGTTATAAATATCCTCAGTCGAGATACTTCAAAGGCTCGGTGATTTCCAGACTGTTGTAAACTACTGTGCAAGTAGGCACCGAGGAAAGTCGATGATGGTCAACCTTCACAACACTTCCATGCGAGTGAGTATTGTGAAGATGTTGTGAAAGCCAGCAATCAAGATTTTATCCCCAGAACTATTGGCATCGACCTGGTAGAAACATCCAATGGTGACAACCAAGCTAATCCATCATCTGAATGAAACATCAATAATCCCCAAGAGTCACTCGCAAAAGAGAAGAACATCTTTGGTGGAAAGCATTTCCAAAAGCACAAAGACGTTGGTGACAACCCCAATGTTAACATCTGATAGTCTCAACCATTGGAAAACCTCCACTGCGGGGATCTTGAAAACATATCTATGACTTATCGGTAAATTTGGCTTAGATAGTACTAATGGACATTTCAAACCGCTGACGACAACCCCCAGTGTTGCATCGGGATATTCCGGTGATCAAAACTTTGTAGACTACCATTCGAGTAGACATCAAAGTAGTTTAATGGAACCATCATTGACAACTCCATCCCCCAACAAAAGCAACCAGAGTAGGTAGTTATTACATCCCATTGGAAATCATTCCAACAACAACAATATTTAGCATAACATCGCATCATGTTGCATTACATTGCATCATCCTAAGCTTATCATATTTCAAGTGTCTAGTAGTCTTTATCCCATTCATGCCATTACATTACATAAACATGATAAAGAGGGGCATCTGTAGACACTCAAAATTTTGCATTCCTGTTACTAACCATGCAGGAGAACAAAATCGTCTTCTAGAGATAACCCTGGAAGTCACATCGATTTCCAACCCCGGAGATAACCTCGGGAGATCAGCTTCTACCCGGAGATAACCCTGAAAAATTCAATTTCCAACCCCGACGATAATCCTGAAAGATCCAGTTCCAACCCCGGAGATAACCCCGGGAGATTAGTTCCAACCCCAAAGATAACCCTAAGAGATCCAGTTCTAGTCCCGGAGATAACCCCGGGAGATCCAGTTCCACTCCCGGAGATAACCCCGGGAGATCCAGTTCTAACCTTGGAGATAACTCTGGTAAATTCAGTTCCAACCCTAGAGATAACCTCGAGGGATCAAGTTCATAGCCCGAAGTTAATGCAGGGAGGTCAAACCAACCTCAGACACAACCTTGAGGACTGTCAGAGTCAACAGTAGGCCAATCTCAAAGATAACCTTGGGAAAAGACTGTTACAACTACACCAAAGCAGGAGACAACCCTGGGAGGGGCAAAATGGTCATTTTGCCATCTCAACATCATTTCAACTTATTTCAACTCAAACTGAGTCAAAAGATATTCCACAAGAACCATAGCTTAAATCCCGTGTGACAACTACACAAGACAGCTCAACGGATAGATTGCGAAGACTTGGAGATCTCGTCATGGACCCATCTTTTCGGATTCGAACAATTTCTAATCTTGTATCATTTTATAACTCTCATCAACGGCTTTCCGAAAAGGTACATCATGCCTCCATCGGATGCCCTGATTGAAAGTTATGAAGGTTCGAGCAGACAACGCGTTGCCCGAGTGCATGTACTTCGAGACGATGAGACCCGCAAAGCCTGGGAGGCCAGGAAGCCATACGTAGACCTGCGGCTGCCACAGGTTGACCCGCGCCCATCTAGTCTATAAATATGAGCCTCCATCAGCTCATTTGAAAAAAAGAAAAAAATAAAAGAGAGAAAACTCTGTCCATTTCAACCTGAACCTCTTCTAGATTGCTTCAAACTTTGTGATTCTTCTTTCTAAATAGTTGTAAGCTTGTGTTCTACAACATACTGAAATTTAACAGGTGAAAACTGAGTTTTGAAGCCCCAAAAGCTATCTGAAGTCTTCTTGGCAACCCACTGTAAGATTTTTTAGATTTTTAAGTTTTCTACTACTTTATATATATATATATATATATAAGATCTCATCAAATAGTCACGTCCGGATCGTTGATCTGTGGTTTTTTCCTTATTTTATATATATATATATATATATATAGACTTAAACTTATATATTTATATATACATACATACATATATATATATATATTTAATATTCCAGCATGCGCACTAGATTTATCTAAATCTAGCTATCTTTAACTTTAACCGGTTCAAAAGTGACTAAACTGGAACCGTTGAAGCTAGAATGACTTAGATTTATTTAAATCTACTTTTCTTTCAAGCTTTTGTACATATTACTCTATCATGTGAGCCTAGGAGCCATGAGATCAAAGATTCAGCCTGTGAATCTAGATCTGGTTCCCACAATGGACCCTTTTCAGCTGCATCCAGCTTGTAAATTATCTATGGTGTCTAGATATCCATGGATGGATCTCATGCCCAAAAGAAGCTCGGCACTGCTATATATCTTATTTTCTCGAAGATGCTTTCGCATCTCAAAAATAAAATTGACCTAGTCGAATACGGAATAAAATGGAAGTATCAAAGGCCTCAATTACTATTGAGTATAAGGGTTTGAAAACCTGTTTTTCAAAACATCACATCTATAACTTGTTAAAACTGAACTTTTATACAGGTGCAAACGAGGCATAACACTACTTCCACCAGATAATTGCACATAGGCTGTAAGACCCCGAATTTTACGAAATGAAAGTATTCAATTTTTATAATTATTATTCTATTTAGTAAATGATTAAATTATAAAAGTACAGTAATATGCGTGGTTGCATAGTAGCACACGATATTGATTGTTGATGCTTATGTGAGAAGTCACTCAGTTATACTCAATTATTGCTACAATAATTGTTGCATCATATCTCTCATATTATTGATTCAATTATTGTCATAGTATCATCTGCATAATAATTTATATATTATTAAATTAATAATTAAGACGATAAAGTTATTCATATTATTATTTGTAATATTGACAATGTCTAGAAGTTCTGTCAAGGAGAGGTTTGGTCACCAAATTGCGCGTCAATAAGGAGAAATCCTTATCGGAAAGCCCCCTCTTTCCTGGGAACGACCTAGTTGTTAAATATTATGAGTTATAATATTAATGATGAATGTTATTAAAAATTGAAGTTTAGTTCGGAGTTGAATTTGGAGACGCTGACGTGATATTTGAGTCCAGAATGATGAAATTAGTAGAAATAAACTATAAACACAAAATTTGTTTGGGTTGACTTTTTGGTCAAAAAAAGACAACAGATGACTTTTTCAAAAAAGTCAAACTTCAAAATTTCAAAAATGAAGTTTTGAGAAAAATATTTCTATTGTGTTGGGATTGTTAGTGTTAGTGGAAATCGACATTTATTTCGATAATAATTGATGTCTGGAGGGTATATTGACCAATCGGGTAATTAATCGAATAAATGAGCAATTAATTAGTTATTAATTCACATGATTATAACTATTTGTTCACATGTGTGTACTATTGATTCACATTCTTGTACTATTAAGGGAGGTTGGTGCAAGATTGATAATACTTACATGACTAAGTTAAAAATGGAGGTATAGATGGAGGTACTATACTATAATGCGTATTTTCACATGATTATAACTATTGATTCACATGATTGAACTATTGATTCATATTATTTACTATTAGGGGAGGTGGTGCAAGTTTGATAATACTTGCAAGACTAAATTAAAAATGAAAGAAAAGTTGAAGGTATTATACTGTAATATTTCGAGCCCCAAAACGTGCAATTATCGAAACTATATTTTCCTATAAATAGAAGCTCATTCTTCCTTCATTTCTCACCAATTCACTAAAGCTATAGAACAATTATTATAGAGAGAAATTATAGAGAGAAAGAAGAAGAGAAGTCTGCTACCTCACTATTCCAGTATCCAATTTTCTTCTAAGGTAAGGGGTATTATTTCTTTCGTATTCATGAAGAGATCTTTTATTATTCTATTATTTATTATTATATCATGTCTATGAGAAGTAACACATACTTGGTGAAATTCTTCTGTTATTCCTATTCTTTATTATTATATTAGGAATAACCTGTCTATACGAAGTGGCGCATACATGGTGAAATTCTTCTGTTATTCTATTCTTTATTATTCTGTTGGAATATCATATCTGTGCGGATTACGCTAGACCTGGTTCTATTCTTTATTATTCTATTGGAATAACCTGTTTGTGCAATCTATCGCATGCATTGTGAATTCTTTTTTATTCCATTCTTTATTATTCTGTTAGAATATCCTGTCTGTTCAGATTACGCTAGACCTGGTTCTATTCTTTATTATTCTGTTAGAATAACCTGTCTGTGCGGTCTATTGCATTCATGGTGAATTCTTTGTTATTCCATTCTTTATTATTTTGTTGGAATAACCTGTCTATGTGGGTTACTGCATGCATGCTGAATGATCCTTTGTATTCATTCCTTATTAAATTGTAAAAATGATCTGTCTGCGTGGATTACCGCATAGCGGGTGAAAATCCATTTACAGTTTCATAATTTTTCTGACCCTCAAAAATTCTGGAAAATATTTAAATGATAATTTGATTAGTTTTCTATATTGTGTCCAAAGATGACGATTTTTGGTTGGATAGATTAAGAGTTAAGGATTTTATGGGAAAAGACTATTTTAAAAGTAAACTCTTATAACTCTTTGTGGTTAACTCCAAAATTGATAAAATTGTTATTGGGAGTACATGTATATAATAGGAGTATACCCTGTAAATTTCGGAATTTTTAGACAAAAGTATAATTTATGATAAATTTCTAAATATTCGACAGTTTTGGCCATATGAAAAATAGTAAATGAATTTTAAAAATTTCGAGAAAAATATATGTTCAATATGGGACTATATTCTGCTAAATCCCAGAAAAGAAATATTTTTGGGACTGATTTGGTATTTTTTATAAAAATAAACTAGTTATGAGTAAATGAATTAAATATGTTATGTGAAGTAACAAAATTAGAAAATATGAATTTATAGCTTGGGAATCCTATATAGGGTATATGCAGATTTTTGATGAGGGATTTGATCATTGGTGATGAAATCTTGTGAGTATGACATTTTTGAATGATTAAATACATTATTTGGTAAAGTGTAAACAATTGAAATAAATTATTTATAAGTTTAAGAAGTGATTAAAGTATTGTTATAATATTAATAATATTAGATTATGAGTTTATTAAGTGATTGATAATATTTGGATAAATTTAAAGTCTTTAATATTTATCCTTATTTTTGTTTGATTAATGCTTATATCATTGTCATCGTCTTCATGCTTGTATTGTGATGAAAGTCATCTTTGGCTTACATGGGCTTACGTGCAAAGATGGACCGTTGATTATTTGTTTTATAGTTGTATATCTTTGGATTACGTACAAAGATGGACTGGTGATTATTGGTTTTATAGTTGTATATCTTTTGCTTACGTGCATTGATGGACAGTTGTTGGTATGATTATAACCAGGGATTATTCTGTATAATCATGACCATTGTTGAAAACACGAATATCCTTGACCCGTAGTGCATGGATAATTCGTGGTCGTAATACTAATGAATATCATTGGCCGTAGAGCAGGGATGATTCGATGTTGTGGATTAATTATTAAGCTGAGTCTCAGCGGTAACATATTGATAATACACTTTTAATTCGTAGAAGATAGTAGATATCCTGCTCTACTTGACTCTTTAATAATACAGTTGTATGTCTTTGGCCTGTAAAGCAAATATGAATTGTTAATGAATATCTTTGGCCCGTAGTGCAAAGATGAATTTATTAGTATGATTATGAACAAGAATTGTGATTTGGTATAACCATGATTTTTAGATGTTTCAGGTAAAGATAGGTGATGAAAATTATCTTCGTCTTGTGTGCAAAGAGAAATTTAGAATCACAATTATGATTATGAGTTATTCACATGATTATGGAGATGAATTGTTGATTGATGTTACAGGGATAAACATTTTTGGTGGACTTTTAACATGGAGAAGATAATGGATTGCTCGTTCCGCTGCAACTATGGTTGAAAAGTTTTATCATCTACCATATGTTCTAAATCTTTAATTTATTACTGATAAAGGCTATTGATGATGTAAATTATCTTTAGTCATGATATTCTCTACTGGGCTAGTTGTGCTCACCCTTTTTGCTTCACAATTCCTTTCAGGTAATAAAAGTGTAGCTGGGTCGAGCGGGGGTAACAGGAGAATAGAACGGTGGTCTATAGCTGTTGAGGTTCTCCCTAAATAGTATGGAAATAATTTTATTGAGAACTTTAGATAAGTGTGTCGTATTGTATACATCATTTGATATTTAATTTTGGTGAACCGAATAGGGTGAGGTGAACCCAACTTTGAAAGGGTGTTTTGCCACTATCATATAAGATGTCTAATGACATACAACCTCGTGTTATCATAAGATAGGGTTGTGCACATCCACTTTCTGAGTATATCTACGAGCACTACCTATATAATCTTGGAGTTTATTTAAAATATAATTCTCATTTGGAGACAACGGAGATAATTATATGTCAAGAGAAGACTCACCTTTGGAAAGAAGATCATAACAATCTTCTTGTTTTTCTTTGGGAACTATTGGGTCAACCAAGGATAATTTTGTGGACATATGATATCTATCATAACCTAGACGCATGGCCTCCCATGTACGAAGGTTTCCTTGAGCACTTCCCAAAGATTTTAATTTCTAAAATAGTAATTGACTATACTTTTATGTAAGGTACCATTGTAAGGTTGTGGTAAAGGCACCATGAGAGTTACATACATTTGTATTAAAACTCACAGTTTAACTGTGATCGTATTCTGCACGACAGTTCAACAGTTGTATAAATAAAGTTTGTATTTGATTTTTATAGTATGATATCTGGAGACTCGGAATGGGTCGTGTGGACCTATTTTGGGGGCGTCACATAGACCCAATAAACACACACATGTAGATAATTAGGGTAATTGGAAAGTTGCGGTAACTGTGTTTTCACGAAATTCGGGGGTGCCTAACACCTTTCCCCGCTTAATCAAGCCCCCAAACTCAATGAATCTCGGTTTCCAAGTCCTGTTAAACAGTGTCCAACCATTGGGTTTTTGTGTAAACCTTTTCAAAATTAGTTGATAACCCTGGAAGTCACATTAGTTTCTAACCCCAGAGATAACCCCGGAAGATCAAAGTTCCAACCCCGAAGATAACTTCGGGAGATCAGCTTCTAACCCCGGAGATAACCCCAGGAGATCAAGTTCCAAGCCCAGAGATAACCCCAAGAGGTCAGTTTCCAACCCCGGAGTTAATCCCGGGAGATTCAGTTTGCAACCCCGGATATAACCCCATGAGATCCAGTTCCAACCCCGGAGATAACCCCGGGAGATCCAATTCCACTCCTGGAGATAACCCCAGGAGATCAAGTTGTGACGCCCCCAAAATTAGGTATACATCACCCATCTTGAGTCGTCAGATACATGGTACAGAATTCAAATACAACTTACTAATACCACTGTCGTGTATAATACGACAAAATACAACTGTGAGTTTGAATACAATAAATATCCACTAGAGATCATACAAACTCAGAAGGAGTCCTCAATACAATTATTGTCAAACTATTTAACAGAATAGTGAGGACTACTAATACTATTCTCTGGTCCATCACTCCGTTCCCCGACTCGTCCCAGCTATATTCTCATTTCCTGAAGAGAACAGTGAAAGAAAGGGTGAGCTCAACTAGCCCAGTAAGAAATATTATGACTAAGATAATGCAGAATAAATTATCATTAGCCTTCAACAGTGTTAAACTGATAAAATACAATAAACATCAAGTTTAACTACAGCGGAACCAGCAATCCATTAAAAGAGTCAAGTAGAAAATAAAATCTACTATCTTTTATGATTTAAAAGGTTTTTCATCATCGTTATAGCTGAGACTCAGCTTAATAAATATTTCACATCATCGAATCACCCCCGCACTACGGCCAAGGATATTCTTTAGTATCACGACCACAATTATTCATGCACTACGGCCAAGAATATTTGTGTATTCATTAATGGTCATGATCATGCCAACAACTGTCCATCAATGCACTACGGGCCAATGATGATTTTTAATTTTTACATCATTTGTAACATTACGGTCATGATTACACCGAATAATCCCTGGTCATAATCATACCAAGTCCATCTATGCACTACAGGCCACAGATGACTTTCAACAAAATATAAACATGAGGATGATGACAATGATATAAAAATTCAATAAAACAAGTTCAAGAATTATTTTATCCAGAAATTATTAACGTCCAAATTTTCAACACGATACTGTTTTGTGGTGTAAAATTCAAGAATGATTAGAAGAATATTTTCATGAAAGGATACTGGATGAAGCGCAAATATCAAGGATATTCCACTAATTTCATGGAGTATAGAAGTCAAAGTTTTATCCAACTGAGTATAATAAAGAATGGAATAACAAAAGAAATCACCATGCATGCGATAGACCGCACAGACAGGTTATTCCAGCAGAATAATAATAACGGAACCAGGTCAGGTGAAATTCACACCGGCAGGATGTTCCAACAGAATAATAAATAATGGAACCAGGTCCGGCGTAAAACGCACAGACAGGATATTCCAACAGAATAATAAAGAATGGAACCAGGTCCGGCGTAAAACGCACAGACAGGATGTTCCAACAGAATAATAATAAAGATGGAACCAGGTCCGGCGTATAGCACAGACAGGATATTCCGACAGAAATATAAATACAGAATAGTAAATGGATGTCACCAAGTATAGGGTATTCCGCGTATACCGGTTATTCCAACAGAATAATAATGAATGGAATAACATAAGGATTTCACCAAGTATAGGGTATTCCGCGTATACAGGTCATGTATAGGGTATGCCACTTTTACAGGTTATTCCAACAGAATAACAAAGAATGAACATAAGTTCTCTTCAAGAAGAAAGAATAACACCCCTTACCGTATTTAGGAGACGGAATACTGCAGTAGTGTAGTAACCGAATACTCTTCTTCTTTCTCTCTTATTCTCTCTATACTTTCTCTCTCTATAGCTTGAGCGAATTCGTGAAAAATAATGAAGCCCTAGGCCTCTATTTATAGAAGATTTATTACTATTTACGAAGGTAATTACTATTGACGAAGGTAATTACTATTTACGAAGGTAATTACTATTTACGAAGGTAATTATTATTTACTAAGGTAATTATTTTTTTACTAAGGTAATTATTATTTACTAAGGTAATTACTATTTACGAAGGTAATTACTATTTATGAAAAAGACTCTTAGATGATGACATATGGCCCCCCCATAAATAATTAAACTTACCACAAACGTCTAATAATAGACACTTTATATACATCAAGGATTGAATAAAAATTATCAGAATTCATTTTATTTTTTAATCAACACATATTTAATCTTTCAACAATTATTAATCATTTATAACTTGTCGTCTCAATTATTGTTTAAATAATATAACATATTATACAGATGATACTGTGACAATAATTGAATCAATAATATAAGAGATATGATGCAGCAATTATTGTAGCAATAATTGAGTATAGCTGAGTGACTTCTCACGTAAGCATCAATAATCAATACCGTGTGCTACTATGCAACAACGCGTATTACTGTACTTTTACTACCGAGTAGTTCAACAGTTTTAACGGTAACACCTCCGCCGTTATTTTATAGAAAGATTATTTTGTCGTTTTCTAACTACAACAATACTTCCATTGTGGGGTCCACCAATGATTGTGCCGTCGTACGAATATTCCCCGACAAAAAGAATATTCCCCGACCAAACGAATATTTTATAACAACTTACGTACTTTGCAAAATTTATACATATTACCCACAACTTTATATTTTATCAAATTTATTCCATAATATTCAAAAATAATAATTATGAAAATTCATCTTTATTTATAAAAACTGGGGTCTTACAACCTCCCCTTCTTATGAAATTTCGCCCTCGAAATTAGGGTACGTACCTGGTATGTCAAAGAGGTAAGGATACATTGATTTCATTTCAGATTCTAACTCCCAAGTCATTTCCTCAACATCGTGGTTTCTCCACAAAACTTTAACTTGAGGTATAACCTTGGAGCGTAGAATATGTTCCTTCTTATCCAAGATTTGAACAGGAATCTCTTCATACGTCAAATCTTCCGCTATTTCGTCCGGTTCTAACTCAATAATGTGGTTCGGGTCTTTCACATATTTTCGTAACATGGATATGTGAAAAACGTTATGAACACGAGACATACTTGGCGGTAAAGCGAGTCTATAGGCCACCGTTCCTATTCGATCGAGGATTAAAAATGGACCGATAAATCGAGGATTGAGTTTTCCTCTCTTTCCAAATCTTGTAACTCCTTTCCATGGAGTAACACGTAACAACACATGATCTCCTATATTGAATTCCACGTCCTTTCGATGAAGATCAACATAACTCTTTTGTCGACTTTGTGAGGTTTTTATACGTTGTCGGATCGTTTGAATCTTTTCCGTAGTCATACGTACCAACTCCGGTCCCAACAACGTTGCTTCACCCACCTCATCCCAGCATACTGGAGAACGACACTTTCTTCCATACAACGCTTCGAATGGAGCCATGCCAATACTTGCTTGATAACTGTTGTTGTAGGAAAACTCCACCAATAGTAAGAACTTGTCCCAACTTCCCTTGAAATCAAGGACACAGAGTCTTAATAGATCTTCAAGAGTTTGAATAGTCCTCTCCGACTGTCCGTCCGTCTGAGGATGATATGCCGAGCTAAATCGTAAGTCTGTACCCATAGCTTTTTGCAAACTAACCCAAAATCGTGAAGTAAATCTTGGGTCTCGATCAGAAACTATGGATACCGGCATACCATGCAGTCTTACAATCTCGTTTATATACATACGAGCAAGACGTTCAAGTGTATAAGTTTCTCGTATCGGTAAGAAATGAGCAGACTTGGTCAATCTATCAACAATGACCCAAATCGCATCAATGCCTTGAGAAACCTTAGGAAGACCGGTAACGAAATCCATGGTAATGTGCTCCCACTTCCATTCTGGAATTTCAAGTGGTTGCAATGGACCTTTTGGTACTTGATGCTCCGCTTTAACTCGTTGACAAGTTAGACACCTTGAGATAAACAACGCTATCTCTCTCTTCATATTGCTCCACCAAAATGTATGACGAATATCATGATACATTTTGGTACTTCCAGGATGGATTGCAAACGGTGTATTGTGCGCCTCCATCATGATTTTATACTTTAAATCAGGGTCGTTAGGAACACAAAGTCTGGAGTTGACTCGAAGTATTCCTTCTTCATCGATTCTTGCTTCCGGCATAGCACCCTCTTGCACTTTCCTCCTCATACGCATCAGCTCCAGGTCTGTAGCTTGAGCAGCTTTAACTTTATCGATTAAAGTCGGTTCTACTCGTATATTCGCCATCGTCACATGCGTCCCTGGAGTCTTTAACTCTATCCCCATCCTTTGCAAGTCACACAAAATGGGCCCTTGTGTTGACAATATCGCACTCGTACTTGCATGTGATCTTCTACTCAATGCGTCAGCTACCACGTTTGCTTTTCCAGGATGGTATTGGATGGTATGATCATAATCTTTCAACAGTTCAAGCCAACGTCGTTGTCGCATATTGAGTTCCTTTTGAGTGAAGAAATATTTGAGGCTTTTGTGATCCGTAAAGATCTCCACTTTCTCCCCATACAAGTAATGCCTCCAAATTTTAAGTGCAAAGACAACAGCTGCCAACTCTAGATCATGAGTAGGATAATTCCTCTCATATTCTTTGAGTTGTCGCGAGGCATAGGCTATGACTTTTCCATGTTGCATGAGAACACATCCCAGCCCTTTGCCCTAAGCATCACTGTAGATGACAAATCCCTCCGAGCCAGATGGTATTGTCAGAACAGGTGCTGAAATGAGTCTCCTCTTGAGTTCTTGAAAACTCTTCTCACATTCTTCGCTCCAATCGAACTTTGTATCTTTCCGAGTCAGCTGAGTCAATGGAGTAGCGATTCGAGAAAATCCTTCCACGAATCTCCGATAATAACCAGCTAAACCGAGAAAGCTACGTACTTCGGTCACTGATTTAGGTTGCTCCCAGCTTTGAATAGCTTCAATCTTTGCTGGGTCAACAGATATTCCATGACTTGATACCACGTGCCCAAGGAATGCTACTTCCTTAAGCCAGAACTCGCATTTCTTCAACTTGGCATAAAGCTTATATTCACGAAGCTTTTGGAGTGTCAGCCTCAAGTGTTGCTCATGATCTTCACGGCTTTTGGAATAAATAAGGATGTCATCAATAAAGACGACCACAAAGTGATCCAAATATTCCTTGAATACTCGGTTCATCATATCCATGAAGGCAGCAGGAGCATTAGTCAATCCAAAGGACATGACTAGGAATTCATAATGCCCGTACCGAGTTCTGAAAGCCGTCTTTGGAATGTCTTCAGTTCTAATCTTCAGTTGGTGATACCCGGAACGAAGATCGATCTTTGAAAAGAATTTGGCTCCTTGCAACTGGTCAAACAAGTCATCAATACGTGGCAATGGATACCTATTTTTGATGGTGACATGATTCAACTCCCGATAATCAATACAAAGTCGCATACTCCCATCTTTCTTCTTCACGAATAGAACAGGAGCACCCCAAGGAGAAGTACTAGGACGAATAAAGCCAATGTCTAACAATTCCTGCAGCTGGGTTTTTAACTCCTGAAGTTCAATAGGAGCCATTCGATATGGGGCTTTAGAAATGGGTTTTGTACCGGGTTCAAGGTCGATACAAAATTCAATCTCACGCTCTGGGGGTAGGCCAGGAAGTTCTTCGGGGAATACGTCAGGAAATTCATTAACAATAGAAATATCGTTCAAAACTGACGTATTTTTGTTTAAATCTGTGACATGAGCTAAGAAAGCTTGACATCCGTTTTTCAATAAACGAATAGCTTTATGGCTTGAGATGACCGTGATTGATTTTAATGGTTTGGTCGCTTGAATTCGCATAATAGGTTGATTAGGAATATGAAAGCTAACAACCTTATGGAAACAATCAATTTTTGCATGATGAGTAGTTAACCAATCAATCCCTAGAATCACGTCAAATGCAAGTATTTTCAATGAAATAAGATCTACAGGTAATGTGAGGGTACCGATTTGAACCAAACAAGACTTATAAACAGTGGATGTAATGAAGGTTTCTCCCAACGGAGTTTCCACAGATAAGTCAAAGTCTAATTTCTCCGGAGTCAAATTTAATCGATGAGCGCAAGTAGGAGAAATAAAAGAATGGGTAGAACCGGTATCAAATAAAGTATAGACTTTGTTAGAGTTTATGATAAGCTTACCCGTGATGACCTCATTCGGGTTCCTTGCTTTCTGGGAGGTCACAACAAACGCTCTCCCTTGCACTACTGGCTTTGACCTTTCTGGGACGGCCTTTGGTGCCTCCATCCTAGCTGAATTTGTCTTTGGTAAACGACAAAATCGGGCTAAGTGACCTTCTCTTCCACAATTATAACATGCTTTGGACGGCATCGCGCAATTTGGACTGATGTGTCCCTCCCCTCCGCATTTGAAGCATATGATAGGTGGTCTTTCTCCTTCCTTAACAACGGGTACTGGTGCTGACGTCTTTCCATCATTGTTGAATCTCCTCTTCTTGAAATGTCCATTCTTATTATTTTGGCCCTGATTACCACCGAAGTGGTTACCATTTCTGGCTTGCTGATTCCCTCCACGCTTGTTGTCACCGCTTCGATGACCACTCTCGCTGGTATTATAATTTTGCCGGCCGCTCTCTTTTAGTTGAGTTGACTCGTTATCGCGCTCCACTAACTGAGCCCTATTTACAACATCTGAATACAAACACAGTTTATGAGAAATAAGATGTTGACGTATCTCCGGCTTCAAACCTCTTAAAAACATTCGCGTCATTCTCTCTTCATTATCCACTAAGTGGGACGCAAACCGTGATAACTCTGCAAATTTTGCCTCGTATTGTGACACGGTCATATTATTTTGTTCCAACTTAATAAACTCCACCTCCTTCATGTGGCGAATACTTTCGGGAAAGTATTTGTCATTGAACAGCTCTTGGAACTTCTCCCAAGATATCTTCAGTACAGCAGGTTGAGTACGTTTTACCGATTCCCACCAATAATCTGCCTCTCCGCGCAACATAAAGGCGGCAAAGGGAACCTTTTGCTCCTCGGAGCATCCCAAGACATCAAATATCTTGGTCATCTGCTTTATCCATGTTTCCGCCATAAGTGGTTTTGGCTCTCCCTTAAACTCCGGTGGTCCCAGCTCCTTGAATTATTTAGCGGTGACCGCCCGAGAGTTTCCCGTGTTTCCATCTACGTTTTGGACAGGAGTTGCTCTCGCCTGCTGTTGCATGAATTGCATAAAACCTCTGAACATTTGATCATTCGTCATTTGGTCAGTGTTGTTGTTTGCATGAGGATTTTCGCCTTCCTGATGCACATTATCCTGATTATTGATATGTGGTGAATCAACGATCGCCTGTGTTCCATTGCTATTCTCAACATTTTCAGATGTCATTTTCAGATACTGCCACAAAACAAAAGGTTAATTGATATGCAACATATTATCCCTATATTCTGACCAACCAATAAAATAGCACATAAACTTAGTTAGGTCATACTAGCGAAGGAATTCCCCGTCTCTCCCCTCCTAGTACTATTCTCACATCTTAGCCAGGGATCATATCCCTAAGCTCTGATACCAACTGTGACGCCCCCAAAATTAGGTATACATCACCCATCTTGAGTCGTCAGATACATGGTACAGAATTCAAATACAACTTACTAATACCACTGTCGTGTATAATACGACAAAATACAACTGTGAGTTTGAATACAATAAATATCCACTAGAGATCATACAAACTCAGAAGGAGTCCTCAATACAATTATTGTCACACTATTTAACAGAATAGTGAGGACTACTAATACTATTCTCTGGTCCATCACTCCGTTCCCCGACTCGTCCCAGCTATATTCTCATTTCCTAAAGAGAACAGTGAAAGAAAGGGTGAGCTCAACTAGCCCAGTAAGAAATATTATGACTAAGATAATGAAAAATAAATTATCATTAGCCTTCAACAGTGTTAAACTGATAAAATACAATAAACATCAAGTTTAACTACAGCGGAACCAGCAATCCATTAAAAGAGTCAAGTAGAAAATAAAATCTACTATCTTTTATGATTTAAAAGGTTTTTCATCATCGTTATAGCTGAGACTCAGCTTAATAAATATTTCACATCATCGAATCACCCCCGCACTACGGCCAAGGATATTCTTTAGTATCACGACCACAATTATTCATGCACTACGGCCAAGAATATTTGTGTATTCATTAATGGTCATGATCATGCCAACAACTGTCCATCAATGCACTACGGGCCAATGATGATTTTTAATTTTTACATCATTTGTAACATTACGGTCATGATTACACCGAATAATCCCTGGTCATAATCATACCAAGTCCATCTATGCACTACAGGCCACAGATGACTTTCAACAAAATATAAACATGAGGATGATGACAATGATATAAAAATTCAATAAAACAAGTTCAAGAATTATTTTATCCAGAAATTATTAACGTCCAAATTTTCAACACGATACTGTTTTGTGGTGTAAAATTCAAGAATGATCAGAAGAATATTTTCATGAAAGGATACTGGATGAAGCGCAAATATCAAGGATATTCCACTAATTTCATGGAGTATAGAAGTCAAAGTTTTATCCAACTGAGTATAATAAAGAATGGAATAACAAAAGAAATCACCATGCATGCGATAGACCGCACAGACAGGTTATTCCAGCAGAATAATAATAACGGAACCATGTCAGGTGAAATTCACACCGACAGGATGTTCCAACAGAATAATAAATAATGGAACCAGGTCCGGCGTAAAACGCACAGACAGGATATTCCAACAGAATAATAAAGAATGGAACCAGGTCCGGCGTAAAACGCACAGACAGGATGTTCCAACAGAATAATAATAAAGATGGAACCAGGTCCGGCGTATAGCACAGACAGGATATTCCGACAGAAATATAAATACAGAATAGTAAATGGATGTCACCAAGTATAGGGTATTCCGCGTATACCGGTTATTCCAACAGAATAATAATGAATGGAATAACATAAGGATTTCACCAAGTATAGGGTATTCCGCGTATACAGGTCATGTATAGGGTATGCCACTTTTACAGGTTATTCCAACAGAATAACAAAGAATGAACATAAGTTCTCTTCAAGAAGAAAGAATAACACCCCTTACCGTATTTAGGAGACGGAATACTGCAGTAGTGTAGTAACCGAATACTCTTCTTCTTTCTCTCTTATTCTCTCTATACTTTCTCTCTCTATAGCTTGAGCGAATTCGTGAAAAATAATGAAGCCCTAGGCCTCTATTTATAGAAGATTTATTACTATTTACGAAGGTAATTACTATTGACGAAGGTAATTACTATTTACGAAGGTAATTACTATTTACGAAGGTAATTATTATTTACTAAGGTAATTATTTTTTTACTAAGGTAATTATTATTTACTAAGGTAATTACTATTTACGAAGGTAATTACTATTTATGAAAAAGACTCTTAGATGATGACATATGGCCCCCCCATAAATAATTAAACTTACCACAAACGTCTAATAATAGACACTTTATATACATCAAGGATTGAATAAAAATTATCAGAATTCATTTTATTTTTTAATCAACACATATTTAATCTTTCAACAATTATTAATCATTTATAACTTGTCGTCTCAATTATTGTTTAAATAATATAACATATTATACAGATGATACTGTGACAATAATTGAATCAATAATATAAGAGATATGATGCAGCAATTATTGTAGCAATAATTGAGTATAGCTGAGTGACTTCTCACGTAAGCATCAATAATCAATACCGTGTGCTACTATGCAACAACGCGTATTACTGTACTTTTACTACCGAGTAGTTCAACAGTTTTAACGGTAACACCTCCGCCGTTATTTTATAGAAAGATAATTTTGTCGTTTTCTAACTACAACAATACTTCCATTGTGGGGTCCACCAATGATTGTGCCGTCGTACGAATATTCCCCGACAAAAAGAATATTCCCCGACCAAACGAATATTTTATAACAACTTACGTACTTTGCAAAATTTATACATATTACCCACAACTTTATATTTTATCAAATTTATTCCATAATATTCAAAAATAATAATTATGAAAATTCATCTTTATTTATAAAAACTGGGGTCTTACACAAGTTCTAACCTTGGTGATAACTCTGGGAAATTTAGTTCCAACCCCGGAGATAACCGCAAGGGATCAAGTTCAAATCCCGAAGTCAACCCCGAGAGGTCACACCAACCTCAGAGACAACCTTGAGGACTGTCAGAGTCAATAGCAGGCCAATCTCGGAGATAACTCTGGGAAAAGACTGTTACAACAACACCAAAGCCGGAGACAACCCCAGGAGGTGTAAAATGGTCATTTTGCCACCTCAACATCATTTCAACTCAGTTCAACTCAAACTGCATCAAAAGATGTTCCACAAGAACCATAACTTAAATCCCGAGTGACAACTACAAAAGATAGCTCAACGGATAGACTGCGAAGACTTGGAGATCTGGTCATGGACCCATCTTTCCGGATTCAAACAATGTCTAATCCCATGTCATTCTGTAACTCTCATCCATCGGATGCCCTAATTGAAAGTTATGAAGGTTCGAACAGAAAAAGCGTCGCTCGAGTGCATGTACTTCGAGACGAGGAGACCCGCAAAGCCTGGGAGCCCGGGTAGCCGCAAGTAGACCCGCAGCTGCCGCAGGTTGACCCGTGCCCATCTGGTCTATAAACATGAGCCTCCATTAGCTCATTTGAAAAAAAAGAAAAAAAGAAAAAAAAAAGAAAACTATGTCCATTTCAGCCTTAACCTCTTCTAGAGTGCTCCAAACTTTGTGATTCTTCTTTCTAAACACTTGTAAGCTCGTGTTCTACAACATACTGAAATTTAATCGGTAGAAACCGAGTTTTCGAGCCCCAAAAGCTATCTGAAATCTTCTTGGCAGTCCACTATAAGATTTTTAAGTTTTCTACTACTTTAATATATATAGACACACACACACACACACACATATATATATATATAAGATCTCATCGAGAAGTCACGCCCGGATCGTCGATCCGTGGCTTTTTCCTTCTTTTATATATAACTATATATATAGACTTAAACTCGAACAGTTGAGCATGGATCGAATATTCGTGGCTTTTACCGCTTTTGTATATATATATATATATATATATATATATATATATATATATATATATATATATATATATATTTACATCTCCAGTTTGGCATGGAGTTCACTTCGTGACCTTTTTCTGCTTTTATATATATATATATATATATATATATATATATATATATATATATATATATATATATATATATCCAGCATGTGGACTAGATTTATCTAAATCTAGCTATCTCTAACTTTAACCGTTTCAAAAGTGACTAAACTGGAACCGTTGACGCTATTATGACTTAGATTTATTTAAATCTACTTTTCTTTCAAGCTTTTGTACATATTACTCTATCATGTGAGCCTAGGAGCCATGAGATTGAAGATTCAGCATGTGAATCTAGATCTTGTACCCACGATGGACACTTTTCAGCTGCAGCCAGCTTGTTATCTATGGTGTCTGAATATCCTTGGATGGCTCTCATTCCCAAAAGAAGCCCGGCACTGCTATATATCTTATTTTCTCGAAGATGCTTTCGCATCTCGGAAATAAAATACGAAATAAAATAGAAATATCAAAAGTTTCAATTACTATCGAGCATAAGGGTTTGAAAACCTGTTTTTCAAAACATCACTTCTATATCTTGTTAAAACTGAACTTTTATATAGGTGCAAACGAGGCATAGCACTACTTTCAGATAATTGCACACAGACCCAATAAACACACACACACACATGCAGATAATTAGGGTAATTGGAAAGTTGCGGTAACCGTATTTTCACGGAAGTCGGGGGGTGCCTAACACCTTCCCCCCGCTTATTCAAGCCCCCGAACTCAATGAATCTCGGTTTCTAAGGCCTGTTAAACAGTGTCCAACCATTGGGCCTTTGTGTAAACCTTTTCAAAATCAGTTGAGTTGGTACAACCATTTCAAAACTACCAACTGGCGACTCTGATTTTCAAATCATCGACATTTACATGTCGGACCATTTCAAACTCGCCTTTTCAGACAAAACTCAACAAATTGAGAACACAAAAAGGTAAGTAAAGAAAGGGACACAATTTTCCCGACGTCGACATATGGGAAATTTTATATAATGTAAATCAGAATTCAAGTAAATGCAAGAAATAGTAGGAAAAAAATTGTTGTATGTCAAGGCTAGTACTTGTACTATATCCTTAAAATAATTACGCTCTCCTATGATGCTTAGAGTTGTTAGCGCTTGTCTCCCAAGATACAATGAAAACGTATATTATAAGAACACTATAAATAGTACACATATCGAACCAATGAATACTCTGAACTATTTCAATTTGACTATGAATATGATTGAAAAGATGATGAAAAATTAAATGTTCAATAACTGAATTCATATGATATTTATAGGAGGATTAATGACCCTTCATGATTGGACATGACCTTTGTAAACTAAATGCATACCTATGAAAAGACATAGTTGAACAGGTGCAAAACAAGCAAGGGTCAGATAGAAAGTGGAGCGCAACTACACTTAGGGCTGAGTAAGGAACCAAATTAGAACCGAAACTACACTAAAAATCACACAAACCGCATCAACGGTTCCGATGTATGTGGCGGCTTTAGGCGGGTTAAAAAACTAAATTTACGGTTCCGGTTTGGTTTGGTTACTTACCAAAACCGCACGTATAAAATTGAAACCACACCATATTGATACAGTAGCTTATAATGTTTCTGACTCTTTGTATTATGATTGTAATATTACTGTAATGTGATCTTTGTTAACAATATGTTATAATATGATTGAGCTATTCTTAGTAACAATATGTTCTAATATGGTAGAGTAGCCTGTAAATTATTATAGCATATTCTTACTAAGAATATATTACAACATATTGTTACTAAGAGTAGAGTAATAAAGATTGTATTTATCTTTTGTTTACTTTACTATATTCTACTCTAATAATTTACATCATATTATTCTATTATATTTAGCTTTTGTTTAGACAAAATATTATAAGTAAGGTTGTGTGTGTTATCAAAGTGATATTTATTATTGTGTGATGCTAAATTGTTAATTTAAATTGCATAAAATTTTGTTGTTTCAATTGGTTTTGGAACCGAAACCGCACTGCACGGTTCAAAATCTCACCGCACCAATCACAAGCGATTTCATGTGTAGTTTTGGATTTGTCAAACTGCACCTAAGCGGTTTCGTATGCGGTTTGGACGTCAAACCGCACCATGTTCACTCCTAACTGCGTTTGACCTTAGCACAGTGCGCGCTAGTGTGAAGCGCAACTGACACACTGTTTGCATTTTCCTTGCTTTCCCAAAACTAATAAATTAAATTGAAACGAAGTAAAAAATTAGAGAAATTTTTGCCCAAAAAGATATATACAAAGACCTGCAACCCGTGCCTGACCGGTCAGGCAGTGACACGTGGTTAAACCAAGTCTTGACTAGATCTTCTTTCCTCCACAAAAGTGGTGTGCCCCTTATGGCCCAAAGTCAAAAGCAATCTAATTGTATATAGTTCTCAATCGATGCGAGTCTTACTTCCCACAAACATTTATTTATCATCTTCAAAGGTGATCTTTGGAAATAAATTTCTAATTCATTACCCAATTTGAGCTTCCTAATACTTGCATCTCAAATAAATAATAGAAGCCACTTTAATTTTAACTTAAAAACCCAAGCTTAAAACTTCATTTAAAGCTCAAATTCTAACACTTTCATACTAAAATTTTCTTTTGAGAGAAAACACTTTCTCCGATAGCTCTATTAGTGAAAGGCCGAACTGTGGAAAGATTTCAACATCTAAAAAAATGTTCTCTTTCTTTTCCTTCAGAAGCTAACTCACTGGAACAAAAATTTTGAAGAGGAACATCCATGTGCTAAAGTTTCCATATGGAATTCATAAAAAATATAGCTCCCTACCTGTCATTTTGCTATTTACTGCAATATATATATATATATATATATATATATATATATATATATATATATATATATATATATATATCTTCAGGATGGGTAGAAACAATATAGAGTAAGTACGATTTTTCATGCTTTCCTTCTTTAAGTAAGAAACATTAGAATTAAACTGATATTAGTAATTAGTGGATCATTTTCCTATCATTCATTCATTGATGAGTGATAAATCACCATTAGTAACTGACAATGGTGATTTTCGGTTTATATCTGCTGCTATGCTCAATGTTATTACAAGTAAGATTTTGCATGATTTGCTTATTTATAACTACTAAGTAAGAAATATTAGAATTGAATTAACATTAGTAATTACTGATCCAATCATTCATTCATTGAATAAATCACCATTAGTGACTGACAAACATGATTTAAAAATTTAAGAAATTCAGTTAGTATAAAATGAGTAGCTGAAGATACCACTTGAAGAAAAGAAAATCTAGGGCTATGTTGTATAACAAAGCACTACTAAACTAAATCAGGTATATAATTTAACACAGATAAATTTAAAGAAAGTCTGACCTGAATAGACTAATTTTATATCAAAGATTCAAATCATACAGCTTCATCATACAATTGACAAAGTTATTGCTAAACATTGCTACTAATACAATGACGACAAAATCGACCATGGACAAACATCTAAACAAGTTAGTAACATCTAATGTGATATGAAAGGAATCTGAACATAATCCAGAGACCGATTAAGAGCATAGAAAAACATGCATTGGCGATATGTAGAATGGTAGGACTTTGTTTTCCCACTAAGAGAACCAGGATATTTTAATAAACTATGGATTGAGTGCTCTCATTAGTAATATGATGAATATCTGGGAGATCAGAACTTGTGGAGAAATTGAGCAATCTCTTTTTCTCAATCTGCTTTAGGCAGGGCTGAAGTACTAGTCCAATAAGGACTGCAACAAGGCTTACAACCATGACTTTGAGAGATGAAATAGCCAACACTATGCAAATCAATATGGTTGGAGGAATACACATTAGAATGGCTCCAGCAGTTCCCACGGGTATCTTGTATGGTCGAGATGCAGCAGGGTATTTGATCCTTAACCGTACAAACGCTATGAACTCCAAAATCATTCCGAAACAATACAAAAAGTTTTCTGCAGCTACTATCTCTTGAAAGCTCATCCATGAAAGCAAAATGACGCCGGATGCTGAGAATAAAATCCCAATTAGCGGAGTTCCATACCGAGATCTCTTGGCAAAGAACTCAGGAAGCATCCCTCTTTCAGCCATACCAAGAAGCTGGAAAGAGTCACTGCTCATCTCAGCCACAAACATTCCCATATTTGACATTGCAGCAGCTGCCTGAATCCACCATCTCAACCATACTCCTCCTAGTATTTTAGCAATATCTGAGAAATAGCCATCAGTCCACAGGTCACGTTCGAGTGGAATAGCACCGGTGCCAACTAGAAGAGGAAAGAAGTAGCCAAGAACGACTAGAATCAGCGCATAAAACAAAGCCTTTGGCAGAGTCTTCTTTGGGTTGTGCACCTCTCCAGCAAGTGTACTTATAGAATCCCAATAATTTAGATTCCAAAAAAGAGTGTTCAGATACAAATTCCAGTTCACGCCATGTATATCTACCACCAACCATCTTTTAGGCTTTAACTTTGGAATAGCCACAAATCCCATAACTATGAAAGGAAGGATGGAGAAAACACCTAATAGAACAGCAACCCAGCCCACTATAGTCATACCTCTATAGTTCATGAAAGTAAGAACTGCAGTTAAAACTAACACTGCTGCAGCTCTTGGGACACCACCACCTACAGCGGGGATCCCTGATTTTAAATAGTCGAGAAACAAAACAGGGTAAAGAGCATTATCAATAACCCCACTTAGCCATTTCATCCAGCCTTGCTGAAATCCCCAATAGGGACCCAAACCCGACGAAACCCAAACCACATAGCCACCATTTTCTGGGAACATTGTACCCATCTCAGCCGTTATCAATGCTTCAGGAATGCTCCATATGAATGGAAATACCAAAAATCCTAAAAGCGCTAAAAGTGGACCAGCTGCCTGCACACTGTCCTCAACACCAAAAGGCCCTCCTGATACCTCATAGAAGATGAGGAAAACAAGGGGTAAAAGTGAGACTTTCCTAGCATTGCCTGCCCTAGACGAAGGAACTTCATCAATCCCCACATATCGTGCACCATTATATTCCCCCATTTCAATGGAAGCTTGACTATTAGCCGTATTCCTTAATTTCTGCACTTATTATAAGATCTCATCAAAACAAAAAATTGGGTTTCACCTCACTTCACATTAAAACAGCAACTCCACTAAAGGCTCTAAACTTTAAAACCAAGACAGTTCCCCTTCCCAAACATAAAATAAAATACACAATTTTCAATTAACCATGAATCAAGTAAAATCAGAGAGAGCACAAAATGGGTTTATCAGGTTCAATGAACATAATTCCCTGCAAATCAAACTACTAACAGAGAACTCAGAATCACACTGGAATTAAAAACAGAAAAATAGCACAATTCATTAAAGAAGTAACAATTAAAACAGATACATGTGACATAGCTATCAAGAAATATCGAAAGTATACTAAAGGATTAGTCAATTTATTCTACCTGAAGAGCATAACCACTCAAATAATCAAACTCAATCACATATTTTCCAGAAAATCAAAATTAATGACCAAAAAAAATAGGTCCATAGTCAAGATGGGTCCATCCAGATTCGCCATAAAACAACAAATTGCATTAGAACAAATTTTAAAATAAATAAGCATCCCCAATTTTAAAAATTACTTGAAATCCCTGTACCCATAGAAAGATATTGACATTTAAGAATACCAACAGTATTTGCAAGACACTACAGTAAAGAAAAAGGAGTATTCGCACAGAAAAGTGAAAAAGACAGAAAACAAACCATGAAAAAATTGCGATTCTTTCTGGGCTTTGGTTGTTAAGCTCTATCATCTTAGAAGCAAAGGATGAAAGGGTAGTATTATTCAGAGATTTTGCAGGTAATTTTCAAGATTGAAGGAACATTAGATGGAACGGCACGACGGCATCTGGGTAGTGGGGATATGTGTGTGTTTTAGTGTGTGAGAGATACAGAAAGAGGCAGCACCCAACAGCAGCTTATGTTCAACTGATGCCGAGTGGCGAATTTATTTGGTTTTTAGTGCGCCACATCACAAAAGGAAATAGTGCGCTATATGTTAAAAATTTGGACTAAATGACTTAAAATCATGGGTCCTTAACATAAGTATACAACAAATATAAAGTATTTACAAGAAAAGTGCATCAATTAAATAATTACAAAAATAATGTACTTAGGACTCATATCATAAAAATAGTACAATTCACATTAATTAGGAAACCTAAAATCAAGGAGAAATAACTGTTAATAATTCAAATTCAAATTCAAAAATTTGAAATAACTGTTTAGAAGACTTTGGACTACTATCCTTCACCATTACAGATAACTTCGAATCCTCCAAATAATTATCTTTTGAAACTCTTTTCCTCTTCCTATCAGGTTTCTTAACCCCCATTCCCTCCATGCTCTTCCTCGTGGAGACCATCACGAAAAAAAGAGAGAAAGAAGTCAGAAAATATGGTACCGATAAATAGGAACAAACCAAAAACCTTGAGAATAACACGATCTGAAGCAAAATACAACAAGCACGAAGTAAAAATCAAACGCCGACAACAAAAATATACCCCGAGAAATCGACAGAAACACAGAGAAGAAGAATTCGGTTACCTTGGTATGACTGTTTGGTAACCAACTGCATGAAGTTTGGTTACCAAACTGCATCACATTCAAAATACATTGGTAACCTAATAAAACTGAATTGGTTACCTTCATACTAAGGTAACCAACCCTTCATACCAATGAAACCAAACCTTCATAATAAGGTATCCAAACCTTCATAACAAAAAAACCTTCATATTAAGGTTCGGTTACCTTGTTGTGAAGGTTTGGTTACCTTGTTGTGAAGGTTTGGTTACCTTGGTATGCCTATTTGGTTACCAACATATTACCTTCAAACCAAGAACCCTAAAAAGGAACAATTACTTTTTATGATTTGATTACCGGTGGAGTTAGAGAACGGATCAGTGGTGGAGGGGAAGCAACGGGTGGTGGAGAGGTCTCCATCGCGGCCAGTGGCGGGGTCTCCACCGACGACCACCTTGGATCGATCTGGGGGCGGGAGGAGGCGGAGGAAGAAGAAGGGGAGGGAAGGGAAGGGGAGGGGAGGGGAGGGGAGGGGAGGGGGGGGTAGGGGAGGGATGAGGAGAAAGGGGGGCGGGAGGAGGGAGATGGCGGTGGGAGGCGGAGGGAGGTGGTGGGGCGTGGGCGGGGGAGGAGAAGGGAGGCGGATGAAGGGGAAGAAGAGGGGCTGGGGCTGGGGCAGGGGCGGGAGGCGGGAGAAGGGAGGCAGAGGAAGGGGAAGAAGTTGCCATTTTTTAAAGTTTAGCAGAAGAGAGAGAAAAGATAATTTATGGCAACGTCAGAAACAGAATGAGATTGCATGTTGTAGTTGTTATAGATAAGGAGAGAGAAGAAGCCCTAAATTAAAGAATCCTAATTGAATATTAATTCCTTAAATTAAGGAATCCTAAATGCACTAGAATATGTAAATAAATATAAAAGCGTATTAGTTGCATAAAAATTTTATGAGGGCACTTTTTTTGTAATTATTTTTAAAAAAGTAATAGCAAATGTAATTGTTCCTAAAATGAATTACTTCAAACTTAAGCCCAAATATGTGGAATGCATTAAAAGATGGGTTTCATTTTTTAATTTTTTTTCTCTTTTTTTAATATTATTTGTGCACAATATTTTATGTATATTTTAATCAATAAAATCTTGTTAAATTAATTTTAAATCAATATAAAATTATTTAATTTTAATTAAATACCTATTAATATTATTAATATTATATTATAAATTATACTAAAAAATATCATTATCTTCGTTCCACAATTAGATATACAAATTGACTTCTGAAATTATTTACTCCTTGTTAGAAATATAATTGAAATAAATAAAATTTTGATTTCGTACTTTTTATTGTTGTGTATGCTTGGTTTCTTTGAACTTTACAAAATGCAAGTTTTAGCATATATGGAAGTGTGGAAATGTTGGATTGGGATAATAATTTTGTGATAATTTGGATGAAAATGTGTAATTAAAAAAAGAAAAAAGGAAAAGAAAATTATACTTTTGGGGCATTTTAAATAGTCGTGATAGACACTTGTTGGTAGTGACTAGGGGTGTTCAACCGATTTTTACCGGACCGAATCGGACCGGTACCAAAATCGAAATCGCCCAAATCTTGATACCGATACCGGTACCGGTTGGACCGGTATATCGAACCGGCGGTACCGGTTCGGAATCGATTTTTACCGAAAATTAATATAATTATTATTTTTATTATTATTTTTATTATTATAATCATTATTTTATAATTATTATTATTTTTTTATTATTATAATCATTATTTTATTATTATTATTATTATTATTATTATTATTAATAATAATAAAAAATTAGAAAACCGGTATAACCGGTCCGGTTCGGTTTTTACCGAACTATAAAATCGCCGAACCGAAATCGGTACCGAAAAACAGGTATATATCGGTTTTTTTGTACCGAACCGGCTCTATTTTATACCGAATCGACCGGTTCGGTCCGATTTAAAAAACAGAAAAATCAAAAAAAAATGAACAGCCCTAGTAGTGACACATACTTTTAATAGCTATTGCAAATGTCCCCCTCCTTGCCTCTTATTGATCTGCTAGAGCTTTCTCTCCAATTCTCATTGCAAAATCTATTTACGCTCTTTCTTTTTGAACTCTATTTTTCTTTGCAACATAAAATGAACGGATGAGGAATAAAGGTAAAAATAATCGAGTGTTTTGGGAGAAGAAAAGATCACAGCGTTACTCTCCTAATTGGTCCAATTATTTCTCCCTTATTTTTAATTGGTTGACATATGTTTGATTTGCCTGCTAAATTATTAGCTATATACCCTTCACCAATTGTATCCAGTTAATTCTTCCAAATATTGACAATTATATCCCTTTTATCAACCTCTCATTTATATACTCATCAATCCTTATATATAAATACAGCACAGCCTCTCCAACTCAATCAATTAAAAATCAATTTCAAATCAATTAATTAATTTGACTCAATTAATTAATTTGCCTACCAATTTGATTTCCAAAACCGACTGTGGGTCTTGTTGGGTCATGATATTTCTCCTATCTTGGACCGGGTAAATTGAGCTCCTTTATTAATTTAATTCATTGAACTATTATAATTAAGTCATGGGGCTCGTTTGGCCCAATCACTGTACCCGCTTCATTTAATCCTATAAGACCGGGTCGGATCAATAGATTGACCCATTAGATATTTTAATATCTGTTATTTTGACTTGTGATGATGAAAAAGCATGACGGTTGACAAAAATGCCTGCCATGCATTAATGTGGATGGGATCATAGCTGGCCGACGGGAGAAAACAGTGGCAAAAAGCAGTGGACAAACCAGATGCAGTCGGTAGAGCCCATCAGATCAGGGGGGGTGTCAGGTAGTAGTGGTTGGCACGGTAATCCATGCAGGGACAGTATAACTTAGCAAGGAAGCCTTCTCTAACAGGTACGTTCTCATACCTTCAGATACATTCATATTCTCTCACCCATACACACACGATCAAGGATTATTATCTCTTGAGACACTAGACATTACATTCCTCCATTGTTAACCTTGTGAACACATACTAATTCTCACGCCTGAGCTATCCCCCGACGGAACAGCCGTCAAGCTTGTGGTATTTATTGTGTTTACTGTGCAGGATCAGGACGTCTTACGTGATTGGGACGTAGCAGAAGATCTTGGCGTTAACATTGGTGCTAGAAGGAGGGCTGAGTTCTAGTGTCATTGAAATTTCCAATCACAATCATTTAACCTGCTTCGGAAGATGATGAGGAGTAGGGATGGTACACCAGAAGGGCAGGCGATGGCTGTTAGCTCATCACTGCCTCGTGTTTCGGTGAAGGATCGTCTGGGTCCTTCTAAAAGTGCTCATGAGAGCACGACCTCTAAGCATAATTCAGGAGATCTCCGTCCGAAGATTCACGGTGGGGCCAGACGAAGATTAGTTTTCGGTGCGGATAAGGAGCAGGATCATGATCAAAGACAGATGGAACGCTCCCCGAGCCGCCAAGTTGGCAAAAATGGCGGACGAAGCGGATAAAGCTTTGGAAGTTCTATTGAAGCAGAAAGAGGATATAGCCGAGCAAATGCTTCGGGTGGCAGAATTGAGGGACGAAGCATCCAGCCAAGTCCGGTCTGAAAAGCGGAGTAGGCATAAGGTGGTGCCGCGGCGAGACGGTAAAGATCCGGAGCATTCCGTGCACATTTCTAGGGATCGTTCTCGCAATAAGAGAAGGTCGAGGAGCAGGACTCCTGTGGCCTCGAAGAAGGCACTGGTTGTCGTTGGTTCTCAGCATCGAGACAACGACAGACGAAGAAGCAGTTCGAGGGAGATCATGCCCGAGATCGGAATAAGAGACTATCAACGGGACTATTCTCACAATAAGGACAGAGTTGTACATAGGAGTAGATCGAGAAGTCCCACCAGGGCATTAGGATCGACGGGAGTAGGTCGATCCTCTCAAAGACAGAATATTGATCACGGGAAAGGAGTCTCCCCACAACCTGAAGGCGTTGATTTTCTGGTGAAGGAGTTAAAAGAGCTCCGAAAGCAATTGGCTGAAGTCCAGCAGGTGAAAGACACTCCCGGAAAGAAGGCATCCCCTTTTTCCTCAGACATCCTCAGAGAGAAGGCGAATATTACTAAAAAACTACCTCGCATGGAAAGTTACGATGGGACCGGGGATCCTTATGACCATAGCCAGGCGTTCGACCGGCTAATGGACTATTATGACTTCACTGATGCTGCCAAGTGCCACACTTTTGTTACAACGTTGAGGAAAGATGCCAGGCAGTGGTTAGGAACTCTACCTTCAGATTCAATATCCTCTTGGACCGAACTTTGTGATAAGTTCCATGCCCGTTTTGGAAGTAACCGAAGAAGAGGAAAGCCTACGGGTTCTCTGGCATAGATCCGGCAGTATACCAGTGATTCTTTGGGACAGTATGTTAAGAGGTTCCGAGAAGCAGTCGGACAAGTATCCGACCTTAATGATCTCCAGGCAGTGGGTTTGTTCCAGAATGGGCTGGATCTAGTTAAATCTGAAAAGTTAGTGAAAAAATTGATGTTCCACCATTTGAAGAGCTTGGCCGAAGCCTTTGACAAGGCAGAAGGATATATTGTTGTGGAAGAAGCCATGAACAGCCTGAAACATCCTCCTTCGGATCAATTGAAAGAGACAGTGGCTCCTAAAGTCGAAGTTGATCAGAGGAGAACGGGGGGGGGGGTATAATGACCGATCAGAGGGCAGTTCAAAGAAGTATAATAATTCCTGGCGACAAGGAAACAGTCGTCCCCCTGTCGCAGCCCCAAAGGTGAATAAGATCTATACCAAGTTGAACACTGATAGATCGGTAATTCTGGACCAGATCCGAAATCAGCCTTTCTTCGAGCCACCCCGCGATAATTATCGAACAGGACAGGGTAACTCTCGTAAGTATTGTGGCTATCATCAAGCTGCGGGCCATGATACTAACGAATGCTGTAATTTGAAGGATTTTGTGGAGAGGAAGATTAAGGATGGTTTGTTGGTACAGTATGTGGCCGCGAACAATCAGCAGAATGTCAACCGTACTGTCCAAACAGTTCAGACAGCTCCAGTACCACCTCCAAGGCATGTCATCGATGTGATAACCGGTGGGTCTGTGGGGAAGTTGATAGGGAAGAAGAGAAGGGCTTACCTGGATTCGGTCATGACTGTGACAGATGCCCCTCTGAAGATTGACAGGCCATTTCCAGGAACCGTCATATCGTTTACTGATGCAGATTATCATTCGGAGCCCATTGATCCTCATGAAGGGGCCTTGGTGATCACAGCACAAGTGGGCTCGGTGGACATGAAGCGTATGATGATAGACAATGGATCTTCAGTAGATATTCTATATGCCCATGCTTATCAGAGGATGCATCTCAATGGACAGAAAATGGAAGTCGGGCAGGAGGCTCCATTATACGGTTTCAGCAATGATCCGGTTAAAGTTGCAAGCACTATTGAGCTCCCGGTTATCTTCGGCACAGCACCCCAGCAGGTAGAAATAATGTGCAAATTCTATGTTGTGCACGTAGATTCAGCTTACAATGCTATACTGGGAAGACCTACCTTGACTGCTCTCCAAGCGGTGACTTCCATCCCTCATTTTAAAATCAAGTTCCCCACGGCGCATGGAGTAGGAGAGGTGGCTGGGGATTTGGATTTAGCCCGGCGATGTTACTGAAACGCCGTTATTTCCTTTGGGGTGGGGGTCAGCAAGCAAAAACAGACTATGGCGATTGAGATTGAGCCCTTCACTGAAAGTAGTTCGGAACCGATGGTAATTCCTGCAGGAGGTACAGAAGAAGTCGAGTTGATCATTGGAAAGTCGGACAAAACAGTAAAGATTGGTTCGGGTCTACCAGAACCTCTTCGGACGAACCTTATAGAGCTCTTACGCTGCTATGCGGATATTTTTGCTTGGGAACCGAAGGATATGCCTGGGGTAAGCCGGAAGATAGCTGAGCACAGTTTGAATGTGGATCCCTCGAAGAAACCAGTTCGACAAAAAAGGCGGATCTTTGCACCCGAGCGACAGAAGATCATTGATGAGGAGATCGCGAAGCTGTTAGCTGCTGGCTTCATCTATGAGATTGATTATCTCGAATGGATGGCGAATGTGGTTTTGGTGCAGAAGCAGAATGGAAAATGGCGGGTTTGCATCGACTACACGGACCTCAACAAAGCTTGCCCGAAGGACTTTTATCCCCTGCCCCATATCGATCAACTCATCGATGCTACTTCGGGGTATGCTTTACTGAGCTTTATGGATGCTTTTTCAGGTTATCATCAAATATCCATGCTTAAGGAGGACATCCCGAAGACTGCATTAATTACACACCGTTCGATGTATGCCTATAAGAAGATGACTTTTGGTCTTATAAATGCCGGAGCCACCTATCAGAGAATGATGAACTTCATCTTCGACAGACAGCTGGGGAGGAACATGGAGGTCTACGTCGATGATATGATCGTAAAGAGCATGCAGGTTCATAAACATTTGGACGATTTAGAGGAGGGCTTTCAGACTGTTCGTCATCGTCAATTGAGACTTAATCCGGCCAAGTGCACTTTTGGCCTCGGTGCAGGCAAGTTTTTGGGTTATCTTGTCAGTCAGAGGGGCATCGAGGCAAATTCAGAGAAGATCCAGGCCATTCTTGATATGAAGACTCCTCAGTCGTTCAAGGACGTTCAACGTCTGACTGGCAGGATTGCAGCTTTGAGGAGGTTCGTCGCCAAGTCTGCTGAGAGGTGCCTTCATTTCTTTGATACATTGAAGGGGCCGAAGAATGCGAAGACGTTCCAATGGACTTCGGAGTGCAAAGATGTTTTCCAAGGCATAAAAGTGTATCTTTCTTCTGCTCCTTTATTAGTGAAGCCCGTTCCAGCGGAGACCTTATATCTGTACCTTGCAGCAAGTTCGTTAGCGGTTGGAGCAGTACTAGTTCGAGAGATCAGTGGAAAGCAGCATCCGGTCTACTATGTCAGTCATGTTTTGCGAGATGCTGAAACCAGGTATCCAAATATTGAAAAATTTGCCTTTGCTTTAATAATTGCTAGCAGAAAGCTTCGACAGTATTTTCAAGGCCGGCTCCTGGTCGTCTACACGGATCAGCCATTGAAGAAAGTTATGGGCAAGCCAGAAGTTTCCGGAAGACTAGCAGCTTGGACTATGGAGCTGTCCCAGTTTTTCATCGAATATCATCCCCGAACAGCTATCAAAGGTCAAGCCTTGGTCGATTTTATTGTTGAATGTACGTTCACCGAAGCTGATGTCGAGTTGCCAGAAGCTGAGTCGTCTGATCGAGCAGTAGCGGTCTTTCAACAAGGTCAGAATGCTTGGACTCTATATACGGATGGTTCCTCCACACTGACTGTTAGTGGGGCAGGAATCATCTTAACAAGTCCAGACGGATTTAAGGTGCAGCAGGCCATTAGATTCGGATTTAAAGCAACAAACAACGAAGCTGAATATGAAGCAGTGCTGGCGGGTGTTCGATTGGCCAAGAGTCTAGAGGTCCAGAAGCTCATCATTTACAGTGACTCACAGTTGGTCGTCAAACAGCTGTCAGGAGATTATGAGGCTCGGGAAACTCGAATGATCAAGTATCTGGCGGAATTAAAGGATCGACTTCAGTATTTCGCTTCGTATGAATTTCAAGGCATAAAGCGAAATGACAATTCTATCGCCGATGCACTGTCGAAATTGGCTACTACGGATGTCGATGTTTTCAATGGATCAGTTTACTTGGAAATTCTGCAGCAGCCGAGTGTTCAGCATGAAGCAGTGATGTGTATCGAGCGATCTAACTGTTGGATGACCCCCTACATCGAGTATTTGGCAGATGGCGTCCTACCTTCGGATCAAATGCTGGCGAAAACGATCAAGTACAAAAGTGCTAATTTTGTCCTTATTGATGGAGATCTATATCGATTGGCCTTTTCCTCACCTTTATTGAAGTGCCTGGTCCCATTCGAGGCGGAATATGCTCTTCGGGAAGTTCACGAGGGTATTTGCGGGGATCATATGACTGCTAAATCTTTGGCTTACAAAGTACTTCGGCAATGTTACTATTGGCCTACGATTTTCAGGGAGGCTACAGAGTATGTCAAGAAATGTGAAAAATGCCAACTCAACAGTCCGATCCCACATCAGCCACCGGAAGAGCTATACTCGATTTTATCTCATATACCCTTCGCTGTCTGGGGGGTAGATATATTGGGTCCGTTGCCTAAAGCTAAAGGTCAGGTTAGCTTTGTCATAGTTGCTATTGACTACATGACCAAGTGGGTAGAAGCGAAGTCACTTCGGTTAATAACGGAGCAAGAATGTCTGAAATTCATAAAAGAGTCCGTAGTGTTTCGCTTCGGAATCCCCAGAGTATTGATATCTGACAACGGACGCCAGTTCGTGGGATCAAAGTTTGAAGCATTTTTAAAGGAGCTGGGGATTTAGCATAAGAAGACTTCGGTGGCTCATCCACAGTCAAATGGGCAAGTTGAGGTGACCAACAGGACGTTGCTGAATGGGATCAAACGCAGGCTGGATGAAGCTAAAGGAAGATGGCCAGAAGAACTGCTCAGCGTGCTATGGGCTTACCGGACTACGCCAAGGACTACTACGGGAGATTCACCTTTTCGACTAGCCTATGGTACTGATGCCTTAGTCCCTGTCGAAATCGGATCTCCAAGTCTTCGGGTGAGCCAATACAAAGAGATCTACAATGATGAAGGACTAAAGGCCAATTTGGATCTGCTGGAAGAAGTCAGAAAGGTTACCCTACTTAAATTAGCTGCTTATCAACGAAGAGTAGCTAAACACTATAACAAAGGAGTCAAGCTTCGCAGATTCGAAGTTGGAGATTTCATCCTCAGAGAAGCCGAAGCTTCTACACCTCAAAACACTGGAAAGTTAATGCCAAACTGGGAAGGGCCGTATGAGGTGATCGAAGTGTTAAAGCCGGGCACTTATCGGTTGAGGTCATTAGATGGCTCCGAGATCAAAAATACTTGGCATGCTGGCAGACTTCGGAAATACTTTCAATAGAGATCAATTCAAGTCATTGGAAGTCTGTATATTATTATTCATTATCAATAAAAAGTCACTTTTTCACTATTGATCCTGGTCCTATTTGTCCTATGGTCACTATGTTGTAAGGAGGTATGGTAGGACTCGCTGGCCATTCGATGGCAACCTATTTGTTGTTCTACCCCGAGTGGTAGACAAATGATCCTATATTGATTTTGCCAGGGTGGTAAATCAATGGTCACTATTGATCCTGGTCCTATTTGTCCTATGGTCACTATGTTGTAAGGAGGTATAGTAGGACTCGCTGGCCATTCGATGGCAGCCTATTTGTTGTTCTACCCCGAGTGGTAGACAAAGGATCCTATATTGATTTTGCCAAGGTGGTAAGTTAATGGTCACAATTGGTCCTTATATCTTGGTCCTTATATCTTGGTCTTTATATAAATGTTTCACCCCGAGTGGTAAACAAATGACCGATCTCACACTTCGGAACCGATGAGTATGTATTACTTTATTTTATTTAAGTGTTGAGTTCAGTCTATTCAGTTCAGTTAAGTTAAACTCTGTCCATAAAATTTAATTCACTTCGTCTCATGCATTAATCATTATATGTCTTAACTGATTCACTGTATAGGTTCATTTTTAGTGATATTGACTTATTGAAAAGAAACTAACCGAAAACATAGTTCACAATTAAGGGAATCACAGATCCATCATCAGGAAAACTAAAACATTCATCCGATCTATTTACTCTTAAACTAAGTACACTAATGAAGAAACATTAACAATATCAATACATAAAATTTTATATATTCCAAAAGACAAACAGTTTAAACATAAACATAAGGCAGAATGAAAGCAGGAGGAACAGCTAGGCACCACCTTCATCTTCAGAGTTGAGCAAAGCTGGGTCCAGTTGAGCAGCAGACAATTTCTCTTTGCCTCTCTCTCGGTAGTCTTCATAACCCTCCGAGTAGACCTTCATTATCTCGACATTGATCTCGTCCGAATCTCTATACTCTGCCTGAATTTGCTTTTTCAACTCTTCGGTCAGAAGAGGACCCCTTCCCTCTAGCTCCTTTATTTTGTGGCGAAGTTTGTGGCGTTTATTTTTATGGTTCCGCTCTTCATCCTTGGCCTTCGATTGAGCCTCGCCAAGTTGAATAGCCAGGCTTCGGTTGGCCGAAGAAAACTTCTCATTTTTGGCTTTTAACAGCAGATTTTCTTCGACCAGGCCGACGTTCATATCAGTCAGAGTTCTTTGGCTGGCTTCGGATGCGGCTAACCCATCTCTTGTGGCCCTTAGCTCATCATCAGACGTCTTTAGGTCCATATTAGCTCGATCCAGATCTCGTTGGAGGCCATCGATGGTGTAAAGAGCGTTTTCTTTGTCAGCTCTTTCTCGGGCTAAGGTTGATCTCAACATATTAATCTCTTATCGCATGAAATCTTCCTCGGCCTCCCCATTTATATGCCTTGGACGTAAACGTCCGAAGACAGCATTGGCCTGCATATGTTCAAATAGAATTCCAGTCAGTATTCAGATATCCAAACAAGAACAGAGGTAGAACATAAAGGAATGGTTATTTACCTTAGCCAGATAACTCATCCCTTCGTCAAGCAGATTCCCATCCGTGTGATCACTGAACCGATGATCGTCAGTATCCCTCACGAAGGCCCCGAACAGGTCGAATGGAAAGTTAGCATTAAATCTGGGCCACAAAGTCGGAGACCCCATGGCCTCGGCATGATAACCCTGACCTGAAGGACCGGGTCGTTCAGGCGAGGGTCTCGACCTATTTGGGGAAGGAGCGGGTTGTTCAGTAGGGGTAGGTTCAGGTTCAGGTTCCGCGTACACAGTTTCAGGAGAAGGAGTTTTGTTTTGGTGGGGTTCCTGGGAAGGAGCTGCAGATGCAGAGCTCGGATGGCTGTCGGGAGTGCGTTTCCTCTTCCTTGACAGAGTTGGGATGGCTTCATCCTGATCACCATCTTCGGTCATCTGTATTTCTACAGGCGGTACGAAGGGAGGGACGATCGAAGACGGGGGCACCCTAAGCTCTTCGGCTGTCAGAGGTGTTACTTTGCTCTTCAGTTTTTGGATTCGAAGGATGCTTCTTCGATCAGGACGATCTAATAAGCCTCCTCTTCGAGGTATGGATGTGGTGGATGGCTCAACTTCTGGGGTAGGTGCAGAAGGAGTTAGCAAGGGTGTTGATCTTGGCTTTCTTATTGCCCTCCTCTTCTGGCGAGTATGGAGGGTATCTTCCGGAACTGGAACCTCATCGACTTCTGGTTAGTCAGCTCTGAACTCGTAAGTATGGATTTCTGAGATTGGTTCGGCTTCGGGAGCAGCTTCTGTTGTCATAGTTTCGACAGCTTCCGAAGACCTCCCAGATAAAAAATCTTCAAACTCTTTTATCTCTAAAGAGCTTGGTTTGATCAAAGATACTGCATAACCAAATAATTCTGTTAGAACCCGTATTATAAAAGCATTCTTAAAAAATTCTTATATACATATAAAATTGATTGATACTTACATTTATGGTCATATAACCATGCCTGCTTCGAGAGAAGTCCGTATTTCCACTCCTCCTTAGGGAAGTTATAAAAAAATTCCATCATTTCCACTTCCCTTTCTTCCGAAATATCCCCGAAGTCAGCAGAAATCTTCTCATCAGTGGCCCAATCAGGTAGCGAAGAAATTTCGGTACCTCTGACGAAGAACCACTTCTCGTGCCATCCCCTGTTGCTCGAAGGCTTATTCACCAGCGAACGCCTCTCGAACTTTTCTCCTGACTTCGGAGAGTGTTTGCTAATGGCCTTGAACCCCTTCTCCCTAGATTGGACTATCTTGTATACGGTGAAGAAGAAGTCCAAGGAGGGCTCCACACCTAATTCATGACAGAAGGCCACGAAAGCTAGGATGTGAATATAGGAGTTCGGTACCAGTTGGGCGAACCCAACCCCCAGAAACCCCAATAAAGTCACTATAAAAATATGTAAGGGGAAGCGAACCCCCTTCTCTAGCAGAGTCACAGGAACGGTCGTCCAACCCTCTGGCCGTTGATACATTTTCTCACCGGATCTAGGAACCCTAACAGCATGAGTATCCGGGATGTGGTATCGAGTTCGGATCCTCTTCAGCTCCTCCTCTGTGATGATAGAGGGAGTATTGGCATGTGAAAATCGCTCTGTGCTCCTGTAGTACTCAGAGGAAGATTTAGGGTTTTTTGAGGGAGGATTCTTGTCGGATTTCGCCCCCTTTGGGTTCGAGGTCGATGATCCTTCACGGGCATTGACAGAACTTGGTGGAACGACGGTGATTGGTGTCACTAATATGGGAGAGCCTTGTTCAGAATCTTGGGAAGCCATTGTTGATGGGTTGCAGAGAAAGAGAGAAAGTTCAGAGTAGCAGAGAGTTCAAAAGGCGCTCGAATTTCAAATGGGCATGTAAAACTGTCAAATTTGGTAAAGTTACCTTTTATACTGGCGGTTACACGTTGTCCAAAGGCCGGCTCATTAAATGTTAGTAATGATTCATAATTTGAATGGGAAGGGTCCGGTTCCGGTTTCGGGTTCATGTATCTATTAGATTGGGCTTTCCTGAGTTGGGCCTCCTTTTTCTTCTCCTTTCATTTCGTGCACTTTAATTATCTCCTACCATTGGCCTTTAGTAAATTATCCTGGACCACTCATAGTTTCCCATTAAACATTCTGTTTAACAAAAAACTAGGGGCAATGTTGGGTCATGATATTTCTCCTATCTTGGGCCGGGTAAATTGGGCTCCTTTATTAATTTAATTCATTGAACTATTATAATTAAGCCATGGGGCTCGTTTGGCCCAATCACTGTACCCGCTTCATTTAATCCTATAAGACCGGGTCGGATCAATAGATTGACCCATTAGATATTTTAATATCTGTTATTTTGACTTGTGATGATGAAAAAGCATGACGGTTGACAAAAATGCCTGCCATGCATTAATGTGGATGGGATCATAGCCGGTCGACGGGAGAAAACAGTGGCAAAAAGCAGTGGACAAACCAGATGCAGTCGGTAGAGCCCATCAGATCAGGGGGGTGTCAGGTAGTAGTGGTTGACACGGTAATCCATGCAGGGACAGTATAACTTAGCAAGGAAGCCTTCTCTAACAGGTACGTTCTCATACCTTCAGATACATTCATATTCTCTCACCCATACACACACGATCAAGGATTATTATCTCTTGAGACACTTTACATTACATTCCTCCATTGTTAACCTTGTGAACACATACTAATTCTCACGCCTGAGCTATCCCCTGACGGAACAGCCGTCAAGCTTGTGGTATTTATTGTGTTTACTGTGCAGGATCAGGACGTCTTACGTGATTGGGACATAGCAGAAGATCTTGGCGTTAACAGGTCTTCTTCCTCTTCTTCTTCCCCTTTCCCTTCCCCTTCCCCTTTCCCTTCCCCTTCCCCTTCCCCACTCTTCCATCTTCTCAATCAACCCAATCATTTTTCTCAAATTCAAACCCCAACAGTATAATTGGGTGAGTCAACTCACTCAATTTGAAATCAATTAAAAATTAAGTCGCTCAATTGAAAAAAGTTAATGTTAAATTGGAATCGAGCCAAAACCGTTCATGTATTCTCCCTTCCTCTTCCTCTTTCACTTTCTCTCTTCACTACCCTCACCACTATTTCAGTTCCATATACCTGCTCCCCTTCTCTCGCTCCTTTCAATTTCCCAACCGTTCCTCTCTTCTCTCTTCATCTTCATCTTCTTCACTCCTATTTCACTTCCATATACATATTCCCCTTCTCTCGCTCCTTTCAATTTTCCACCGCTGAAAACAAGCACCGACCCTTCTTCTTCCTCATACTCCTCCACCTCCCCCGCCGCCGCCTCGACCCAGACCCACGGCGATGTCTCGCCGACAGTGAGACTGGCTTCCATAGTCCGACAGAAATAGAGAGAGGGAAAGTTCAGTGACCTTATGTGTACGGTTCAAGGCTTCAAAATGGGTCAATTTCCTGGGATTTTATCACCGGCGTTGGCGACTCTACCACCGATCAGTTATGAGGATGAATACCAAGGTATACTTAATTTTATTCTATTTTATTTTGAATATGTTCTGTTTTTTCTCTTTATTTTGTCGTAACAAGTTGAGATCTTCAATTTTAATAATGTTGATAAATCAAATCGCTAAGGTGAATGATTATTATCAATCTCATATGTAATACAACTATTTCAATGTTTGTTTAATTGTTTCGAAGTTTGATTGAATTGGTAACACTACTCCCTGATTCGAACATTTTTTGGTTAATTTTCGTATACTCAAATAATCAGATATTGGAGGAGGCGAAAGTTGATACAGATGGCCCATCCTTAAAGAGGTGGTTGTGCAGGAAACTTCTCTGTTATCAGAGTACCATAAACGTCTTTCTGTTCGTGACCTTGACAGTAAATTTGATAAGAATATGACTGTTTCCGCCAAGCTGTCTGATGAGGTTTTAAACTCTTTTCATTAGTCTTTGATTATAGTTTTATTTTTTAAGTTTCTAATTTTAGTATAGTTGTCTATAAATTTCCATCTTTTCATCTCATGCTCCTCTATACAGATAAATCAGATTAGCAGAATTTTTTAGTTATTCACTTCCAAAACAACAGACGGAATAGCAGCCGGTCGGCGAAGACGATGTTAATGTCGTACCTTCAACATCACCTATAATAGCATTAGTTGTAGCAACAACAACACCATCAACCTCTGCGTGAGCAACATGGATCATGTCGACGGCGGGAATCGATCAATCTTCGTAGTTGTTATGCTTCAATCAGCAAGGTACCTTGCTTTTATTTTATCTCTATATTTCTGTATTTGGATTTTAATTTACTAGGTTTATGTAAATGATTTAGTTGGTATGTGAAATGTGTTATATAGTTAAATGATTTAGTCGGTACCTTTACAAAGTTAATAAGATCTTATGGATTATTTTTGGGTTTTTATGAGGGTGAAATGTTAAAGTTGGTATTTTTTCTCAACGGGAACAAAGGAGAATTATGGATAATGGAAATCAATTTTCAAATATATGAATGGAGCATAATAGCGAATTTGAAGAAATGAATAGGCAAGCAAAATGGGCCTTTCATTGAGGTAAAACAATTGATTTTTAAACTTCACATGAGGAGGAAGAAGGAGAAACTTGAGAAACAAAAATTCTAAAAAGTGTCCCAAGTCAGAGAAGAAGTTTCTATTAGCTTTGGAGAAATATGAACGGTGTGTCAGAAATTGTGAAGAAGATGCATGGTGTAGGCTTTTAATGGATAAGAAATTATTTTTTCTTCTCAAAACCTTATAGTTTTGTTTGTTGTAGATGGTGAAAGGAGTTTTCTCAAACATACTAGGTAAAAATGAGATTGAGTCTTTGTGAGTGTCTGTCACTTTCTTTGTTGCATTTGTAGGTGTGTTTTGGACGGTAACCCATGGCATGTTGAAGATTAGTTGTTGGTGTTTTAAGTTTAGTTTTAGAGCAGTTTTAAATAAAAATATGTAGATGTTAAACCTGAAATGTATACTAATATAACAATCTTTGATTGTATTTTCTTAGGTAATGATCAAAATGGAAATAGATGAATCTTTCCTATTTGAATTTTTTTACGAAAAGTTCAATCTCGGCGCATGGCATATCTATCGATAGTGGACAACTGTTAAATCTTAGTTCAAGTTGTTTAGTTTGAGGTATTTTAACTTTTGATCTTTTATTGTAAGTTAATTGATGTTCTCATGTATTATTTATTTTTGTGTGCACGAGAAAATACACACAAATCAAAAGAGATTGTTCTATGTTGATTCTCTCTTTTTTTGTAAAGAGGATGGAGCTTCCATTCCTTTCCCCTGATTATATATATACAAGTATTTTTGATCATTCATATGATTTAGTCCAACCAAAGTTTTTCTCAAGGAAAAACTATTATTATACATTCAAAGATTTGGTTTTCCTTTTTGTTTCAATGTTGAGCCGATGTTGTTTATTTTGGTTAATAAATATTTTTCATGTGTTAGAAATTAAATCTAGATTGGGTAGCCACAAATTAGCAGGTACATTTTAATCACAATATTGCATGTCAAATGTTTGGTGAAATACCAGAATGAAGAAGGTAGCACACCTAAATTGTTAACTGCTTTTGAAATAATTTTCTAAGACAAAGTTGTGCCATTGTTGTCCCCAATTTTATTTGTCATCTCCATAAGAATTTTTTGAAAGTAGTTATTTTAGATTAAAATTATGACAATTTGTTAGCTAATGGTTCTATTATAATTTAATAATTCTTTGATTTTTTTTTAAAATGCTAATATGTTAATGGCTTATATTTGCCACTTTATGATGTTTTTATGTGTACTTAGTTATGGTTGACAGACTTAACAAAGTATAACATTTGATGTAAAATGGTAACTTTAGCATTGAAGTTATTGGATGGCATGCCACCAAGGGGTGTTCAACCAGATTCTTTTGTTTTTAATGTTCTGATCAGTGGGTGCTGCAAGGAAGGAAATTTAGAGAAAGTTTTATTATTATTTGATTACATGGAGAACATGAACATTGCATGTACACCTACTTTCAACATTTTAATGAACATGAACATTACATTGGGTGTTGTATGCTTTATTGTTTTTAAGAGAATTTTGGTGTGAAATCGTACTGGGTATTTGAAATTTCATGTGTTAAGTATAAATTAGTTATAAAAATCTTTAGGTGTGTATAATGATAGTTTATTCTTTGTGCACCTATAGAATTTTAAGCAATTGAAGGCGTGACAGTTAATTTACTAACAAGCTTGAGGGAATGTTCAATGTATGAATCTCTCTTCAATTGTTTTCTCTAATATTGACTGAACTCATTACTTAATATGAAATTGTAGGCTATAAGTTGGTACATGGATTGGGTGCTTCCGATCATTTTTGATATGAATGTTCGATAAATTATTAAATCCATTATTCAATATATTTACAAATGCAAGTGATTTGTCATGTAAAAATATATTAAAAAGTTTATATAAAAATAACTTATTATAAAAAATAAAATAATTTTTTCATCGCAATTTTAACACATTATACAATTTGATCCTAGCCCGTGCATTGCACGGGCTATCAGCTAGTTTAACTAATTTTGACTTTACAAATTGGATTTATATCGAGTTTATTATGGAATTAAATTGGACATTTAATTACCACATATTCAGATTATTTAATTCCTTTCCTTCTATAAATTATCTCAAGATAATTTATTTAATCTATACATTTAATCACAACTTAAATATTAATCTTGACACACCAATATTTATTTATAGATATATTGGTAATTTATATTTGTTTGACATAGTATAATATATTAGGCCATTACATAAACGCATGCATTACATTTATATGCAATATAAACTCTCTCATTTTATTAAAACAAAGATATTTCTTTATTAATTAACTATTTCAATTAAATGAATTAATCACATCATTTATGAAATTTAATTCATATTAACTTCATTGTCATTCAAGACTTTTCATTCAGGTTATAATAAAATTTTAACTTAATCTCAATTAATCATTACTAATTAATTGATTTTCTTCACTTCTATATTCCATTTCGTAACTAATTTTGTTCACTTTCTTTAATAGCTTATTTAACTATTAACTCTCATTTTCTCAATATATGATTATATATTTCTCTTTTATATACATATTTAATTTTTTTCATACCAAATCACATATTTCAAAATATATAGCACATATATGATTATTTGAACTCGACACATTTCATAATAAGAATTTTATTTATTAAATTTTTATTTTAATAATTTTTAAAAATCCGGAATGTTGCAAAAAGTATTTCCAGAGCCACTTTAATTGGCAAAGGCAATAAAGAAATAAATAAAAGTTTGTAATGAGGTTTGCATGGTGAAATTATTAATAGAATTTGTCCAGATTCTGACAATCACTATTCATAATAAGGCCTGAAACACAAAGCTTATCGCGAATAATCCAACAATCATAAGTTCTCGAAACAAAAGTTATGTAAAATATCACTTTTCACCCATTTTAATAGACACTTACTATGCATCACTTGTATCTTTTTACACCAGAAAAATATCTTCACATATGGGGTTCCAAAATTTCAAAGATCATTATAATTAAATCTAGACATCCATAAATATATATGTTATAATTTTATAACACTCCCCCTTATATGTCTATTGTATAGCCATAAGCATTGAAAGCTGCCTCATTAAAAACTTTAACAGGAAAAATTCAATGAGAAAAAACATTGATTAAGGAAAAAAAGAGTACAACGCGTATTTGCTCCCCCTTATGAATGTATCCTTAAGTCCTTCAGCTGTCGCATCACAATATTGCGACGCAATCCTACAAACGTTGTAGTTGGTAATGCTTTGGTGAACAAATCTGCTAGATTATCTTTTGATCGAATTTGTTGAACATCAATGTCACCACACTTATCAAGATCAAGGTAATGTGTGAAAAAGAATTTTGGTGAGATATGCTTTGTTCTATCACCTTTGATGTATCCTCCCTTTAATTGAGCTATGCATGCAGCATTGTCTTCATACATAATGGTTGGAGTTCCTTTGCTGGAGGATAAACCGCATGTTTCACGAATATGTTGAGTCATTGATCTTAACCACACACATTCTCGACTTGCTTCATGGATTGCAAGTATTTCAACATGATTTGATGAAGTGGCAACTAATGTTTGCTTTATAGATCTCCATGATATAGCAGTATCACCACACATAAAGAGATAACCTAGTTTGAGATCGACCTTTATGTGGATCAGATAAATATTCTGTATCAGCATATCCATCTAATTTATGATTATTATTATTTGAATAAAATAAGCCTATATCCATAGTTTCTCGTAGGTAACGAAATATATGTTTAACTCCATTCCAATGTCTCCGGGTAGGAGAAGAACTATATCTTGCTAATAAGTTCACAGAGAATGTTTATATCAGGTCGTGTATTATTAGCAAGATGCATTAGCGCACCAATTGCACTGAGGTATGGTACTTCAGGACCAAGTAATTCTTCATTATCCTCACGAGGTCTAAAAGGGTCCTTTTTCACATCAAGTGATCTAACAATCATTGGGGTACTCAATGGATGAGCTTTATCCATATAAAATCTTTTAAGGACCTTCTCTGTGTAAGTTGACTGATGAACGAAAATTTCATCTGCTAAATGCTCGATTTGCAGGCCGAGACAAAATTATGTTTTCCTAAATCTTTCATCTCAAATTCTTTCTTTAAATAATTCATTGTCTTTGGAATTTCTCCATGAGTTCCAATAATATTTAAATTATCAACATATACAGGCAATGATAGCAAAACTGGAATTCCGACTTCTTTATAAAAACACATGGGCATGTAGGGTTATTATTATACCCTTATTTCAATAAATATTCACTCAGACGATTATACCACATCCGTCCTAATTGCTTTAACCCATATAGGGACCTTTGCAACTTGATTGAGTAAACTTTCAGGGGATTTACATTATATGCTTCAGGCATTTTAAATCCTTCAGGGATTTTCATATAAACATCATTATCAATTGACCCATATAAATAGGTTGTAACAACATCCATTAGACACATATCTAGTTTTTCATGGGTTGCCAGGCTAATAAGATACCGCAATGTAATTGCATCTACCACAGGAGAATATGTTTCATCATAATCAATGTCAGGTCTTTGTGAAAACCCGTGTGCCAAAAGTCGTGCCTTATATCTTACTGATTTCATTTTTCTCATTTCTTTTTCGCATAAATACCCATTTGTATCCAACTGGCTTTACTCCTTCAGGGTGTTTGGACTATAGGTCCAAAAACTTCACGTTTTGCAAGTGAATTTAATTCTGCCTGGATTGCTTCTTTCCATTTTGGCCAATCATTTTTATGTCTACATTCTTCGACAGAATTAGGCTCAAAATCCACATTTTCATTAATTATATCAAACGATATATTATATGAAAAAATATTGTCAATAACTATCTCACTTCGGTTTATATTTTCTTTGTAGAGACATAACTTATCGAGATTCTCATCATTTTATTGTTTTCAGGTACCTGAACCTCTTCTGGGGTTTTAGTTATGTCTACATCCTCATTAATATTTCCCTCCTGAATAATGCCCACTTGTTTATTTACTTCTATTCTTTTTCGAGGATTTTTGTCTTTCGAAACCGATTGGTCTACCACGCTTCTGGCGTGCATTAGACTCATTTACTACAATTTTCGCAGGATTGTTCTATTAGAACTTCAATCCGAGCTTGAGTATTTACAGCTGGTATATGAGATTTGGTTACTCCTTTTGAGTCAGTGAATGCATTCGGTAGCTGATTTGCTATATTTTGAAAACGAAGTATCTTTTGAACTTCTTGTTCACATTATTTTGTACGAGGATCAAAATTCAATAATGATAATGCATTCCAAGTTATATTCATTATCCAGCTGTTTAATTTTCCCCCCTAATGCTGGGAACATAGTCTCATTCAAAACGATAGTCGGCAAATCGTGCCGTAAATGAATCACCTGTTAAGGGTTCAAGATATTTAATTATTGATGGGGACTTAAACCCAATATATATTCTCAGCCTCCTTTGAGGACCCATCTTTGTACGTTGTAGAGGATAAATTGGAACATATACCGCACAACCAAAAATTCTTAGATGGGAAATATTTGGCTCATGACCAAAAACCAATTATAATGGGGAGAGTTTATGATATGATGTTGGCCTAATGCGAATAAGTGATGCTACATGTAAAGTAGCATTCCCCCAAACAAAGACATGAAGTTTTGTTCTCATGAGCAATGGTCTTGCAATTAAGTGGAGGCGTTTAATAATAGATTCAGCAAGATCATTCTGAGTATAAACATGGGCAACAAGATGTTCATTATTTATCCCAAGTGACATGCAATACTCATTAAATGTTTAGGATGTAAATTCACCAGCATTGTCAAGACGAATAGTCTTGATTGTGTGATCCAGAAATTGTGCTCGTAATATAATAATTTGAGTAAGTAATCTCGCAAACGCCAGGGTTGCGAGTTGATAATAAGCACACATGTGACCATCTTGTATATGCATATATTAAAACCATAAAATGTCTAAATGGTCCACTTAGTGAGTGAATAGGCCCACAAATATCTCCTTGAATACGTTCTAGAAACCTTGGAGATTCAATCCCAATTTTAGCTGGTGATGGTCTAATGACCAATTTGCCTTGAGAACAAGCAGCACATGAGAATTCTTTAAATTGAATAATCTTCTAGTTCTTCAATGGATGACCATATGAATTCTCAATAATTCTTCGCATCATTATTGATCCAGGATGACCCAACCGGTCATGCCAAATAATAAAACTATTTGGTTCATTGAACTTCTGGTTCATTATTGCATTGACTTCAATTGTACAAATACTTGTATAGTACAAACCTGAAGACAACGGGTATTTTTTTAATATTTGTTTTCCAGTAGAGACATTTGATATGATGTAAAGATATTCTATACCATTGTCATTGGCTGTCTCAATATGGTACCCGTTAAGACGTATATCTTTAAAACTTAGCAATTCCTTCTTGATTTAATGGAAAACAAAGCATTCTTAATAATAAATTTTGTTCCACTAGGAAGCATTATATTGGCTCTTCCAGAGCCTTCAATCAAGTCTACTGAACCTGATATTGTATTCACATAAGCTTTCATCATTTTTAGATTTGAAAAATATTGCTTATGTCTGAGAATAGTATGAGTCGTTACATTATTTGCTAAGCATATATCTCCACCACTGATATTATGCTCATATATAGCATGACGCCAATCCATATTTTCTTCATAAAAAGGAATAAATAATAAGTTTATAATAAGACATAATATTAATAACACAAACCAACATAAAATGAACAAAATACATTGGAATTTATTAGCATAAAAGGAACACTTTTAAAAAGGATTAACATAATTTTGAACTAATTATTTTCATTACAAGAAATATTAACTTGCTCATTATTTTGCTCAACGAAATTTGCAACGTCAAGGTGTGTCATATCCATAGGATCAAAATAAATATCATTATTATCTTGATGTAGATGAGAAAAATTTATTTCTATGTTCTTCTCCTTTCCTTTTAAAGAGGGCTAATATAAATCAACAAGATGTTTGGTCGTACGACAGGTACGAGCCCAATGTCCTTTCTTTCCACACTGATAACAAATATTTTCTTCCTTCTTAGTATCTCTATTATTTATATTCTTCCCCTTTTCTTGTTTCTTCCTCATTCTTTGAAAGGTTTGGTATCATGGTTACGGTAATTAAACTGTCCTCGCCCATGGCCACGACCACGACCTCTATTACGACCACAACCACGACCATAATTATAATTATTTCTTGTAACATTCACTTAGGGAATGGAGCTGAACCAGTAGGTCGTGATTTGTGATTTTTTCATTAAAATCTCATTATTTTGTTCAGCCATAAGGAGACATAAAATTAGTTCATAATATTTCTTAAAACCTCAGTTCTCTATATTGTTGCTGCAGGAGCACATTCGAGGCATGAAAAGTAGAGAATTTTTTTTCTAACATATCTCCATCAGTGATATTATCTCCACATAATTTCAATTTAGAACTGATTTTAAACATTGCAGAACTATATTCACTTACTGATTTAAAATCCTACAATCGTAAATGTATCCAATCATAATGAGATTTTGGAAAGAATAACTGTCTTTTGATGGTCATATCTTTCTTTCAATTTTTCTAAAGAATAAGATGATCATTTTATTGTGAGATACTCTAACTTCAACTCCTCATGGAGATGATGGCATAAGAATATCATGGCCTTTGCCTAGTTTTGGCTTGATGTTTCATTACCATCTTTAATGTTGTCTCCAAGACCCATGGCATCAAGATGAATTTCGGCATCAAGGATCCATGACAAATAATTCTTACCCCGTAATATCAAGTTCCACGAATTCAAGTTTGGCTAGATTTGTCATTGTCACTTCATACAAAAATTTATCAAAAGGTCATTAGAAATATATCAAATATGCTACTATGCATGCCAAAAGGAAATATATAAAAAATCATTAGAAATATATCAAATATGCTACCAAGCATGCCAAAAGGAAATATATCCAAAAACATTAGAAATATATCAAAAGATTGTTTTAGTACGTAAGCTAAAAAGTACCCTTTTTGAAGATTATATCTTCTAGTTGTTATCTGCTGAGATATGAGAATATCTAAAAATGTAATCATCATGTATTTTATCGGATCCCTTTTGATTTATTTAGATCGGAAGGAATGCAAAATCACAATACACTTTTATAAAATAAACTCTGCACAATAATTGAGGTTAGATATTTCATCGTATAACAACAAGACAATTTTAAGGTGGTGGGATGATGGCTTACATATGAGTATGACAGTCATTAGCATGCTAGAACCAAGAACAACAAATTCTAATAATATGTTATGAATGTAATAACATGCAGTATGTTATACTAAAAAAAATTGTGTATCCATATATATATAATAGATAATTATACCTTATCCTTTCAAATCAAATATGATTATCTTCAAGACGTATGTGAGAAGCAATTCGTGCTGATAACGTGTTATAAAAGATTACTAAAATTAAGAACAAAATGATTAGAGAAAAGAGAGTATTCTCATAATATTTTCTATATATTTTTCATTCTCTTTTACAATGCTCTTATTTATAGATATATAAACATGGATGTTTCAAAACTCAAAAGTCATGAGTTTAAAACTTAATGAACATTGGAGTTCCATACTTAATGAACATGAGGGTTCCAAAATTCCAAAGATCATTACAATTAAATCTAGAAATCCATAAATATATATGTTATAATTTTATAACATAAAAAATATACTTATTTGTCTCTCTACTCTCGACTCTACACTAAAAAACCAGCAAAGTATAATTTGTTATCATAAGTGTTAATTGCACCTTTTCATACATGAGTTTTGATCAATTTGGAGATTAATTTAGACCCATTAATTGATTGAATATATATTATATTAAAAGTGCATTTGATAGTCTATTACAAGGAGATTAATAGAGAGCAATATATGGTTCAAGTGGAAATTATATATTGTGTTTTAATTGTATCCAAAGTGGAGTACATGAAAAGGTTCATTGTTGTTTAAGAAAACTATTTTCTTTAAGTCCCACATTTAGTAGGAATAAAACTATTTAATACTTTATAAGTATATGTGGAATAGTTTAATTCACTAGTGGTACTAAAGAAAAGGTTTTGATTTGGTCACAATGACATGGTGCAAAGCACCACCCGCTCGCGCCCGCGTCTCGCGACCCAGGGACCGGGGGCCGGGGTTCGGGTCGCAAGTCGCATTGGCGCTTTAGGAGCACTTTTTTTTATCTTGAACAAGATTAATCATTATGGATACAAACAGTTTTAAAACTATTATAAACTGATGTTTTAATTACAATTTAGTTTTTATCAGTTTTAAAAACTGAACAGTCTTTGCTTCTTCTTCCTCTGATCAACCATTACAAATCAGTATAAATTGAGATTATTAGTGAGTTACTATCACTAAAAAAATTAGATAAGACTTGACATATATCCTGGAGGTGAATTGCTAGTAACCTTAAGCAAACCTTAGTGGTAAGGGGCAATAAACACCTTAAGGACAGGGAATAACGGTGTCAAATCCTTGTTTCTTTTTATTTGTATTCATTTTACTTTTTCAATCTTAAGGTGTTTATAGAAATGGATACAGAGTCTTTCAAAATCATGAACCAGGATTTGTCAAGCTCGATCGTTTTGATGGAAATAATTTCAGTCGTTGGCAAGATAAACTGAAATTTTTACTTACTGTTTTGAAGATTGCGTATGTGTTGGACCCTAATCTTCAGCCTATTCCTGAAGATCCCAAACCAACAGAAGGTCAGCAACTAGATAATGATTTCATAGAAGCACTGAAAGAGCAAAGAAGGAAAAGGACTGAAGATGAGGAACTTACTCGTGGACATATCCTCAATACGCTGTCGGATCTTCTCTACGATTTCTACAACAATATTCAGTCACCAAGGGAGTTATGGGAGGCTTTAAAATTTAAATACAAGGCTGAGAAAGAAGGTACAAATAAATATTTAGTATCTAAATATTTTGATTATAAAATGGTTGATAATAAACCTATTTTGGAGCAAGTGCATGAGCTCCAGGTTATTGTTAATAAGTTAAGGGTTCTTAAAATTGTCTTTCCTGAAACTTTTCAAGTTGGAGCAATAATTGCAAAATTACCTCCATCATGGAAAGATTTTGCCAAAAAGTTGATGCATAAATCTGAGGATTTTTCCTTGGATCAAATTCAGAAGCATCTTCGTATTGAGGAGGAGGCCCGAAAATGCTATGCTTAGAATTTGATTCAAGGATAGTCTAGTGTAAACTATTTGGAGGCAAGATCATTTAAAGGGAAAGGACCTGGAGTTAAAAAAGATAATCATAATTTCAAGCATCCTGGACAGAAAAATAAATAATTTGATCCTAATAAGAGAAAGGGTAAGTGTAATGTTTGTGGAGAAAATGGACACTATGCCAAAGAATGCAAATAACGCAAAAAAGCCCCGCTAACATGGTTGAAGAGAACCTTGTTGCCATTGTATCTGATCTTAGTCTTGGTGTGACTATAATTTTTAAAGTTAACATGGTAAGTGAGCCGAATGGTTGGTGGTTGGACTCCGGAGCTACTGTCCATATTTGTAATAATCGAGAAATGTTTAAAAAATTTGAAGAGATTATTGGATAGGAAGTTCAGATGGGAAACAGTTCAATGGCTAAAGTTGATGGAAAAGGAACTGTGGAAGTTAATTTCACTTTTGGAAAGAAGCCTTGCTGAATGTGTTGTTTGTGTCAGAAATTAGAAAGAATTTAATTTTTGTTGATCTTTTAGATAGGAAAGGTTTAAAATTTATATTGAGTCCGACAAAGTCTGTTTTTGTTGGAAAGGGTTATGCTTGTAATGGAATGTACAAATTATCTATTAATTAGAACAGTTTTGTTTATGCTTATATCACTTGTGCAATTTCTTTATGGCATAGTAATTTAGGACATAAATTCAAAGAATTTGAAAAATATGCATGCAATGAAATTGATTGATATTGGCAATACTGAACTTGAGAAATGTGAAATTTGTGTTAAATAAAAAATTATGAGAAAACCATTTCCAAATGTACATAGAGAATCACAATTATTAGATTTAATACATACTACTATCTGTGAGTTAAATGGAATATTGACAAGGGGTGGAAAAATGATATTTCATTACTTTTATAGATGATGTTAGAAGATATTGGTATGTGTATTTGTTGAGAACGAAAGATGAGGCATTTAACTCATTCAAAAAATACAAATTAGAAGTAGAAAATCAACTTGAGAAGAAGATTAAAATTTTACGTTCTGATAGTGGCATGAAATATTGTTTGAATGATTTTGATGCATTTTGTGAAGAAAATGGCATTATACATCAAACAAGTGTACCATATACACCTCAACAAAATGGTTTAGTAGAAAGAAAAAATCGTGTGTTTCATGATATGATTAATTGTATGTTAAATAATGCTTGTTTGCCAAATAATTTATGGGGTGAAGCTCTTCTAACTGCATGTCATATTTTAAATAGGATTCCTAGTACTGTTATTAAAACTAGTCCTTATGAAATATGGAAAGGCAGAAAACCTAACATAACTTATTTTAAAGTGTGGGGGTGTATAGCTTATTTTCGAGTTCCTGATCCTAAAAGGACTAAGTTAGGAGCTAGAGCTATTAGAAGTACATTTGTTGGATATACTGAAAATAATAAAGCATACACGCTTCTTGATTTAGAGTCTAATGTAATAACTGAGTCAAGGGATGTGGAATTTTTTGAAAATAAATTCTCAAAAGATTTTGAGAATGTGGATATGCCTAAATTTGATGAGCCTAGAGGTCCTATAAGGTCTAATGTTGAGGTTGAAGAACCAAGTGTTCCAATTCAACCAAGTGGACCTAAAGGAAGTACTAGAGCTAGAAAAAAAAATAGTTAGATGATGATTTCATTTCTTCTCAGTTTCTATTATTTTTGTTGGAAGGGGACCAAAATAATGAGGTGATAAATGAAATACCCTATGTATATAGTCTTGAGACTGATCCTAAATCATTTAAAGAAGCTATGGCTTCTAGGGATGCTACCTTTTGGAAGGAATCTATAAATGATGAAATGGATTCAATCTTGGGAAATAATACTTGGATATTGATAGATTTACCTAGAGGTTCTAAACCTTTAGGTTGAAAATGGGTTTTTAGAACAAAGTATAACATTAACGGTACTATTTTTGCTTTTAAATCAAGATTAGTAGCAAAAGGTTTTAGACAAGTAGAGGGTATTGACTATTTTGATATATAGCACGATTTACTTCCATTCGAATTCTTTTTGCCTTAGCTTCATTGTATGATCTTTACGGTCATCAAATGGATATAAAGACCACATTTTTGAATGACAATTTGAATGAGGAAGTATATATAGAACAACCCAAAGGGTTTGTTTCTCCTGGTAATGAGGCTAAAGTATGCAAATTAGTTAAGTCCCTTTATGGTCTAAAACAGGCACCAAAGGCACGAGAGATTTGATGCTGCTATTATAAAATTTGGGTTTAAATATAATAGTGCAGATAGGTGCATATACTCCAAAACCACTTCTGATTATACAGTGATAGTCTGTTTATACATAGATGATATGTTGATCATCAGTACAAATATGGTTGGAGTAAATGAGACTAAAAAGTATTTATCCTCTGTCTTTAAGATGAAAGACTTAGGTGAAGTAGATACTATTTTAGGCATCAAAGTTAAAAAATATAGTCGGGGTTATGTGTTGAATCAATCTCACCATATTGAAAAAATATTAACTAAGTTTAGTCATCTCGAGTTCAAGGAGGTGAATACTCCGTTTGAGAATGGAGTTAAACTCAAAAAAATGAGGGTAGAGCTATTGTATAGCTAGAATACGCAAGTGCTATTGGTAGCCTTATGTGTGCTATGTATTGTACTCGGCCAGATATTTCTTTTGTAGTTTCTAAACTTAGTAGATATACGAGCAGTCCTAATATTGATCATTGGAAAGCTATTGGAAGGGTATTTGGATATCTAAAAATAATCAGTGGCATAGGATTGTTTTACTATAAATTCCCTAGTGTTTTGGAGGGATACTCTGATGCAAGCTGGATTAATAGTGTGGGAGATAATAAATCTATAAGTGGGTGGATTTTCACTATTACCAGTGGTGCTGTTTCTTGGGCAAGCAAGAGACAGACTTGTATTTCTCACTCTACTATGGAGTCAGAGTTTATAGCTTTGGCTCAAGCAGGAAAAGAGGCTGATTGGTTTAGAAATATGTTGTTAGACAGAGATCTATGGCCAAATCCAATGCCTCTAATTTCACTATATTGTGATAGTGAAGCTACACTAACAAGAGCGTATAGTGGTACCTATAATGGTAAGTCTAGACATATTGGTCTAAGACATGAATTTGTGAGACAATTGATACATTATGGTATCATAACTATTGTCTATGTGAAGTCAAGTAAAAACTTAGCTGATCCACTTACTAAGCCTCTGAATAGATATTTAATAAGTTTGACTACACGAGATATGGGACTTAAACCATTCTGAGCCAAGGGTGATGGGAACTCAACCTATTACTAGGTTACCCCTAGTTTATAGTTTTAATGGGAAAAATAAATCATAGTTTTTGGCTGTGTTACTATCAATTTGGTCTCATATGTAGTATATGATAGCAACATCTGTTGCACGACCGAGGATGAGCTATGATATTAACAAAGTGTTTCACTTATAGCAACAGGAGTGCTTAAGAAACATTTTGCCTATATGAACTAGAAGTGAAGTCGCTTCTTATACAGAGTTATGGTTTACTGTGACGCCCACAAAATTAGGTATTCATCACCCATCTTAAGTCGCCAAATACATGGTAAAAAATTCAAATATAACTTAATAATACAGCTGTCGTGTAAAATACGACGAAACATAAACTGAGAGTTTTAATAAGAATATTGTCATCTAGACAATATCCACACCCAATGGAGTCCTCATTATATTTATTATCACACTATTTAACAGAATAGTGAGGACTTATAATGTTATCATCTGGACCGTCACTCTGTTTCCTGACTAGTCCTGGCTACGTTCTCATTTTCTGAAGAGAACAGTGAAAGAAAGGGTGAGCTCAACTAGCCCAGTAAGAAATATTATGACTAAGATAATATAGAATAAATTATCATTAGTCTTTAATAATGTTAAACTGATAAAATACAATAGACATCAAGTTTAACTGCAGCGGAACAAGCAAACCATTAGAAAAGTCAAGTAGAGAATAAAATCTACTATCTTCTATGATTTAAAAAGGTTTTTCATCAATTTTTATAGCTGAGACTCAGCTTAATAAATAAACCACATCTTCGAAACATTCTTGTACTACGGGCCAAGGATATTCATTAAATCATCAATGGTCATGACTATACTGAATAATCCCTAGTCATAATCATACCAAGTCCATCCTTGCATGTAAGCCAAAGATATACAACTATAAAACCAACAACCAACATTCCATCTTTGCACGTAAGCTAAAGATATACAATTCAATAATCTACAGTCCATCTTTTCACGTAAGCTTAGATAACTTTTATCACCATATACGCATGAGGATGATGACAATGATATAAATATTAATCAACTGAAAATAAGGATAAATATTAAAGACTTTAAATTTATCCAAATATTATCAATCACATAATAAATTCATAATCTAATATTATTAATATCATAACAATATTTTAATCACGTCTTAAACTTATAAACAATTTATTTCAATTGTTTATACTTTACCAAATAATGCATTTAATCATTCAAAAATGTCATACTCCTAAGATTTCATCACCAATGATTAAATCCCTTATCAAAAATCTATATATACCTTATATAGGATTTTCAAGCCATAAAATCCTATTTTTCAACTTTGTTACTTCACATAACATATTTAACTCATATGTTCGTAACTAAACTATTTTCATGAAAAATACCAAATCAGTTCCAAAAATATTTCTTTTCTGAGATTTAACATAATATAGTCCCATAAAGAACATATATTTTTCTCAGAATTTTTAAAATTCATTTACTATTTTTCAAAAATTAATTTCCAATTAATTCCTTAAGAATTTAGCTACCTCAAGTTTAACTCCAAAATTCCCAAATCTTGGCAGGATCTTACACATGTTAACGTGAGCTTCCAGTTTAAATTTCATGGTCATCGGAGTTATAGAACTCCGGTTATAGCATCTTTCGTCGGAAAAACCTAAATATTGAAATGGTCATAACTTGCTCATTTTAAGTCGGAATGAGCTCATTTTTGGACAGGAGGTTCTTTATACCATATACTTTCATGTACCAAAAGACCAAAATTTTTCTCATAAATTAAGTGGCCGAAACAGCCCTTCTAAAATCTGGACAGTAGCATTTCGGTAATTTCCAGCTTTTTCATCCTTTACTAAAATCAGTCCACACGAAAATTTACAACACCTTTTCCAGTGATTTCACTTGGAGATGATTCAAAACTCATAGATCTAACTCTAGAACTTGACCACACTTAAAAATTCAAAATATAATAGGAGATATGGTTAATTAAATTTCATGTTCCATTTTCTCCAAAATCTAATTTTCAACCCTTTGTTATTTTTAAGAAACTTTCGTGTTTTCACATAATAACCAACATAACTCATCATAACACTTACTAATACCACATATACCCATGATTTTCATCAGTCCAATGCTTTTATTATGACTCTGTTGTCTAATTTTTAATAGCACTTTTCCACGCAAGTATACGCGTTCAATTGTAATATTCAGCAAGCAAGGATATCGCTCCCACGAGGAAATAGACTAATATTTATCAATTACTAACTCTAATGCAATTAATCCTATTTTAAACTAAGAAAATTTTGTTTATGATTTGAAAATTAAACTTAACAAACTAATAATTAAAAACCAAAATTTCACAAGAATATCTGCAGATTTAACAGGTTAAGATTACAACTTCCCTTGGTATTTCATTCAAACTACTTACTTCCCATTTAAAATAAATCAATTAATATGAATTGTTATCCAAGAATGCTCTATAAATATTCATGCTCTTCTTCCAAATACACATGAACAAATCCTCCTAAATCCAATCTTTAAGATGCAGAATTATAAGGAACACCCCAGTTAATCAACTCACTATATTCCTATGTGAATCAAGTTAATAAGGGTTTACGCACAAATTCTTTCAATGGATACAAAAGACACATAGGTATATTCCTATCCTACACGCTAATCATATTAACCCTATTCAGATTATATGAACAGATGTTATCATACCCAGATCTCAATCTATACTCCATCTTCCAATTTTATATAGATTATCACAGTAATTGTTGGCCAAACAATTAATCAATAAGCATAAGATATAATAAACAATTCAATAAAAACTAACTTTCATTCAATGGGAAGCTTGCAATTTAAACTACATACCAAGTTCCGTTGCAATCTTAATTAAAATTTAGTTCATGATAGTAATAAAGAAAAACATCATCCAGATAAATAATCCAAACATCCCAGATAGTTACAAAAGATAAAACTAGAGAAGAGAAGAAGAAACTCTGAATTTGCTCTTAAACTCTCTCTTAGATCTTCAGCCTTTGCAATTCTCCTTCGTGTTTTTCTTCCTTGTTCTCTCTGCAAATCTCTTGAAGAAATTGATTGATTCCTTGCAAAATTCGTTCTCCTTCGCTTTTCTAGAGTCCTCTCCTACTTGTATTGGTCTCGGCCCTCATTCAGACTCCTATTTGGCTTCAAAAACCCACTTAACAGCTGCAAAACTCAACTCTCTACGCACATAAGCGCCTAGGCGCTCATCATAGTGCAATTCCAAGCGCCTAGGCGCTTGGCCATGATCTCCTATTTACAGAAATGCCACTCAGCTTTAATTTTCATGATTTTTGACCTTTTTCTTCTCCGAAATGACCAATTCGTCCCTCCAACTCCAACCTACAACAAATAAACACAAAACACATAAAAAGATCCTAAAAAAAACAATTAAATATAACAATAATTAAGTTTAATAATACCAGATTCATAGGTATAAAACCTACTCATCAAATACCCCCAAACTTAACCAATTGCTTGTCCCCAAGCAACACAACACAATGCAACAGCTAAATATGCAATGCAAATGCAACTATCTAAATGTCTACATTCCAGCAGTCAAACAGAACAAAATCTATTCATCAAGCCTCAGAGAAATCACAATAAACATGATAGTACATCATATCAAAACAGATTTGTAATTTCATCGTCAATCATCAAATCTTAACCTGTTATTATTGATATAGTGTGTGTGTGCTTAACATCCGTGCTAACTGATATGATGCTAAATACAACACATAATAAATCTCTTTAAAGGAATCATACAGTGTAAACTCACAAAATTCACGAACAAGCTAAAACCAACTAAAGACAAATATCCACCAAAATTTAAGAGTCCAATCCGGGATACTTATGCTCTTTTCCCGTTTTATTGTTTTTTTTTTCATATATATACATATATATATATTTTTTTTAACCATGACTGTGCAATGTCTCATTCCATCAGGCTAACAGTGCTACCCCTTAGCGAGCTTTCGACCAACGACTCCCAGACCATATAAGACCTTAGGGCGCTAGGTTTTAAGATCCCCCTTCGGGCGTACTTGCTCAAGTAACAAAGGCCCCGAAACAAAACTAGCCAGAGTATATATATATTTTTTTCATCATTTTTTTCAAGCTTATATATCCCAAATTTTTCCCCCAAACTTAAGTTTTTATCTAAATTCAGTCATCTTCGCCTATTCATGTCTTTCATTCATTTAAACTAGCATTATCCTCTAGAAGTCCATTATGTGTCAATTTAAACTCAATCAGTCAACATAGTTGTTTTAACTGTGCTATCCTTATTATATCAGTTTCAAACAGGTAAAGATTCAAATCCTGACAAGAAATCACGTCAAAGTTTTAACAGACAATACTATACTTGTCTACTCAATTCCAATCTCATCACTGACCAAGACAGACTTAAACTATTTAACAGCTGGAACATGCAAATGCTTGAATTTTTTTTTTTTTTTTTTTTTTTTTAAAACTACATGAATGCAACTAAATGCAAAACTATATGCATGAACTGGAGCTGGAAACCTACACCCCCAAACTTAAATTATGCAATGCCCTCATTGTATATAACAAATAAAATTTAAGAAATTAAGCACTGAGGACTTCCCTGAAAGATAGAAGCTTTACTCCTCGTCAGAATCTTCTTCATCTTCTTCATCTGGGGGGTATACGGACAATGGTGGAAATTGGTAAGGAGCGGCACCTGGATTCATGCGAGTAAACATTTCAAGGAATGCTGCGCTAAAATTCTGATACACCTCCGTTTGCCGCTGAGCTAAACTATCCTGATTTCTTTCCATTCTGTCAAAACCTTCCTGAACTCGAGTGGCAACCATGTCGATTCTTCTAGTTTGATTTCTCAAATCGCGACGGATATCTTCATAAAAATTAGGAGGTTGCTCTGAACTTCCAGCTGCAGGAGGATTCTCGTGGACCTGATGACTAGGCTCAGCTGCAGGCTCGGGAGGAGCAATAATGAATCCTAATCCTCTCGGGTGTGGTATTCCCCCACCCCATACCTTGTACTTCTTTATAAGCGAGTGGTCAATTGCAGCTAAAGGAGGCTGTATAGCTTCCTCGGCATCCCATTTCACCCCAGCTTGTTGGCATAGTCCTGTGATCAAAGATGGGTGTGGTAGTCCACCTGAGGTCCCTCCTCGAATTGCTTTGTCAATGGAATCATGAATAACTTGGCCCACATCTATAATTTTTCCTGATGCAATGCAGAAAAGCAGGGCTGCCCTTTGATTTACAACATCACTCATATGCCTACATGGCATCATCTTGGCACAAATAAATGCATGCCATGCCTTCCCATAATTGCTTAATTTGGATGCGGGGAACAACACAGCTTCATGTTGATCTGTTAATTTCCATGTCATTCCAGGCACACACAAGGCTTGAATAATCTCACTGTAGTCTAGCTCGTGTTGTAGATATTGCATGTATCCATTGTTGGGTATCGTGTTCAAACCATAATAAGCATTTATTGACCCAAAACTGACCTCCACAGATTTACCTCGAACCCAAATTACGTTACCAATATGATCTATTGCATTTGCGTAGAATTCCTTAACAATCTTAACAACAGATGCATCCGGTTGAGCTGTGAAGTTCACCCATCTTCTACTCCCAATCATCTGTAATAATTCCCCATCTTCTATATCGGGCAATAGTCCACGCTCGGGAATTAGTGCTTTGTTAGAAAGTACATTGTAATATCTGTCGGATGCTTTAGCACTGGTAAATCTCTTTTTGTCATACTTTTGTGACGTGCCCGAAGTCTCTCCTCTTTGTCTCTTACTAGCCATAGTCTTATGTACTAACTTCTTGCTAACCCAAATGATACTCAAAAACTTAGGAGAGCCAAAATCTTTGTTGTGACAATTTATCAAACACTTTGTGTGCACAAATTTGGAACACTATTAGTATGCACTCCCCCAAACTTAAATTTCACCAATTTTTGCAATTACTAAACACACTATACATCCAAGGTAATTCAAGCAACAATTAAGAGTACCCACACCCAATTGAGCCAACACAATGATGGAAACTAACTTCAAAGTACTAACCTAACTATTATCCAAGTGAATCCAAAGAATTTGCAATAAAATCTTGTGTACTTACTAGGGTATAGCCAAATCTTGATGTTCAATCAAAGTTGGATGAGTAATTTGAGCCTTGAACCCTTACTTCAAGTAGATGTGGCTTGAATGCAAGTGGAATCCCGAATTGGTGAAGAAGGATGATAATATGGAACTTAGTTGCTTTGGTTTGGGTAGGGATTTAGTGTTTGATTTGGATTTGGAAGAGAAAGATTAGTTGTTTAGGCTAGATTAGATGAGGGTTTTGAGTTGTGGAGGGTTAGAGATGGAGTAGGAGAGTAAGAGAGGTTTTGAGTTGGAATGGGAGAGGAGTTGCCCGAATTGGGGCTTAAGAAATTTTTTTTTTTACATTGGAGCGCCTAGGCGCTTGGTGTGTGTACTATTGGAGCGCCTAGGCGCTTGCTTGCAGAAACTATTGGGCGAGTGGAGCGCCTAGGCGCTTGGTGTGTGCACTGTTTGGGCGCCTAGGCGCTTGGTCTGGACAACACATTCTGACTTTGAGCGCCTAGGCGCTTGAAATGACTTGAGAGGGAGCGCCTAGGCGCTTGGCATGGTTTGTAGCTACTGACTTGAAGCGCCTAGGCGGTTGGAATGGCTTGAAGTGGAGCGCCTAGGCGCTTGGGGCTTTTCCAACATTCTCTGCTCTAACGTCCTTTGGGAAAATAGCCATAACTTCTTCGTCCGAACTCCGATTTAGATGATTCAAGATGTTCTAGAAAGAGGAGAAGTAGATCTACAACTTTCATTCTTGAAGTTTCACGAAATAATATCCGGAGCTGTGGTCAAATTGGCTCTGAAGTGACTTCTTTATAAATGGCAACCCGAAAACGCGAATCTAGCCACTCCAAACGTCGATCCATGTAACTTTTGTCCCAAACCTCGTCAAATATCCCCAATCTTAAACTTGTACGTGTTTTCCTTTCCTGCAATCAATTGAATCTCTGTTAGAGAACAAGGTATGCACAAATCCTTAACTAGCAAAGTTTAACCACTAATTAAACTAATGGTAAAGTAAATTAATAAGAGTAAAAATAGCGAATAACAATAAAACTTCCTGGGTTGCCTCCCAGTTAGCGCTTGGTTTATAGTCTTCAGCCCGACTTTCTCCTCTGTTCTAATCGGCAAGGTTGACCGATGTCTTTTCACGATCAAAGCAACCCCCATAGTAGTGCTTCAATCTTTGACCGTTGACTTTAAAATTACGTTTTGAATACGGGTCTTCCACTTCTACAGCTCCATGAGGATAGACTTTTGAGATTATAAATGGCCCAGACCATCGAGATTTCAACTTTCCAGGAAACAGTTTAAGCCTCGAATTGTATAATAACACTGTTTGACCTGCTTCAAACTTTCTTTCCAGAATTTTCTCATCATGCCACCTCTTAATTTTTTCTTTATATAACTTCGCATTCTCATACGATTGGAGTCTGAACTCATCCATTTGATTCAATTGTAAGAGGCGCTTCTCTCCCGCAGCAGATATATCAAGGTTCAACTTCCGAATTGCCCAATAAGCACTGTGTTCGAGTTCAACTGGAAGATGGCATGCCTTCCCATAAACTAACCTATACGGAGACATCCCTATCGGAGTTTTGTAAGCTGTACGGTATGCCCATAGAGCATCGTCCAACTTGCTAGACCAATCTTTCCGACTAGGATTCACTATCTTCTCGAGGATTCGTTTCACTTCTCGGTTAGATACCTCGGCTTGACCACTTGTCTGTGGATGGTAAGCAGTAGCTATCTTATGAGTGACTCCATATTTAGCAAGGATAGCTGAAAACTGCTTATTACAGAAATGTGTTCCTTCATCACTAATGATTGCGCGAGGAGTGCCAAATCTAGAGAAAATGTTCTTCCGAATGAACTTAATCACAACCTTCGCGTCATTGGTAGGTGATGCTATAGCTTCTACCCACTTCGACACGTAGTCCACCGCTAGAAGTATATAGGAGTTACAGAAAGATGGTGGAAATGGTCCCATGAAGTCAATTCCCCAAACATCAAACAATTCGACTTCCAGGATCATATTAAGTGGCATCTCGTGTCGCTTTGATATATTACCAACTCTTTGGCATCTGTCACATTTTAATGAAAACACACGGGCATCTTTGAAGAGTGTTGGCCAGAAAAATCCACATTGAAGCACTTTAGCTGCCGTTCTTTCTCCCCCAAAATGTCCACCATAGTCAGATGCATGACATTGGTGTAGAATACTCTCCATTTTAACTTCCGGGATGCACCTTCTTATTACTTGATCGCCACATTGTTTAAATAAGAATGGCTCATCCCATAAATACTGTTTCACGTCATGGAGAAATTTCTTCTTCTGTTGGCTTGTCAAATCAGGCGGAAACACCTTACTGACAATGAAATTTACATAATCTGCATACCATGGTGTATCCATCCTTACCGCAAATAGCTGTTCATCCGGAAAAAATTCGTTGATCACTGTTGTGTCATTTTTCTTTAGTTCTGAATTCTCTAACCGTGATAAATGATCAGCAACCTGATTTTCTGTTCCTTTTCGGTCCCGGATCTCCAAGTCAAACTCTTGTAGCAATAATACCCATCTAATTAATCTTGGCTTCGCGTCTTTCTTTGCTATTAAGTACTTAATTGCCGAATGATCCGTAAACACAATCACCTTTGTCCCAATCAAATATGAGCGAAATTTATCAAATGCATAAACAACTGCTAATAGCTCCTTCTCGGTAGTAGTATAATTCAGTTGAGCATCTGTCAATGTTTTACTAGCATAGTATATAGCATGAAAAATTTTATCCTTTCGTTGGCCAAGAACTGCACCAATCGCATAGTCGCTAGCATCACACATTAATTCGAACGGTATAGTCCAATCTGGTGCTATGATTACAGGTGCGGTAACAAGTTTCTTCTTTAACACATCAAATGCTTCTAGGCATGCTTGATCAAAGTTGAATGAGACATCCTTCTCCAACAGATTGCACAGTGGTTTTGTGATTTTGGAGAAGTCTTTTATAAATCGTCTATAGAAACCAGCGTGTCCCAAGAAACTTCGAATACCCTTTACAGAAATTGGTGGTGGCAGGTTCTCAATGGTTTCGATTTTTGCTCTATCAACCTCAATTCCTTTTGATGATACTCGGTGACCCAAGATTATCCCCTCTTGCACCATAAAGTGACATTTCTCCCAGTTTAAAACCAAATTCGTTTCCATACACCGTTTGAGCACAAGAGTGAGATTTTCCAAGCAATAATCAAACGAATCCCCAAAAACAGAAAAATCATCCATGAATACCTCAAGATTTTGTTCAACCATATCTGAAAAAATAGCCATCATACACCGTTGAAATGTCGCTGGCGCATTACATAACCCAAAAGACATTCTGCGAAAAGCAAAGGTGCCATATGGGCATGTGAATGTTGTTTTCTCCTGATCATCAGGTGCAATGGCAATCTGGTTATAGTCCGAGTATCCATCCAAAAGGCAATAATACTCGTGCCCTGCAAGCCTGTCCAACATCTGATCTATGAATGGTAGAGGGAAATGGTCTTTACGAGTGGCCTTATTCAACTTCCTGTAATCCATACACACTCGCCAACCAGTAACTGTTCGCGTTGGGATCAATTCATTCTGCTCATTCGCAACTACTGTCATTCCCCCTTTCTTTGGCACGCATTGAACCGGACTTACCCATGAGCTATCTGAGATAGGGTAGATAATTCCAGCATCCAACCATTTAATGATTTCCTTTTTAACAACTTCCTTCATGATGGGATTGAGTCTTCGTTGTTGTTCAATAGTTAGTTTCGCTTCGTCTTCCAACAAAATCTTATGCATACAAATTGATGGGCTTATCCCCTTGATATCTGCAATAGTCCATCCAAGAGCAGTCTTATATTGTCGAAGTACCCTTAGTAGCTTTTCTTCTTGAACCTTATCAAGTGATGCAGAAATAATGACTGGCAAGGAAGAAGAAGAACCAAGGTAAGTGTACCGGAGGTGGTTAGGCAATGGCTTAAGTTCCAAGGTAGGAGGTTCTTCTATGGATGATGTCACCTTTTCATCTAGCTTTCCCCGATAATCCAGAGGTTCAAATTTTTGTGGACATCGTGTGAACTTTGGAGCTGAATCTAGCATTTGGACCCATTCTATCACCATTGAATCATCAAATAATTTTTCACTAACCAATGCGGTTTCAAGAGGGTTTTCAATCACAGATTCACCAAATACCTCTTCAGTTGCTTCTTCAATAAGATCAACTCTTAAGCACTCTTCCTCTTCCTTCGGAAATTTCATAGCCTTGAAAACATTAAAAGTTACTTCTTCATCTTGAACTCTCATTGTTAACTCTCCCTTTTGTACATCAATTAATGTCCTTCCAGTGGCTAAAAACGGTCTTCCAAGGATAATAGGTATGTCTTTATCCTCTTCGTAGTCCAACACAATGAAGTCTGCTGGGAATATGAATTTGTCCACCTTCACTAATATGTCTTCCACAATGCCCCTAGGGTATGTCACTGATCTATCGGCGAGCTGTAGAGATATATTTGTTGGCTTTGGGGTTGGTAATCCCAACTGAGTGTAGATCGAAAGTGGCATCAAGTTAATACTTGCCCCCAAATCACACAAACATCTGTTAAAGAACTGGGGCCCAATCGTGCACGGTATTGAAAGCTACCCGGATCCTTCAACTTCGGTGGTAACTTTCTTTGCAGAATTGCGCTACATTCTTCTGTCAATGCTACTGTTTCGAACTCCCCTAGCTTCCTCTTTCTTGCTAAAATATCTTTCATAAATTTTGCATAACTAGGCATTTGTTCTAAGGCATCTGCGAATGGAATGTTGATTTGTAGCTTTTTGAACACTTCTAAAAATTTTGAAAATTGTCTATTTAATTTCTGCTTTTGAAATCTTTGAGGAAACGGCACAGGTGGTACAACTGTTGTTTGCTTTTCTTCTTGTTGTTTTGTCACAACTTTTTCCTCAGATTTACTTTCTGAATCTCCACTCTCTTGTTCACCATCCTCAGCAGAAATTACTTTCTTGTGTCCGTCCAAATCTGTAGTCAACTCCTTCCCGCTTCTGAGTGTAACTGCCTTACAGTGCTCATTTCCATCATTCCTTGGATTTTTCTCCGTATCACTAGGTAAAGAACCTGGATTTCCAGTATTCATAGCATTAGCCATTTGCCCTATTTGATTCTCCAGATTCTTTATTGCAGCTGCTTGGGTTTTCGTTGTGGTTTCCAACTGAGTTGCAAATCTTGCCATCAATTCTTCCATTTGTGAAAACTTATCAAGTTGTTGAGTTTGTTGCTGTGGCTGAAATCCAGGTGGATATGTTTGCCTTGGAGCTTGAGCTTGTGACTGATTATTACTCCAAGAAAAATTCGGGTGGTTTCTCACTCCTGAATTGTAGTTGTTTGCATAACTGCCCTGCTGCCTGTTATAATTGGAAACAAAATGGACTGATTCAGGATTTATTGCACATTGATCACTTGAGTGGTTACCCGCACATATTTCACATATTGTTTCCATTTTCTGAACTGGTTGTACCTCAAGTGAATCTATCTTCTTTGTAAGAGCAGAAATCTGAGCTGTCATTTGAGCTGACAATGCTGTCATCGCATCCACTTCATACACTCCGACTGTCCTTGGCGGAGTTGTTCTTGCTGTTGGCCATTGATAATTATTAGCTGCCATGGTTTCAAGTAACTCATACCCCTCATCACAATTCTTGGCCATAATAGCTCCTCCTGCTGCAGCATCTATACTCGATCTCACTGTGCTGAATAAACCATTATAAAACGTTTGCACCTGAAGCCATTTAGGAATTCCATGGTGTGGACATTTTCGCAATGAATCCTTGAATCTCTCCCAGGCTTCATATAGTGATTCTGAATCGTGCTGAACGAAAGAGAAGATATCGTTCCGCAACTTTGCTGTTTTTGCAGGTGGGAAAAACTTTGCAAGAAATTTCTGGGCTAAATCATTCCATGTAGCGATCGAGCCTGGTGGTAGTGAATGGAGCCAACTCTTAGCCTTATCTCTGAGGGTAAATGGAAATAGCCTTAGCCTTATTGCATCCTCTGACACATTATTATACTTGAAAGTATCGCAGATTTCTATAAAGCTGACTATGTGATCGTTCGGATCATCGTTTGGTAACCCTCCGAACTGACATGAATTTTGAATCATCTGTATTGTCCCCGATTTTATCTCAAAACTTGTAGCAGTAATGGCAGGTCTCGTAATACTCGACTGAATTTCAGTAACCCGCGGCGTAGCATAATCCCGCAGTGCTTTTTGCTCTTCTTCAGCCATAGTATCTTCCTTATCAAGTGCTTCTTTGGTTTCTTTAACCCACTTACGCAACCGCTGAAATCTTTTCTCGATGTCGTCCTCGTGAGGCAATAAATCTGGCTTCTTCGATCGCGTTTGCATAAACTAGTCAAAAGCACCTGAATAGAACAGAACAGAACAGAAAAAGTTTAAATTAAGATTAACGCTATAAAAATTAATAATGACAAAATATTAAACTAATTTCCCCGGCAACGGCGCCAAAAACTTGTTGCCTAATTTTTAATAGCACTTTTCCACGCAAGTATACGCGTTCAATTGTAATATTCAGCAAGCAAGGATATCGTTCCCACGAGGAAATAGACTAATATTTATCAATTACTAACTCTAATGCAATTAATCCTATTTTAAACTAAGAAAATTTTGTTTATGATTTGAAAATTAAACTTAACAAACTAATAATTAAAAACCAAAATTTCACAAGAATATCTGCAGATTTAACAGGTTAAGATTACAACTTCCCTTGGTATTTCATTCAAACTACTTACTTCCCATTTAAAATAAATCAATTAATATGAATTGTTATCCAAGAATGCTCTATAAATATTCATGCTCTTCTTCCAAAGACACATGAACAAATCCTCCTAAATCCAATCTTTAAGATGCAGAATTATAAGGAACACCCCAGTTAATCAACTCACTATATTCCTATGTGAATCAAGTTAATAAGGGTTTACGCACAAATTCTTTCAATGGATACAAAAGACACATAGGTATATTCCTATCCTACACGCTAATCATATTAACCCTATTCAGATTATATGAACAGATGTTATCATACCCAGATCTCAATCTATACTCCATCTTCCAATTTTATATAGATTATCACAGTAATTGTTGGCCAAACAATTAATCAATAAGCATAAGATATAATAAACAATTCAATAAAAACTAACTTTCATTCAATGGGAAGCTTGCAATTTAAACTACATACCAAGTTCCGTTGCAATCTTAATTAAAATTTAGTTCATGATAGTAATAAAGAAAAACATCATCCAGATAAATAATCCAAACATCCCAGATAGTTACAAAAGATAAAACTAGAGAAGAGAAGAAGAAACTCTGAATTTGCTCTTAAATTCTCTCTTAGATCTTCAGCCTTTGCAATTCTCCTTCGTGCTTTTCTTCCTTGTTCTCTCTGCAAATCTCTTGAAGAAATTGATTGATTCCTTGCAAAATTCGTTCTCCTTCGCTTTTTTAGAGTCCTCTCCTACTTGTATTGGTCTCAGCCCTCATTCAAACTCCTATTTGGCTTCAAAAACCCACTTAACAGCTGCAAAACTCAACTCTCTACGCACATAAGCGCCTAGGCGCTCATCATAGTGCAATTCCAAGCGCCTAGGCGCTTGGCCATGATCTCCTATTTACAGAAATGCCACTCAGCTTTAATTTTCATGATTTTTGACCTTTTTCTTCTCCGAAATGACCAATTCGTCCCTCCAACTCCAACCTACAACAAATAAACACAAAACACATAAAAAGATCCTAAAAAAACAATTAAATATAACAATAATTAAGTTTAATAATACCAGATTCATAGGTATAAAACCTACTCATCAGACTCTCATCATAATCAACGTAAACAGATCATTTTCACAATTTAATAAGGAATGAATATAAAGGACCATTCACCATGCATGTGGTAATTCACATAGACAAGCTATTCCAACAGAATAATAAAGAATAGAATAACAGAAGGATTCACCATGCATGCGATAAAGACCGCACAAACAGGTTATTCCCAACAGAATAATAAAGAACAGAATCAGGTCAGGCGTGATCCGCACCGACAGGATATTTCAACAGAATAATAAAGAACGGAACCAGATCAGGCGAAATTCGCACCGACAAGATATTCTAACAGAATAATAAATAATGGAACCAGGTCCAGCGTAAACGCACAGACAGTATATTCCGATAGAATAATAAATAATGGAACCAAGTCCGGCGTAAAACGCACAGACAGGATATTCCGACAGAATAGTAAAGAATGGAATAATAGAAGAATTTCACCATGTATGCAGTACTTTGGATATAAAGGTTATTCCAACATAATAATAAAGAATGGAATAACAGAAAAAGTTCACCATGTATACGGTACTTCGCATAAACAGGTTATTCCTACATAATAATAAAGAATGGAATAACAGAAGTTCTCTTCATGAATAAGAAAGAAATAATACCCCTTACCTCAAAAGAAAACTGGATACTAGAATAGTGAGGTAGCAAACTTCTCTTCTTCTTTCTCTCTATAATAATTGCTCTATAGCTTTTGTGAATTGGTGAGAAATGAAGGAAGAATGAGCTTCTATTTATAAGAAAATATAGTTTCGATAATTGCACGTTTTGGGGCTTAAAATATTATAGTACAATACCTCCAACTTTTCTTTCATTTTTAATTCAGTCATACAAGTATTATCAAACTTGCACCACCTCCTCTAATAGTAAATCATGTGAATCAATAGTAAATCACGTGACTCAATAATTCTAAACATGTGAAAAAATTAATTACAGTATAGTACCTCCATCTATACCTCTATTTTTAACTTAATCATGCAAGTATCATCAATCTTGCACCAACTCCCCTAATAGTATAAAAATGTGATTCAATAGTACACACATGTGAACAAATAGTTATATGAGCATGTGAATTAGTAGCAATTAATTGCTCATTTACCCGATTAATTACCCGATTGGTCAATATAACTTCTAGACATCAATTACTATTGAAATAAATGTCTATATCCACTAACACTAACAATCCCAACACAATAGAAATATTTTTCTCAAAAATTTTATTTTTGAAATTTTGAAGTTTGACTTTTTTTCAAAAAAGTCAACTGTTGACTTTTTTGACCAAAAAGTCAACCTCGTAAAATTTTGTGTTTATAGTCTATTTCTAGTAATTTCATCATTTTGGACTCAAATATCACGTCTGTGTCTCCAAATTCAACTCTGAACTCAAATTCGATTATAATAACATTCATCATTAATATCATAACTCACAATATTTAACAACCAGGTCGTTCCCAGGAAAGAGGGGGCTTTCCAATAAGGATTTCTCCCTATTGGCGCGCAATTAGGTGACCAAACCTCTCCTTGATAAAACTTCTAGACATTGTAAATATTGCAATTTAATAATATGAATAACTTTGTCGTCTCAATTATTGATTTAATAATATATCATATAATGCAGATGATACTATGACAATAATCGAATCAATAATATGAGAGATATGACGCAGCAATTACTATAGCAATAATTGAGTATAACTGAGTGACTTCTCACGTAAGCATCAATAATCAATACCGTGTGCTACTATGCAACCACGCGTATTACTGTACTTTTACTACCGGGTAGTTCAACAGTTTTAACGGTAAAACTTCCGTCGTTATTTTAAAAAAATATTTTTTGTCGTTTTCTCAATCTAATAATAATTCCGTTGTTAGGTCCACCAATGATTGTGCCGTCGTACGAATATTTCCTATTAATATGAATATTCCCCGACCAATCGAATATTATATAACAACTTGCGTACTTTGTAAAATTTATAAATACTACCCACAACTATAACGTTATCTCAAATCCACACCAAAATTTTGAAAAAAATATTTCGAGAAAATTAAATCTTTATTCGTAAAATCCGGGGTCTCACAATCTCCCCTCCTTATAAAATTTCGCCCTCGAAATTTACGTACGTACCTGGTATGACGAATAGGTGAGGATACCTTGAATACCTTTATCGTCAAAAACATTAAATTCATCTTTGCAATACGGCCAAAGATATTCATTAACAATTCATCTTTGCACTACAGGCCAACTGTATAACCAATAATCAACAGTTCATCTTTGCACTTTAGGCCAAAGATATACAACTGTAAAACCAATAATGCTGAGACTCGGCTTAATAGTATCACGACCACGAATTCTCCATGCACTACGGGCCAAGGATATTCGTGTTTTTAATTACGGTCATGATTATACCGAATAATCTCTGGTCATAATCATAACAAGTCCGTCTATGCACTACGGGCCAAAGATGACTTTTACCACATCATTTGTAACATTACGGTCATGATTATACCGAATAATCCCTGGTCATAATCTTACCAAGTCCATCTATGAACTATAGACTACAGATGACTTTTAACAAAATATAAATATGATGAGTAGTTAATCAATCGATTCCTAAAATCACATCAAAGACAAGTATTTTCAAAGAGATAAGATCGACAGGTAATGTGAAAGTGTCGATTTGAAACAAGATTTATAAACAGTGGAGGTAACGAAAGTTTCTCCTAACGAAGTTTCAACCAATAAGTCAAAGTCTAACTTCTCAGGAGTTAAATTTAAACGTTGAACACAACTAGGTGAAATACAAGAGTGTGTAGAACTAGTATCGAATAAGATATAGACTTCGCAAGAGTTTATAATTAACTTACCCGTAATAACTTCGTTCGGGTTTCTTGACAAACTCTCTCACTTAAACTACCGGATTGGAGTTTGCTATAGGGTACATTCCACCCTTAAGTGCTTCGTCACATTCCTAATCCATGATTTGAATTATTATTCTCCGATCCATATCGAATTGGGGTTGATCTCTCTATACAGGGTAATTCTGAATTCGATGTTGGATTCTCCCAATTGTTGTCCAAAAAGCAAAATCCATTTCATCTATTTTGACTTTATTGAATCGGACGTCTTTTTTGACAATATCAACACGTCGTGCGGCTTTTACCCACTAATCATCTATTCTCCTTCGTTCAGTTATTTCTGCTTTCATTAGATCTTTGATCAAAGCATTCTCAAATTCCAGCTCTAATATCTTATACTCTGCCAAAGAGTGCTTCTGTTCAAGCATCGCACATCGGGTAACACAATTTTGAATTGTTTCATCTCTTTGCTCTACAACCACCTGTCGTTCTTTCGCCTGCTCTTCTAACTCATGAATACAATTTTGTACTTCTAAATTTTGATAAATAAAATTCTTCAAATAAATTTTCCTCTTCTTCCTCACTCTCAACTCCAACCTCTACGACTAGCTCGGGTGCAACTATTAGTTCTTCACTCACCACGTAGATATCTCTAATTTCTTCTTCGTCTGACATCACATTAATCTGGTTAGGGATTAAAGGTGTCTCAATGGTCTCATTCACTCCATTGCTAACATTTTCAGCTGCCATTTTCAAACACTGTCACAAAACAAGAGTTAATTGACATATCACATATTATCCCTATACTCTGACCGACCAATTAAATACCAAATAAACTTAGGTAGGTCATACTAGCGAAGGAATTCCCCGTCTCTCCCCTCCTAGTTTTTATCTCACATCTCAACCAAGGATCATATCCCTAAGCTTTGATACCAACTGTGACGCCCCAAAAATTAGGTATTCATCACCCATCTTGAGTCGCCAAATACATGGTACAAAATTCAAATATAACTTAATAATACAGCTGTCGTGTAAAGTACAACGAAAAATAAACCAAGAGTTTTAATAAGAATATTATCATCTAGACAATATCCACACTCAACGGAGTCCTCATTATATTTATTGTCATACTATTTAACAGAATAGTGAGGACTACTAATGCTATCATCTGGACCATCACTCCGTTCTCTGACTAGTCCCGGCTACGTTCTCATTTTCTGAAGAGAACAGTGAAAGAAGGGGTGAGCTCAACTAGCCCAGTAAGAAATATTATGACTAAGATAATATAGAATAAATTATCATTAGTCTTCAATAATGTTAAACTGATAAAATACAATAGACATCAAGTTTAACTGCAGCGGAACAAGCAATCCATTAGAAAAGTCAAGTAGAGAATAAAATCTACTATCTTCTATGATTTAAAAAGGTTTTTCATCAATTTTTATTGCTGAGACTCAGCTTAATAAATAAACCACATCTTCGAATCATTCTTACGGGCCAAGGATATTCATTAAATCATCAATGGTCATGACTATACTAAATAATCCCTAGTCATAATCATACCAAGTCCATCTCTGCATGTAAACCAAAGATATACAACTATAAAACAAACAACCAACATTCCATCTTTGCACGTAAACCAAAGATATACAATTCAATAATCCACAGTCCATCTTTTCACGTAAGCCAAGATAACTTTTATCACCATATACGCATGAGGATGATGACAATGATATAAACATTAATCAACTGAAAACAAGGATAAATATTAAAGACTTTAAATTTATCCAAATATTATCAATCACATAATAAATTCATAATCTAATATTATTAATATCATAACAATATTTTAATCACGTCTTAAACTTATAAACAATTTATTTCAATTGTTTATACTTTACCAAATAATACATTTAATCATTCAAAAATACCATACTCCTAAGATTTCATCACCAATGATCAAATCCCTTATCAAAAATCTGTATATACCTTATATAGGATTTTCAAGCCATAAAATCCTATTTTCCAACTTTGTTACTTCACATAACATATTTAACTCATATGTTCGTAACTAAACCATTTTCATGAAAAATACCAAATCAGTTCCAAAAATATTTTTTTTCTGAGATTTAACATAATATAGTCCCATAAAGAACATATATTTTTTTCGAAATTTTTAAAATTCATTTACTATTTTTCAAAAATCAATTTCCAATTAATTCCTTAAGAATTTAGCTACCTCAAGTTTAACTCCAAAATTCCCAAATCTTGGAAGGATCTTACACATGTTAACGTGAGCTTCCAGTTTAAATTTCATGGTCATCGGAGTTATAGAACTCCGGTTATAGCATCTTTCGTCGGAAAAACCTAAATATTGAAATTGTCATAACTTGCTCATTTTAAGTCGGAATGAGCTCATTTTTGGACAGGAGGTTCTTTATACCATATACTTTAATGTCCCAAAAGACCAAAATTTTTCTCATAAATTAAGTGGCCGAAACAGCCCTTCTAAAATCTGGATAGTAGCATTTCGGTAATTTCCAGCTTTTTCATCCTTTACTAAAATCAGTCCACACGAAAATCTACAACACCTTTTCCAGTGATTTCACTTGGAGATGATTCAAAACTCATAGATCTAACTCTAGAACTTAACCACACTCAAAAATTCAAAATATAATAGGAGATATGGTCAATTGAATTTCATGTTCCATTTTTTCCAAAATCTAATTTTCAACCCTTTGTTATTTTTAAGAAACTTTTATGTTTTCATACAATAACCAACATAACTCATCATAACACTTACTAATACCACATATACCCATGATTTTCATCAGTCCAATGCTTTTATTATGACTCTCATCATAATCAACGTAAACAGATCATTTCCACAATTTAATAAGGAATGAATATAAAGGACCATTCACCATGCATGTGGTAATTCACATAGACAGGTTATTCCAACAGAATAATAAAGAATAGAATAACAAAAGGATTCACCATGCATGCGATAGAGATCGTACAAACAGGTTATTCCCAACAGAATAATAAAAAACAGAATCAGGTCAGGCGTGATCCGCACCGACAGGATATTTCAACAGAATAATAAAGAACGGAACCAGGTCAGGCGAAATTCGCACGGACAAGATATTCCAACAGAATAATAAATAATGGAACCAGGTCCGGCGTAAACGCACAGACAGTATATTCTGACAGAATAATAAATAATGGAACCAAGTCCGGCGTAAAACGCACAGACAGGATATTCCGACAGAATAGTAAAGAATGGAATAATAGAAGAATTTCACCATGTATGCAGTACTTTGGATATACAGGTTATTCCAACATAATAATAAAGAATGGAATAACAGAAGAAGTTCACCATGTATACGTTACTTCGCATAAACAGGTTATTCCTACATAATAATAAAGAATGGAATAACAGAAGTTCTCTTCATGAATAAGAAAGAAATAATACCCCTTACCTCAAAAGAAAACTGGATACTAGAATAGTGAGGTAGCAAACTTCTCTTCTTCTTTCTCTCTATAATAATTGCTCTATAGCTTTTGTGAATTGGTGAGAAATGAAGGAAGAATGAGCTTCTATTTATAAGAAAATATAGTTTCGATAATTGCACGTTTTGGGGCTTAAAATATTATAGTACAATACCTCCAACTTTTCTTTCATTTTTAATTCAGTCATACAAGTATTATCAAACTTGCACCACCTCCTCTAATAGTAAATCATGTGAATCAATAGTAAATCATGTGACTCAATAGTTCTAAACATGTGAAAAAATTAATTACAGTATAGTACCTCCATCTATACCTCTATTTTTAACTTAATCATGCAAGTATCATCAATCTTGCACCAACTCCCCTAATAGTATAAGAATGTGATTCAATAGTACACACATGTGAACAAATAGTTATATGAGCATGTGAATTAGTAGCAATTAATTGCTCATTTACCCGATTAATTACCTGGTTGGTCAATATAACTTCTAGACATCAATTACTATTGAAATAAATGTCTATATCCACTAACACTAACAATCCCAACACAATGGAAATATTTTTCTCAAAAATTTTATTTTTGAAATTTTGAAGTTTGACTTTTTTTCAAAAAAGTCAACTGTTGACTTTTTTTGACCAAAAAGTCAATCTCATAAAATTTTGTGTTTATATTCTATTTTTACTGATTTCATCGTTTCGGATTCAAATATCACGTCTGCGTCTCGAAATTCAACTTCGAACTCAAATTTGATTATAATAACATTCATCATTAATGTCATAACTCACAATATTTAACAACTAGGTCGTTCCCAAGAAAGAGGGGGTTTTCCAATAAGGATTTCTCCCTATTGGCGCGCAATTAGGTGACTAAACCTCTCCTTGACAGAACTTCTAGACATTGTAAATATTGCAATTTAATAATATAAATACATTTGTCATCTCAATTATTGATTTAATAATATATCATATAATGTAGATGATACCGTTACAATAATCGAATCAATAATATGAGAGATATGATGCAACAATTACTATAGCAATAATTGAGTATAACTGATTGACTTCTCACGTAAGCATTAATAATCAATATCATGTGCTACTATGCAACCACGCGTATTACTGTACTTTTACTACCGGATAGTTCAACAGTTTTAACGGTAAAACTTCCGCTTTTATTTTAAAAAAATATTTTTGTCATTTTCTTAATCCAACAATAATTCCGTTGTGGGGTCCACCAATGATTGTGCTGTCGTACGAATATTCCCTGTTAAAACGAATATTCCCCGACCAATCGAGTATTATATAACAACTTGCGTACTTTGTAAAATTTATAAATATTATCCACAACTATAACGTTATCTCAAATCCACACCAAAATTTTGAAAAAAAATATTTCGAGAAAATTAAATCTTTATTCGTAAAATCTGGGGTCTCACATTTACTCTCTTAGAGGTTCAAGAAACATGATATTACACATGGCTTTAATAGTACAAAGTGATTATTATGCTCACCGTAAAGGGAGGTTTGTGTGTGTATGATAGCTTCGGTCATATCATTTGAAATAGAGGTTCAATCTATGGACACCATCTATTTTGATATGATTTTGAGTTGTTTATACTAAAAAAGGTTCAATGTTCGTCACACCTTCTATTATGCATACAAACCTTAGAGTTGATAGATAAAGAATTATTTGAAGAAAAGTAGTTTTTCAAACAAGTGGGGTATTGTTATTGCACCTTTTCATACATGAGTTTTGATCAATTTGGGGATTAATTTAAACCCATTAATTAATTGAATTTATATTATATTAAAAGTGCATTTGATAGTCTATTACAAGGAGATTAATAGAGAGCAATATATGGTTCAAGTGGGAATTATATATTATGTTTTAATTGTATCCATAGTGGAGTACATGAAGAGGTTCATTGTTATTTAAGAAAACTATTTTCTTTAAGTCCCACATTGAGTAGGAAAAAAACTATTTAATACTTTATAAGTATATGTGGAATAGTTTAATTCACTAGTGGTACTAAAGAAAAAGCTCGGATTTGGACAAAATGACGTGGTGCAAAGCACCACCCGCCTGCGTCCCGTGACCCGGGGGCCGGGGTACGGGTTCGCGTCGCAAGTAGCATTGACGCTTTAGGCGCACTTTGAACTTCACATGTGTGCATCGTTGCTAGGAGCCTCGCCTGAGCCAAGAGTCTATTTTTTATCTTGAACGAGATTAATCATTATGGATACAAACAGTTTTAAAACTATTATAAACTGATCTGCGTTTATTACATCATTTACTTAGTAAACTGATGTTTTAATTACAATTCAATTTTTTATCAGTTTTAAAAACTGAACAGTCTTTGCTTCTTCTTCCTCTGATCAGCCTTTACAAAGCAACATAAATTGAGATTATCAGTGAGTTGCTATCACTGAAAAATTAGATAAGACTTGACATATATTCGTGAGGTGAATTGCTAGTAGCCTTAAGCAAACCTTAGTGGTAAGGGGCAATAAACACCTTAAGGACAGAGAATACCCGTGTCAAATCCTTGTTTCTTTTAATCTGTATTCATTTTACTTTTTTAATAAGTACCAAGCCCTACGCATGTGTTTCTTGAAGCGATAAATATATTCGCTAGTCATAGTTATTTTTGTGGTATATGGTACTTAAAGTGGTCTACTTACAAATTAAGACGTAGTGCCTGTTTGACACAACGGTGCAGTGACTTAAAAGCACTTTCATACAAGAGAAAACACTTTCTCCAATAGTTCTACTAATGAAAGGTCGAACTGTGGAAAGACTTCAACATCTTAAAAAATGTTCTCTTTCTTTTCCTCCAGACACTAACTTACTGGAACAAATGTTTTGAAGAGCAAAATCTATATGCTAAATTTTCCAGATGGAATTCATAAAAAATATAGTTCTCTACCCTCGATTCTGCTATTTACTAAAATAATATATATTTTTGGGATGGATAAAAACAATATAAAGAACAAGTAGTGCTGGTTAATGGACCTAAATCGGAGCGCCCATAGAGCGAACGACCTATTGGCATAACTATATGGTTCATTGTCTAGATACAATGAACATATATATATTTCTCCATTTATATCTTAGGAGTTATATATATATTTGTGAGACCCCAAATTTTATGAATAAATATTTAATTTTTTCAAAATATTTTTTTATATTATGGTGTGGATTTGATATAATGTTATAGTTGTGGGTAATATTTATAAATTTTACAAAGTATACAAGTTGTTATATAATATTCGATTGGTCGGGGAATATTCTTTTTGTCAGAAAATATCTGTACGACGGCACAATCATTGGTAGACCCCATAACAGAAGTATTGTCGTAGTTAGAAAACAACAGAATTATCTTCTTATAAAAATAACGGCGAAAGTGTTACAGTTAAAACTGTTGAACTACCCGGTAGTAAAAGTACAGTAATACGCATGGTTGCATAGTAGCACACGGTATTGATTATTGATGCTTATGTAAGAAGTCACTCAGTTATACTCAATTATTGCTAAAGTAATTGTTGCATCATATCTCTCATATTATTGATTCAATTATTGTCATAGTATCATTTACATAATATGTTATATTATTAAATCAATAATCAAGACGACAAAGTTATTCATATTATTATTTGCAATATTGACAATGTCTAGAAGTTCTGTCAATGAGAGGTTTGGTCAACTAATTGCGCGCCAATAAGGAGAAATCCTTATCGGAAAGCCCCCTCTTTCCTGGGAACGACCTGTTTGTTAAATATTGTGAATTATAATATTAATGATGAATAAATTTGTGTTGATCAAAGATGAAATTGATAGTTCCATTGTGTTGAAATTATTAGTTTTAGTGAAAATTGACATTTATTTCGATAATAATTGATGTCTAGAGGTTATATTGACCAATCAGGTAATTAACCAGATAAATAAGCTATTAATTGCTATTGATTCACATGATTATAACTATTTATTCACATGTGTGTACTATTGATTCACATTCATTTACTATTAGGGGAGTTGGTGCAATATTGATAATATTTGCATGACTAAGTTAAAAATGGAGGTATAGATGGAGGTATTATACTGTAATTCATATTTTCACATGTCTAGAACTATTGATTCACATGATTTAATATTAGGGGAGATGGTGCAATTTTGATAATACTTGCAGGACTAAATTAAAAATGAAGGAAAAGAGGAAGGTATTATACTGTAATATTTCGAGCCCTAAAACGTGCAATTATCGAAACTATATTTTCCTATAAATAGAAACTCATTCCTCCATTATTTTTCACCAATCCACTAAAGCTATAGAGCAATTATTATAGAGAAAAATTATAGAGAGAAAGAAGAAAAGAAGTATGCTACCTCACTATTCTAGTATCTAGTCTTCTTTTGAGGTAAGGGATATTATTTCTTTCGTATTCATGAAGAGAATTATTTTCTTTCAATACTCGTAAGAGCTGTTATTCCATTCTTTATTATTCTATTGGAATAACCTGTCTGTGTTGTCTATCGCATTCATGGTCAATTCTTCTGTTATTCTATTCTTTATTATTATGTTGGAATAACTTGTCTATGCGATGTACCACATACATGGTGAAATTCTTCTGTTATTCCATTCTTTATTATTCTGTTGAAATAACTTGTCTGTGCTGTCTATCGCATGCCTGATGAATTCTATTGTTATTCCATTCTTTATTATTCTGTTGGAATATCCTGTCTGTGCAGATTACGCATGACCTGGTTCCATTCTTTATTATTCTGTTGGGAATAACCTGTCTGTGCGGTCTATCGCATGCATGGTGAATTCTTCTGTTATTCCATTCTTTATTATTTTGTTGGAATAACATGTCTATGTAGATTACCGCATGCATGGTGAATGATCCTTCGTATTCATTCTTTATTAAATTGTGGAAATGATCTGTCTACGTGGATTACCGCATGGCGGGTGAAAATTCATATGCAGTTTCGTATATTCTATTATACTCGTCTGAGATATCATTTCTTTTGTACTCGTCATGAAATATCATTTTCTTTGGTATTTTTCTTTTACGAGTTACTATTCACGAGTTACTATTCACCCTAGTATTATTCACTCGGGTATTCGGGGCACTTTTTATGCCGAAGTACTATTCATGAGTTACTATTAATGGGTTACTATTCACCCAATTACTATTCACCCAAATATTATTTACTCAGGTATTTGGAGTACTTTTCATGCCTGGTACTATTCACGAGGTACTATTCTCGAATTACTATTCACGGGGTACTATTTACTCGAAAAATATATTTTTTTTCTATCAAAATTATTTTTGGTACATAAATATTATTCTTGAATTTTACTCCATAAAGTAGTATCATGTTGACAATTTGGACGTTATTGATTTCTGGATAAATTAAATTATAAATCTTTAAACTTTATCCTTGAACTTGTTTTATTGAATTATTATATCACTGTCATCATCCTCATGCCTATATTGTGATTAAAGTCATATTTGGCTTACGTGCATAGATGGACTTAGTATGATTATAACCGGGGATTATTCGATAGCCGTGGTGCAGGGATGATGTGGTTTATTTATTAAGCTGAGTCTCAGTGATAAAGTTGATGAAAAACTTTTAAAATCATATAAGATAATAGATTTTATGCTCTACTTGACTCTTCTAATGGATTGCTTATTTCCGCTGTAGTTGTTGATCTAAAACTTGTTGTCTATTGTATTCTATCAGTTGTTATACTGTTGAAGGCTAAGATAATTTATTCTGCATTATCTTAGTCATAATATTTCTAACTGGGCTAGTTGAGCTCACCCTTTCTTTCATTGTTCTCTTCAGGAAATGAGAATATAACTGGGATGAGTCAGGGAATAGAGTGATGGTCCGGGATAAATGGCTTTAGTAGTCCTCACTATTCTATGGAATAATGTGATAATAATTGTAATGAAGACACCATTGAGTGTGGATATTGTCTAGATGAAAATATTCTTGTTTAAACTCTCAGCTATGTTTTGTCGTATTTTACACGACTGTTGTATAATTAAGTTGTATTTGAATTTATGTACCATGTATCTGGCGACTTAAGATAGGTGATGTATACCTATTTTGGGGGCGTCACGGTTGGTATCAAAGCTTAGGGATTTGATCCCTGGTTGAGATGTGAGACAAGAACTAGGAGGGGAGAGACGGGGAATTCCTTCGCTTGTATGACCTACCTAAGTTTATTTGGTATTTAATTGGTCGGTCATTGTATATGGATAATATGTGATATGTTAATTAACCCTTATTTTGTGATAGTGTTTGAAAATGGCATCTGAAAATGTTGTGGTCAGCAATGAAGCACATGAGACCATTGAGTCACCAACGATCAATACCCAGGATAATGTGCAACAGAAAGACAATAATCCTCAGGTAAATAACAACACCGATCAAATGATGAATGATGGGATGTTCTGAGGCTTTAAGCAATTTATGCAACATCAGGTAAGAGAGAATCCTGTTCAAAATATAGGTGGAAATAATGGTAACCCACGGTCGGTCACCGCTAAGCAGTTCAAGGAGCTGGGACTGCCAGAGTTTTTGGGAGAGCCAGAACCACTTAAAGCGGAGACGTGGATAAAGCAGATCACAAAGAAATTTGATGTCTTGGGATGCTCCGAGGAGCAAAAGGTTCCCTTTACCGCCTTCATGTTGCGAGCAGAGGCAGATTACTGGTGGGAATCTGTAAAGCGTACTCAGCCTGCCGCACTGAACATATCTTGGGAGAAGTTCCAAGAACTGTTCAACGACAAGTACTTTCCCGGAAGTATTCGTCATATGAAGGAGGTGGAGTTTATCAAGTTGGAGCAAAACAATATGACTGTGTCACAGTACGAGGCTAAATTTGCAGAGTTATCCCGGTTTGCATCGCATTTGGTCGATAATGAGGAGCGAATGACGAGAATGTTTCTAAGAGGTTAGAAACTCGATATATGTCAATACCTCATTTCTCACAAACTTTGTTTATATTTAGATGTTGTGAATAGGACTCAGTTATTGGAGCGCGATAGTGAGTCAGCACAACCAAAAGGTAACGAGCAACAACACGATAATAATCGTACCAGTGGCAACGGCTATCGGAACAATGATAACCATCGTGGGGGAAATTATCATGCCAAAAATGGTAACCACTTCGGTGGGAATTATGGCCAAGATAATAGGAGTGGAAATTTTAAGAAGAGAAGGTTCAACAACGATGGAAAGACAGCAGCACCAACACCCGTTTTCAAGGAAGGAGAACGACCACCAATTGTATGCTTCAAATGCGGAGGGGAGGGACTTATCAGTCCAAACTGTATGATGCAGTCCAAAGCATGTTACAATTGTGGAAAAGAAGGTCACCTAGCCCGATTTTGTCGTGCACCAAAGTCAAGTCCAGCTGGGACGGTGGCACCAAAGGCGGATACACAAAAAACAAAGTCGGTGGTTTCAGGAAGAGCATTTTTCGTGACTTCTCAAAAAGCGAGTAACCCGAACGAAGTTAGCACGGGTTAGTTAATTATAAATTCTTGCGAAGTCTATACTTTATTAGATACCGGTTCTACCCATTCTTTAATCTCTCTTGCTTGCACTCAACATTTAAATTTGACCCCAGAGAAGTTAGACTTTGACTTATTGGTTGAAACTTCGTTAGTAGAAACCTTCGTTACCTCCACTGTTTATAAATCTTTTTGATTCAAATCGACACTTTCATGTTACCTGTCGATCTTATCTCTTTGAAAATACTTGCCTTTGATGCGATTTTAGGAATCAATTGGTTAACTACTCATCATGCTTTTCGTAAGGTTGTTAGCTTTCATATTCCTAACCAACCTATTATGCGAATTCAAGCAACTAAAGTTAATCATTGTCATATCAAGTCATAAGTAAAGAGCCCCGAGCCTTTCGCTGGTGACTTCTTTGTGTGGAATGCACCGAAGCCAGACTTTCTGTAGGGGAAGCCGTGAATGACGATGGAAAGTTGATAGGTATCAATGTGACGTACTATCCAAGTCTTGGATGAGAGTCACAGTTTTAAATGATATTTTTATTGTTAATAAATTTCCTGACGTATTCTTGAAGACTTCTTAGCCTACCCCAGAGCGTGAAATCGAATTTTGTATTGACCCCAGTACAAAACCCATTTCTAGATCCCTTAAATATTTCTTCAACCAAAACAAACGTATAATGCGCCAAAGACGTTGGCTCGAGCTGTTGAAGATTACGACTATACCATTCAATATCATCGTGGAAAAGAGAACGTGGTAGCTGGCGCGTTGAGTAGAAGATTGTATGTGTTTACAAGTGCAATGTTGTTAACTCAAAAACCCATTTCGTATAACTTACAAATGATGAAGATAGAGTTAAAGACTCTAGGGACCCACGTGAAGATAACGAATATACGATTAGAATCGACTTTAATTGATAAATTTTAAGCCGCTCAAACTACACACCTGAAGCTGATGAATATGAAGAAGAAGGTTCAAGAGGGCGTTATTCTAGAAGCAAGAGTTGATGAAGAGAAGAAATCTCAACCCTCGATTTAATTAGCCCATTTAAAATCCTCGATCGAGTAGGAACTGTGGCCTATAAACTCGTTTTACCGCCAAGTATGTCGCGTGTTCATAACGATTTTTTTTTTCACGTATCGATGTTACGTAATTATGTGGATGACCCAAACCACATTATTGAATTAGAACTAGACGAGATAAGAGAAGATTTAACGTATGAAGAGATACGTATTATTAAATCAATAATTGAGAGGGTAAAGTTATTCATAATATTATTTGCAATATTGACAATGTCTAGAAGTTCTGTCAGGGAGAGGTTTGGTCACCTAATTGCGCGCCAATAAGGAGAAATCCTTATCGGAAAGCCCCATCTTTCCTGGGAACGACCTGTTTGTTAAATATTGTGAATTATAATATTAATGATGAATACTTTTGTATTGATTAAAGATGAAATTGATAGTTCTATTGTGTTGGAATTATTAGTTTTAGTGAAAATCGACATTTATTTTGATAATAATTGATGTCTGGAGATTACATTGACCAATCAGGTAATTAACCGAGAAATTAATTGCTATTGATTCACATAATTATAACTATTTGTTCACATGTGTGTACTATTGATTCACATTCATTTACTATTAGGGGAGTTGGTGCAAGATTGATAATATTTGCATGACTAAGTTAAAAATGGAAGTATAGATGGAGGTACTATACTGTAATTCATATTTTCACATGTCTTAAACTATTTATTCACATGATTTACTATTGATTCACATGATTTAATATAAGGGAAGATGGTGCAAGTTTGATAATACTTGCAGGACTAAATTAAAAATGAAAGAAAAGAGGAAGGTATTATACTGTAATATTTCGAGCCCTAAAATGTGCAATTATCGAAACTATATTTTCCTATAAATAGAAGCTCATTCCTTCATTATTTTTCACCAATTCACTAAAGCTATAGAGCAATTATTATAGAGAGAAAGAAGAAGAGAAGTCTGCTACCTCACTATTCTAGTATTCAGTCTTCTTTTGAGGTAAGGGGTATTATTTCTTTCGTATTCATGAAGAGAATTATTTTCTTTCAATACTTGTAAGAGCTGTTATTCCATTCTTTATTATTCTGTTGGAATAACCTGTCTGTGCGGTCTATCGCATTCATAGTCAATTCTTCTGTTATTCCATTATTTATAATTATGTTGGAATAACCTGTCTATGCGAAGTACCGCATACATGGTGAAATTCTTCTTTTATTCCATTCTTTATTATTCTGTTGGAATAACCTGTCTGAGTGGTCTATCGCATGCCTGATGAATTCTGTTGTTATTCCATTCTTTATTATTCTGTTGGAATATCCTGTCTGTGCAGATTACGCATGACCTGGTTCCATTTTTATTATTTTGTTGGAATATCCTGTCTGTGCTGATTACGCATGACCTGGTTCCATTCTTTATTATTCTGTTGGGAATAACCTGTCTGTGTAGTCTATCGCATGCATGGTGAATTCTTTTGTTATTCCATTTTTTATTATTCTGTTGGAATAACCTGTCTATGTGGATTATCGCATGCATGGTGAATGATCCTTCGTATTCATTCTTTATTAAATTGTGGAAATGATCTGTCTACGTGGATTACCGCATGACAGGTGAAAATCCATTTGCAGTTTCGTATATTTCATTATACTCGTCTGAGATATCATTTCTTTTGTACTCGTCATAAAATATCATTTTCTTTGGTATTTTTCTTTTACGAGTTCTATTCACGGGTTACTATTCACCCAGTTACTATTCACACTAGTATTATTCACTCAAGTATTCGGGGTACTTTTCTTGTCGGAGTACTATTCACGGGTTACTATTCACCCAAATATTATTCACTCGGGTATTTGGAGTACTTTTCATGTCGAGATACTATTCACAAGGTACTATTCCCGAAGTATTATTCACAGGGTACTATTCACGGGATACTATTTATCCGAAAAATATATTTCTTTTCTGTCTAAATTATTTTTGGTACATGCATATTATTCTTGAATTTTACTCCACAAAGCAGTATTATGTTGACAATTTGGACGTTATTGATTTCTGGATAAATTAAATTATAAATCTTTAAACTTTATCCTCGAACTTGTTTTATTGAATTATTATGTCATTGTCATCATCCTCGAGCTTATATTGTGATTAAAGTCATCTTTAGCTTACGTGCATAGATGGACTTTGTATGATTATGACCAGGGATTATTCGGTATAATCATGATCGTAATGTGACGAATGTTGTGGTAAAAGTCCTCATTGGCCTGTAGTTCATTGATGGACAGTTTTTGGCATGATTATGACCAAGGAGTATTCGGTATAATCATGACCATTGATGATTACATGAATATCCTTGGTCGTGGTGCAGGGATGATGTGGTTTATTTATTAAGCTAAGTCTCAGCGATAAAGTTGATGAAAAACTTTTTAAATCACAGAAGATAGTAGATTTTATGCTCTACTTAACTCTTCTAATGGATTGCTTATTTTCGCTGCAGTTGTTGATCTAAAACTTGTTGTCTATTGTATTATATCAGTTGTTATACTGTTGAAGGCTAAGGATAATTTATTATGCATTATCTTAGTCATAATATTTCTTACTGGGCTAGTTGAGCTCACACTTTCTTTCATTATTCTCTTCAGAAAATGAGAATATAGCTGGGACGAGTCGGGGAATGGAGTGATGGTTCAGGATAAATGGCTTTAGTAGTCCTCACTATTCTACGGAATAATGTGATAATAATTATAATGAGGACACCATTGAGTGTGGATATTGTCTAGATGACAATATTCTTGTTTAAACTCTCAGCTATGTTCTGTCGTATTTTACACGACTATTGTATAATTAAGTTGTATTTGAATTTATGTACCGTGTATCTGACGAATCAAGATGGGTGACGTATACCTATTTTGGGGGCATCACAATATATATATATATATATATATATATATATATATATATATATATATATATATATATATATATATATATATATATATATATATATAAACTATGGATGTTATATATATTAACTTGGAGTTATATATTAAACATGAGAGCTATATGTATATTAACTCTTGTTTAATATATATAAATTACACTTCCTTTATCTTGTATATATAAAGGAGAGGGCTGATTATTTTGGAATAACATATAACACACAAATAAAGATTAACAACTATTCTTTATAAGCCATTAAAAGTCTCTTATGCTTGAAAGTTTTGTAGTTAATTGAACTGTGGAAGATATATTTAGTACTCTTGATAACGTAATCCAAATTATCGTTGAGGGTATTGTTCATAGAGCACATGATTCTAGTAGTTCATTGTTGCGGGCATACACTTCAAAAAGTAACTAGAAAATTTTAATTTTCCTGTTTATATCTGTTGCATGTATGCTCAATGTTATTGCATTGGTATCGGAGCTATCTTGTGCTAGAATTCGTGCTATACATGTCCGTGATGTCATGCATGTGCTTTATATTTTTTGCTATAAAAAAAAATTTAAATAGCGTGATAATGGTAGAATATGTTAGAGATATTATTTGAGCATGAAATTTCAGTATGTTTTAGCTTATATGATGATTATATACCTACAAAATTTTGTGTTAATTGGTTTTGTATTTTGGGAGAAATTTCAAATCTTAGTTGGTTGTTAAGGTTTTTTTTAAATCCAAAACTATTTTTCCTTGAACTTTAAATCAACTTTCTGATCATATGGTTGTGTATAAATTTTTGATAAGAATCCATAGATATATTATTTACATTTTTTGGACTTAAAACAAATTAGTTATGACCATCTTAAAAAAGGGTATCAAATTTTAATTTGATATCTATAAACCCTAGCTGGTGGTTAAAGATGATGATGTGACAGACACATCATTGCCATGTGGTGGCTCCTGATTGGCTCAGCGTCCTGACATGTGTCAATTAAATAAGCCACATCAGCGACATGTGGCAGTTGACAAAGTCGCAAGGTCACGCGTAAGCTGTTACGTGACCCAATCAAGTGGTGCCATGTGTCATGGTCAACGTTCAGCGGAAAGGTCAACGAATGCCACGTGGACCAATCAGTGGGTGCCATGTCAGCAACCTGTTTTACATTGTCGCTTCATACGAGCGCCTGGCAGCAACGTTAGCGTGCAGCATTGGCGCGTGCAACCCACACGTTGTCTTCCTAATTTTTCTCGACAATGAAATTTTTACAGCAATTTTTTTTTATTTATAGATTTTACATAAATTAAAATTAATTTTTAGATATACCTAGAATTTTCAAAAATTAAAATTGGAATAAAAAATTGCTTAAAAATTATTTTAAAAATATTGGGAAGTTAGTTTTCTATCCAAAAAATTTTCATATATACCAAAAGACTATTTTTTTTCATTTATCCACCAAGGGAGTTGAAAAATGATTATAGATAGTGGCAAACTATTTTTCTTGTCAAATTATGCATGTAAAATTTATTATTATAAATTGTGTACTATTCTAAAACTTCAAGAAAATTTTCATCATGTTAATAACTTGTTATTATACTGTGTAAAATTTTTTTGGTAGCTATACTATGTGTTTTACATTGTGTTTCATATTATTTGGAATAATATTATTACTTATGAAAGTACAATTTATTTTTTATAAATTTTATATTATTCAAAAAATTTCAGAAAATTATCAGAAAGTTATTTATGAATAAATAATATGTCTAAAATTTTTTGGTAGCTATATAAGGTGTTTGGCATATTATTGTATATTATGTGGTATAATATCATGCTTTATTTAATTCTTTTAAATATTTAGAATATTTAATATGCAATAAATTTTATCTATTCTTTAGTATGCATAAAAAGGATTATTTAGAATGCCATGAACACTTATATATGCTTGAATTTATTGGGAGGAATTTAAAAAAAAATTCAAAAAATTATATGCATATCTTAGCGCTAAATAAACTATAATAAAATAATTAAATATACACGTAAAATGTGATTCTCAAGCTTAGCAAAGTTTCACTTTTGTGTTTATACTTGATTATTTTAGTAAGTTTATGTTATGTGACAAAGATAAGTTAATATTGTGGTGAACTTTTAATTGTCTAATAACGTTCTCTCGATTATTTAGATGACTTCAAAACAAATTATTGATGATCTTAATAAGGTTAACAAGTTCGATGGGGATAATTATAAGAAGGAGGTTGACCATTCAATGAAAAAACACCTTCGAATAATGTCAAACATGATTCGTGAGTTAAAGGTTGCAGACAATGACTTATTAGATGAGCAACAAATATCAGTTATAGTACGCTTACTCCCACATAATTGGGAACATATGCGGGTTAATATGACCCATACCCTGAATATAAAAAACTTTAAAGATATTCAGTGTCACTTGGAGCTTGAGGCTGGGCGCTTAAAAGTTTCTAAGCCATCCAAGGCATATGTTGTTGAGTCTAGTTCTCGCAAGGGGAAACCCAAACAAAGAAATAATGGAAAAAAAGATGTTGTTATGGCTCTTACCTTTTCATGTGCTCATTAGCTTCTTGTAGTCTGATGAGGTACTTCCAAGATTAAGTTTCAATCTTATCACCCTTATGTACTTGGCATCCTTGAACACATCTTTAATCATTAACTAAAACCTATTCTACATTCTTCATCTTTAAGTGTTGTGTTCTTCTTCTTATGATGATCATTTTCTTGTATTTTTGGTGCTTAATTGCTCATCATATATCATTTTTGGTCTTTCAAATGATAATTCCTTTTATAACCCATTTGAAATCTTTCCGTTGAGAAGTGTCTGTTGGAACATTAAATGCTCAAATACTTCGATATCTCTGATGTTGACTTTCTGGAGCTTTGTGTCAGGGTACTTTATGACTTAGGACTTGTCACATCAATCAGCATCCTTACTTACTTTTCTGACAACTTATTTTCGTCCAACTAGCTGGTGGACAAAACTTTGATTTCTCCTAGGGATATTTTTTTGACACCTTAGGATCTTTGATTGTAACGTTCCATTTGTTAGTCCTCTTATCAGAACTGACATTGACTCTATGATTTTTTTCTTCCAAGACTCGTAGGGTTGAGCTTTACGTTCTATTGAACTTTTCGTTCTTCTGTTCTTCTGTTTGTTGATAGTGGAGTGATGGAATTCGTAGACTTGAGCTTTTTATTATCACTGCTACTATACTTTCTGATTATTCTTTAATGCTTGGACTTGATGTGCAACCTTTTCTTTATTTTCTTCATACTTGGAATGTTCTACAAAGTCGTGAATAACTTCCTGACTTAGTTATTCGTTTTTTCTTTCAAGTACTAAGATCTCCTTTACGAAGTCTTGATTGATTTGCAATCTATTTTTAGCTTTACGATCTGGCAGAATACCTTTGCAATGAAACCTTTATAGATTCCTTCAGGAGATCTTTTCTGGTGAGAGATATACTCAGATATTATCAGAGTATATTTTCTTGTTATATGCTTCTTCTTGATTAATCTTCACTTTATATCTATGGCACAAGATAAGCTCGGTGGTTTCTTTTAATTTGTATAATCATCATTACACATTTTGCTTTACGGATCTGGGGCTAACTTGACGATCTTGACTTCACTGAACAATTTTTTAGTTAACTTACGATATTTCTTCCATTCAACGTTAACTTAAAGTATCCTACAATCAGCCTTTACATGACTTTAAGATTCACTGATCTCTTAGAAAGTTGGTCATGACTTTGTTAAGAAATGTTCATTATATATAACTTCTTCGACTCCTTTTTCAGCTCTGAGATAACCTTGCAACTTTGAGATCATTTGTTCACTTTAAGAGCTAATCTTTGTCTATGTGATGGAGTAAGCTCTATGATCGCTGATGCTGTCCAGATACTGTAAAATCTGCGAGGTTTTTCCATATTACGAGTTGGTAGAGTAACTTTACGATCATGATTTCCTATCATCTATACATTAAATCAAGTTCAATAAGATCAACCTAACATAATTTGATCTTTTTAATCTAAGTCCTTATATATCAATTCTTTTGAAGGACTTTACAAAGCTTACTTGTACAAATATAAATTAATCATATTTCACTTTAAGCACGTGTAGATTATTTTGTTGACAATGTTGTTATCATGTAGAGTAGCCTTTTACAATGATTCTATCTATTACATATGCATACAGGATAAGGATCAAGCTAACAAGTGTGATCAAATTATTCTAAGTCCTTGTACATAGATATCTCAGTTAAGGACTGTACAAAAATTATCCATATAAATATACTTTATAAGTTTCATCATCAAATCACATACATTTAGAATCTAATGAGGATTCTAATCAAACTCCCCCTTAATTAAACAACTTATTAATCTATACATAAATTCCTAACAATCTCCCCTTATTTGATGATAACAAAAATACTATAGCAATCCATTTAATCAATTTCATTTAAAAACATATGCATGATTATGAATGACTTAATATACAGTAAGCCATTATATTGCTAAACCAACATATATGAATAAAATGATGTGTATTCAGTATGGAAATTATAAATATCATTCATCTAATCATAAAAAACATTCATAAAAACAACCATAAGAATAAGTCTTAAAACATTACAACCCAGACAAAATGAACGAATCAAACAAGTATGATATCTTTACAAATATCTTCCATACCTTCCCTGAATCATCTGTTTTGGTCTTCCTTCCTTTGTCTCTTTTTCTTCTTCTTGTCCTTTCCCTTCTTACTTTCATTGGTCTCCTCTAGTTTTGCTTGTTCCCCTGTAGTGATAGCTTCCTCTTCTTCTTCTTGATCCTCCTCAATGACTGGCACTGGATGCTTCCCTTTCTTATTAGCTTCTCTTTACAGTGCTTCCTCTTCTAGAGTTTGTCGATGCTTTCTCTTCTAGAGTTTGTTGACACGCGTTCTCTTTTTCTCTCTTTTTTTTCATCAATCAAAGTGGAGAGATGTCGAACATGATCAATAAGCTGATGAATCAAGAATGATGCACTTTTAACCTCTGTATGAACCTCTTGTTGGCTTGGTTCAATTTTCTTTCAGAGAGACTGAGTAAGATATGCCACTCTCTCGGATAGGGATGTGATGTTTTGCTCAGTTCTTTTTTGCATCTCAATGGAAGATTTCTGAGTTTGCTCAATAGCTTGCTAATGAGAAAGTTTTCATTGATTTATTTAAAGAACCATTGATGCAACTGATGTTTTCAGATCTTTGTAGAGTGAGCTATCTTCATATCCAGAAGAAAGTTGATTTTTGGTTATTACTAAGGTGGGAGCTGAATTGAGAGTGATCTGAGCAGGGGTTTGTTGATTCACATCAATGTTATCGAGAGCAGTGAGGACATCGAAGGATTTATGATGAGATGAAGATGGGACGTCAGATGGGATAATAGATGATATAAGAGAGATTTGAGGTGAGGATTCCTGAATGGTTTGATTTATGGAATTTGGTAGAGAGATTTGTTCTGATTCATTCGTAGAGTGATGATGCTCTATGATCCTATTTTCAGAGACATATCACTGAAATGAGAGATTTTCAATTAAATAACGTGGAATTTAAGCACCTTCAGAATTTATGTATGCTCTGAAATGCCTAGTATCTTTTACCATCTTTATCGGATAGAATTGAAATCTTAGAAAGTTCTGGGAGACTAAATTTGGATTTGGAAAGTTTGATAAGCACCATCCAAGAAAAAATTCATCTCCATTAGAGGTAGCCTTTAGCCAAGGCATTCAAGGATAAAATAAAATCAACTATTGTACTTTAGGATCGTACAATACCGTAATTTAATCATGTTCTGTATCTTAAAATTTTTTCAACAGATCCTCTATTGTTATTGGAATCATTCGGATCTGCGTATTACCATGTTCTATCCATTTCTCAGATATATTTGCATTTGATTCATTGAATGCTTTTAGGATTGTTCTCTTTTAGATTCTTATAGAGGGGAACATATTTGATGGATAATGAGCAAAATAATCTATAAGAACTTCATCTCTAGGAACAGGAATTTCTTCTAATTCCAACTCATCCCCCTTCTTTGTTTTTCCGCTTATCTTCTTTTTTCCTTTCTTTATCCTCTTCTCTCTCGTAATTATTCCTTCTTCTTCTTTAGTAGTTTCTTCACTATCTACTTCATCTGACTTTGACCTATTTCCAGGTTCATCATGAGTTTCTATGATTTTCTCCTCTTTAGTTTTAGAGGTACGATCTACCAGCATATCATCATGTTTATCTTCAGGCTCGAGTTCATTTGCTTTCACAACCTCTTCATTTTAACATTTTTGAAGTCTTTGATTTAACATTCTCTTCAATTTCTTCATTATCATCGTTACTCGAGTTTGACGTGATCATCTTCCTTTTTCCTTTGTTCCTTGAATTCATTTCCATAGATTCATCTTCTTCATCATTAAGATCAACGATCATGGGAGGAACATGCACCTTTATTAATTTTATGCTATATGAATTTTGTTGGGTCATGATATTTTTCCTATCTTGGGCCGAGTAAATTGAGCTTCTTTATTAAAATTAGTCCATTGGGCTGATATAATTAAGTCACGGGGCTCATTGGGCCCAATCGTTGTACTAATTTCCTTTAATCCTATAAGACCGGGTCGGATCTATATGTTGACCCATTAGACATTTTAATATCTATTATCTTTGACTTGTGATGATGAAAAAAGCATTATAGTTGACCAAAGTTCCTGCCATGCATTAATGTGGATGGGATCATAGTCGGCCGGCGGGATAAAACAGTGACCAAAAGTAGTAGATAAAACCTATGCAGTGGTCAGAACCCATCAGGTCAGGGAGGTGTCAGACAGTAGTGGTTGGCACGGTAATTCAGGCAGGGACGGTATATCTTGGCGAGGAAGCTTTCTCCAACAGGTACATTTTCTCATACCTTTCAATATATTCATATTCTCTCACCCATACACACGATCAAGCATTATCATATCTCTCAATACACTAGACATTATATTCCTCCATTGTTAACCTTGTGAACACCTATTAATTCTCACGCCTGAGCTATCCCCCGACGGAACCGCCGTCAAGCTTAAGGTGTTTATCGTGTTTACTGTGCAGGATCAGGACGTCTTACGTGATTGGGACGTGGCAAAGGATCTTGGCGTTAACATTGGCGCTAGAAGGAGGGCTGAGTTCTAGTGTCATTGAAATTTTCAATCACAATCATTTAACCTGCTTCGGAAGATGATGAGGAGTAGGGAGGGTACACCAGAAGGGCAGGCGATGGCTGTTAGTTCTTCACTGCCCCGTATTTCGGTGAAGGATCGTTTGGGTCCTTCTAAAAGTGCTCACGAGAGCACGGCTTCTAAGCATAATTCAGCAGATCTCCGTCCGAAGATCCACGATGGAGCCAGACGAAGATTAGTTCTTGGTGCGGATAAGGAGCGAGATCATGATCAAAGACAGACGGAACGCTCCCCGACCAGAACGTATCATAGAAGTGGTCAAGATGATAAAACCGCCAAGTTGACGAAGATGGCGGACGAAGCGGATAAAGCTTTGGAGGTTCTATTGAAGCAGAGGGAGGATATAGCCGAGCAGATGCTTCGGGTGGCAGAATTGAGGGACGAAGCGTCCAGCCAAATCCGGTCCGAAAGGCGAAGTAGGCACAAGGAGGAACCGCAGCGAGACGGCAAGGAGCCTGAGCATTCTGTACATATTTCTAGAGAGCATTCCCGAAGTAGGAGAAAGTCGAGGAGCAGAACCCCTGTAGCCTCGAAAAAGGCATTGATGGTCGTTGGTTCTCGGCGTCGAGACAATGATAGACGGAGAAGTAGATCGAGGGAGGTCATGCCCGAGATTGAAGCGAGAGATTATCATCAGGATCATTCTCACAATAAAGACAGAACTGTACATAGGAGTAGATCGAGAAGTCCCCTTAGGGCATTAAGATCGACGGGGGTAGGTCGATCTTCTCAAAGACAGAATGTTGAGCCTGAGAAGAAAGTCTCCCCACAGCCTGAAGGCGTTGATTTTCTGGTGAGGGAGTTGAAGGAGCTCCGTAAGCAATTGACTGAGGTCCAGCAGATGAAAGACGCTCCGGGAAAGAAGGCGTCCCCTTTTTCTTCAGATATCCTCAAGGAAAAGGCAGATATTACTAAAAAACTTCCTCGCATGGAAAGTTACGATGGGACAGGAGATCCTTATGACCATAGTCAGGCGTTCGATCGTCTGATGGACTATTATGACTTTACCGATGCTGCCAAGTGCCATACTTTTGTTACAACATTGAGGAAAGATGCCAGACAGTGGTTAGGAACTCTACCTTCAGATTCAATATCCTCGTGGACCGAACTTTGTGATAAGTTCCATGCCCGTTTTGGAAGTAACCGAAGAAGGGGAAAGCCCACAGGTTCTCTGGCACAGGTCCGACAGTATACCAGTGAATCCTTGGGACAATATGTTAAGAGGTTTCGAGAAGCAGTCGGGCAAGTATCCGACCTTAATGATCTCTAGGCGGTGGGATTGTTTCAGAATGGACTTGATCTGGTTAAATCCGAGAAGTTGGTGAAAAAATTGATGTTCCACCATCCGAAGAGTTTGGCCGAAGCCTTTGATAAGGCAGAAGGCTACATCGTCGTGGAAGAAGCCATGAACAGCCTTAAACATCCTCCCTCAGATCAATTGAAAGAGACTGTAGCTCCTAAAGTTGAAGTTGATCAGAGGAGGACAGGGGGGTATAATGACAGATCGGAAGGCAATTCGAAGAAGAATAATAATTCTTGGCGACCGGGAAACAGTCGCCCCCCTGTTGCAGCCCCAAAGGTGAATAAGATCTATACCAAGTTAAACACTGATAGATCAATAATTCTGGACCAGATCCGAAATCAGCCTTTCTTCGAACCACCCCGTGATAATTACCGAACAGGACAGGGTAATCCTCGTAAGTATTGTGGGTATCACCAAGCTGCAGGCCATGATACTAACGAGTGTTGTAATTTAAAAGATTTCGTAGAAAGGAAGATTAACGATGGCTTATTAGTACAGTATGTGGCCGTGAATAACCAATCAAATGTTAACCGTACTGTTCAAACGGTTCCCACGGTTCCAGTACCGCCTCCCAGGCATGTTGTTGATGTTATAACTGGTGGATCTGGGGGGAAGTTGATAGGAAAGAAGAGAAGGGCTTACTTGGATTCGGTCATGACTGTAACGGATGCTCCCCCAAAAATTGATAGGCCATTTCCAGGAACCGTCTTATCCTTCACTGATGCTGATTATCCTTCAGAACCCATTGATCCTCATGAAGGGGCTTTAGTGATCACGGCACAAGTGGGTTCAGTAGATATGAAGCGTATGATGGTAGACAATGGGTCCTCGGTAGATATTTTATACGCCCATGCTTATCAAAGGATGCATCTCGATGGGCAGAAGATGGAAGTCGGACAGGAGGCTCCGTTATATGGTTTCAGCAACGATCCAGTTAAAGTTGCAGGCACAATCGAGCTTCCGGTTATCTTCGGTACGGCACCCCAGCAGACAAAAATAATGTGCAAATTTTACGTTGTGCACGTAGATTCTGCTTACAATGCCATATTGGGAAGACCTACCTTGACTGCTCTCCAAGCGGTGACTTCCATCCCTCATTTTAAGATCAAATTCCCCACGGCACATGGAGTTGGAGAGGTGGTTGGGGACTTGGATCTGGCTCGTCGGTGTTATCGGAATGCCGTTATTTCCTCTGGAGTGGGGGTCAGCAAGCAAAAACAGACTATGGAGATTGAGATTGAGCCCTTTACTGAAAGTAGTTCGGAACCAATGGTTATTCCTGAAGGAAGTACGGAAGAGGTCGAGTTGATTGTCGGAAAGACTGACAAAACCGTAAAAATTGGTTCGGGGCTACCAGAACCTCTTCGGACAAACCTTATAGAGCTCTTACAATGTTATGCTGATATTTTCGCATGGGAGCCGAAGGATATGCCTGGGGTGAGCCGTAAAATTGCTGAGCATAGTTTGAATGTGGACCCTTCTAAGAAGCCAGTTCGGCAAAAAAGGCGGATCTTTGCACCTGAGCGACAGAAGATTATTGATGAAGAAATTGCAAAGTTGTTAGCTGCCGATTTCATTTATGAGATTGATTATCCTGAATGGATGGCAAATGTAGTTTTGGTGCAAAAGCAAAATGGAAAGTGGCGGGTTTGCATCGACTACACAGACCTCAACAGAGCTTGCCCGAAAGACTTTTATCCTCTGCCCCATATCGATCAACTCATCGATGCCACTTCGGGGTATGCTTTACTAAGTTTTATGGATGCTTTTTCAGGTTATCATCAAATATCCATGCTTAAGGAAGACATCCCGAAGACGGCATTCATTACACACCGTTCGGTGTATGCCTATAAGAAGATGACTTTTGGTCTTATAAATGCTGGAGCCACTTATCAAAGAATGATGAACTTCATCTTCGACAGGCAGCTGGGGAGGAACATGGAGGTCTACGTCGATGATATGATCGTAAAGAGCATGCAGGTTCATAAGCACTTGGACGATCTAGAGGAGTGTTTTCAAACTGTTCGTCATCGTCAACTGAGGCTTAATCCGGCGAAATGTACTTTTGGCCTCGGTGCAGGAAAGTTTTTGGGTTATTTGGTCAGTCAGAGGGGCATTGAGGCAAATCCGGAGAAGATCCAGGCCATTCTCGATATGAAGACTCCTCAGTCGTTCAAGGACGTTCAACGTCTGACTGGTAGGATTGCAGCTTTGAGGAGATTCATCGCCAAGTCTGCAGAAAGGTGCCTTCCTTTCTTTAGTACATTGAAGGGGCCGAAAAATGCGAAGACATTCCAATGGACTTCGGAGTGCGAGGATGCTTTCCAAGGCATAAAAGAGTATCTTTCCTCTGCTCCTTTATTAGTAAAGCTCGTTCCAGCCGAAACTTTATATCTGTATTTTGCAGCAAGTTCATTAGCGGTTGGAGCGGTGTTAGTTCGAGAGATCAGTGGCAAACAGCACCCGGTTTATTATGTCAGTCATGTTTTACGCGATGCTGAGACCCGATATCCAAATATTGAGAAATTTGCCTTTGCTCTAATTATTGCCAGCAGAAAGCTTCGACAATATTTTCAAGGTCGGCTCCTGATCGTCTACACGGACCAGCCATTGAAAAAGGTAATGGGAAGACCCGAAGTTTCCGGAAGGTTAGCTGCGTGGACTATGGAGCTGTCCCAGTTTTTCATTGAATATCATCCCCGAACAGCTATCAAAGGTCAGGCCTTAGTCGATTTTATTGTTGAATGTACGTTCACCGAAGCCGATGTAGAACCGCCAGAACCTGAATCTTCTGATCGAGCAGTTGCGGTCCTTCAACAAGGACAGAATGCCTGGACTCTATATGTGGATGGTTCTTCCACTTTGACTGTTAGTGGGGCCGGAGTCATCTTAACAAGCCCAGACGGATTTAAAGTTCAGCAAGCCATCAGATTCGGGTTTAAAGCAACAAACAACGAAGCTGAGTACGAAGCCGTATTGGCAGGTGTTCGATTGGCCAGGAGTCTAGAGGTTCAGAAACTCATCATTTACAGTGACTCACAGTTGGTCGTCAAGCAGCTGTCCGGAGATTATGAGGCTCGTGGAACTCGAATGATCAAATATTTGGCGGAGTTAAAAGACAGACTTCAGTATTTCGCTTCCTATGAATTTCAAGCCATAGAGCGAAGTGACAATACTATCGCTGATGCACTGTCTAAATTGACTGCTACGGATATTGATGTTTTCAATGGATCAGTTTACTTGGAGATTTTGCAGCAACCGAGCGTTCTTCATCAGACAGTAATGTGTATCGAGCGATCTAACTGTTGGATGACCCCCTACATCGAGTATTTGGCAGATGGCGTCCTACCCTCGGATCAAATGCTGGTAAAAACGATCAAGTACAAAAGTGCCAATTTTGTCCTCATTGATGGAGATTTATATCGATTGGCTTTTTCATCCCCTTTGTTGAAATGTCTGGTCCCGTCCGAAGCGGAATATGCTCTTCGGGAAGTTCACGAGGGTATTTGCGGAGATCATATGGCTGCTAAGTCTCTAGCTTAAAAAGTGCTTCGACAAGGATACTACTGGCCTACGATTTTTAAAGAAGCAACGGAGTATGTCAAGAAATGCGAAAAATGCCAACTTAATAGCCCAATCCCACATCAGCCACCTGAAGAGTTATACTCGATTTTATCTCCTATACCCTTCGCTGTCTGGGGGGTAGATATATTGGGTCCATTGCCTAAAGCTAAAGGGCAGGTTAGCTTTGTCATAGTTGCCATTGATTACATGACCAAGTGGGTAGAAGCGAAGCCGCTTCGGTCAATAACGGAACAAGAATGCCTAAAGTTCGTAAAAGAGTCCGTAGTGTTTCACTTCGGAATCCCCAGAATTTTGATATCGGACAACAGACGCCAGTTTGTGGGATCAAAGTTCGAGGCATTTTTGAAGGAGCTGGGAATTCAGCATAAGAAGACTTCGGTGGCTCACCCTCAGTCAAATGGGCAAGTTGAGGTGACCAATCGGACGCTGCTGAATGGGATCAAGCGCAGGTTGGATGAAGCTAAAGGAAGATGGCCAGAAGAACTACTCAGCGTGTTATGGGCTTACCGGACTACTCCAAGGACCACTACTGGAGATTCCCCTTTTCGACTAGCCTATGGTACTGATGCTTTAGTCCCCGTCGAAATTGGATCTCCTAGTCTTCGGGTAAGCCAGTATAAAGAGATCTACAATGATGAAGGCTTGAAGGCCAATTTGGATCTACTGGAAGAGGTCAGAGAGGTTGCCCTACTCAAATTAGCTGCTTATCAACGAAGAGTAGCTAAGCACTATAACAAGGGAGTCAAGCTTCGCAGATTCGAGGTTGGAGACTTCGTCCTTAGAGAAGCCGAAGCTTCTACACCTCAAAACACGGGAAAATTAATGCCAAATTGGGAAGGACCGCACGAAGTGATTGAAGTGTTGAAACCAGGTACTTATCGACTGAGATCATTGGATGGTTCCGAGATCAAAAATACATGGCATGCTGGTAGACTTCGGAAATACTTCCAATAGAGATCCCGTCAAATCATCGGAAGTCTGTATATTATTGTTCATTATCAATAAAAAGTCACTTTTTCACTATTGATCCTGGTCCTATTTGTCCTATGGTCACTATGTTGTAAGGAGGTATGGTAGGACTCGCTGGCCATTAGATGGCAGCCTATTTGTTTGTCTACCCCGAGTGGTAGACAAAGGATCCTATATTGATTTTATCAGGGTGGTAAATCAATGGTCACTATTGGTCCTGGTCCTATTTGTCCTATGGTCACTATGTTGTAAGGAGGTATGGTAGGACTCGCTGGCCATTCGATGGCAGCCTATTTGTTTGTCTACCCCGAGGGGTAGACAAAGGATCCTATATTGATTTTATCAGGGTGGTAAATCAATGGTCACTATTGGTCCTGGTCCTATTTGTCCTATGGTCACTATGTTGTAAGGAGGTATGGTAGGACTCGCTGGCCATTCGATGGCAGCCTATTTGTTTGTTTACCCCGAGTGGTAGACAAAGGATCCTATATTGATTTTATCAGGGTGATAAATCAATGGTCACGATTGATCCTTAAATCTTGGTCCTTATATCTTGGTCCTTATATCTTGATCCTTATGTTTTACTCCGACTGGTAAACAAACGATGATCTCACACTTCGGAACCAATAAGTATGTATTACTTTATTTTGCTTAAGTGTTGAGTTCAGTTTATTCAGATCGGTTAAATTTTTTTTTTTTTCATAAGATTTAATTCATCTTGTCTCATACATTAATCACTATATGTGTTAACTGGTTCACTATATGAGTTCGTTCCTGTTAATATTCAATTATCAAGAAAGGAACTAACTGAAAACAAACTTAGGAAATCACAGTTCTACCATAAGGAAAAAACATTTACAATGCCAATATATAAAATTTCATACATATTTCGAGAGACAAATAATTTAAACATAAACATAAGTCTGGACAAGGAAGGCATTTAGGCACCGCCTTCACCATCAGAATTGAGTAAGGCAGGATCCAGTTGGGCAGCAGACAGCTTTTCTTTACCTCGTTCTCGGCAGTCTTCATATCCTTCTGCATAAACCTTCATGATGTCCACATTAAGCTCGTCTGAATCCCTGTATTCCTCCTGGATTTGCTTTTTCAACTCTTCAATTAAAAGTGGGCCTCTTCCTTCCAGATCCTTTATTTTTTGACGAAGCCTGTGACGTTTATGCTTGTGTTTTCGCTCTTCATCTTTGGCCTTTGATTGAGCTTCGCTGACTTTTGATTGAGCTTCGCTAAGTTGTATAGCCAGACTTCGGTTGGCTGAAGAAAATTCTTCATTTTTAGTCTTCAGCAACATATTCTCTTCAACCAAGCCGGTGTTCATTTCAGTTAAGTTGTGTTGACTGGCTTCCGAAGCGGCTAAAATATCTCTTGTGGCCCTTAGCTCGTCGTCAGACATCTTTAAATCCATGTTGGCCCGATCAAGATCTCGTTGGAGTCCATCGATGGTGTGAAGAGCATTTTCTTTGTCTTCTCTTTCTCGGGCCAAGGTCGATCTCAGCATGTTAATTTCCTGTCGCATGAAATCTTCCTCGGCCTCTCCATTTATGTGCCTTGGACGTAAACGTCCGAAGACAGCATTAGCCTGTATATATATAAACATCATTCCAGTCAGTGTCCAGATACCCAATTAAGAAATATAAAGAAATGCAGAAATGACCATTTACCTTGGCTAGATAACTCATTCCCTCATCAAGTAAATTTCCATCCGTGTGATCACTGAACCGATGATCGTCCGAATTCCTCACAAAGGCTCCAAAGAGGTCGAAAGGAAAGTTAGCATTAAACCTAGGCCACATAGTCGGGGACCCTATGGCTTCGGCATGATAACTTTGACCTGATGGACCGGGTCGTTGTGGTGAAGATCTTGGCCTTTCTGGAGAAAGAACTGTTTGATCAACAGGACTAGGTTCAGGATCAGCGTGTATGATTTCAGGAGTTGAAGATTTACCCGGACTGGGTATTTGAACAGGAGCGGCAGATGCTGAACTTGGGTGAGTGTCAGGCGTTCTTTTCCTCTTTCTGGATAGAGTTGGGACAGCTTCATCTTGATCACCATCTTCGGTCATCTGTATTTCTACAGGCGGTACGAAGGGAGGAATGGTAGAAGAGGGAGGCACCCTGAGGTCTTCGGCCGTCAGAGGTGTTATTTTACTCTTTAATTTTTTCATTCGAAGGACGTCTCTTCGATCAGGGCGATCTAACAAGCCGCCTCTTCGAGGTACGGATTTGGTTGTTGGCTCATCTGCTGCGATGGCTTCAGGAGGGGTTGGAATGGGTATTGATCGGGGTTTTCTGACTGCTCTCCTCTTTTGACGAGGATGGAGATTCTCTTCTGGCACTGGAGCCTCATCAGCTTCAGGGTCGTCAGTTCCGAACTCGTCTGTATGTGTTTCTGGGACTGGTTCAACTTCGGGAGTATCTTCTACTGCCAGTGTTTCAACAGTTTCTGAAGGCCTCCCAGACAAAAAATCTTCGAGCTCTTTTGTTTCTAAAGAGCTCGGTTTGATCAAAGATACTGCATAACCAAAACAACTCTGTTAGAATCGATATTATAAAAGCATTTTCAAAAAAGTTGTATACCTATAAAATGACCCTATACTTACATTTATGGTCATATAACCATGATTGTTTCGAGAGAAGTCCGTATTTCCACTCCTCTTTAGGGAAATTGTCAAAAAATTCCATCATTTCAACTTCCCTTTCTTCGGAAATGTCTCCGAAGTCAGCAGAGATCTTCTCATCAGTAGCCCAATCAGGGAGGGAAGATATTTCAGGACCCTTGACATAGAACCACTTCTCGTGCCATCCCATGTTGCTTGAAAGGGTGTTTACCAGCGAACGCCTCTCGAATTTTTCACCAGATTTTGGGGTTTGTTTGCTGAGGGCCTTGAATCCCTTCTCTCTGGATTGAATTATCTTATAAATGGTAAAGAAGAAATCCAAAGAGGGCTCCGCACCTAATTCGTGACAGAATGCCACGAAGGCCAAGATATGAATGTACGAGTTCGGCACCAGTTGGGAGAACCCTATCCCCAAGAATCCCAATAAGGTCACTATGAAAATATGCAAAGGAAAACGAACTCCTTTTTCCATCAATGTTACCGGAACGGCCGTCCAACCTTCTGGCCGTTGGTACATTTTCTCTCCGGATCGGGGAACCCTAATCGCATGGGTATCCGGAATGTGGCACCTGGATCGTATCTTCTGTAGTTCAGCCTCAGTCATTTTGGAGGCGGTATTGGCATGCGAGAATCGCTCAGTGCTCCTGTAGTATTCAGAGGTAGTTTTGAGATTCTTTGGAGGAAGGTTTTTGTCAGATTTCTTCCCCTTTGGGTCAGAATGAGACGACTCTCCTCGAGCATTGACGGAGCCCGGTGGAACCATGGTAAGGGGGGTTACCAGTATAGGAGAACTTTGTTCAGAGTCTCGAGAAGCCATTGTCTTTGATTCACAGAGGAATAGAAGAAGTGCAGAGGAGAAGAAAGTTCAGAAGGCGCTCAAATTTCAAATGAACAGGTAAAGTTGTCAAAATTGGTAAAGTTGCCTTTTGTACTGGCGGTTACACGTTACCCAAAGGCCGGCTCATTAAATGATAGTCATGATTCATAATTTGAATAGTAAAGGTCCGGTTCCGGGTTCATGTACCTACTAAATTGGGCCTTCCCGGGTTGGACTTCCTTTTATTCTTCCTTTCATCTCATACATTTTTATTATCTCCTAACATGAGCCTTTATTAAATTATCTTGGACCACATATATTTTTCCATTAAACATTCTGTTTAATAAAAAACTAGGGGGCAATGTTGGGTCATGATATTTTTCCTATCTTGGGCCGAGTAAATTGAGCTTCTTTATTAAAATTAGTCCATTGGGCTGATATAATTAAGTCACGGGGCTCATTGGGCCCAATCGTTGTACTAATTTCCTTTAATCCTATAAGACCGGGTCGGATCTATATGTTGACCCATTAGACATTTTAATATCTATTATCTTTGACTTGTGATGATGAAAAAAGCATTATAGTTGACCAAAGTTCCTGCCATGCATTAATGTGGATGGGATCATAGTCGGCCGGCGGGATAAAACAGTGACCAAAAGTAGTAGATAAAACCTATGCAGTGGTCAGAACCCATCAGGTCAGGGAGGTGTCAGACAGTAGTGGTTGGCACGGTAATTCAGGCAGGGACGGTATATCTTGGCGAGGAAGCTTTCTCCAACAGGTACATTTTCTCATACCTTTCAATATATTCATATTCTCTCACCCATACACACGATCAAGCATTATCATATCTCTCAATACACTAGACATTATATTCCTCCATTGTTAACCTTGTGAACACCTATTAATTCTCACGCCTGAGCTATCCCCCGACGGAACCGCCGTCAAGCTTAAGGTGTTTATCGTGTTTACTGTGCAGGATCAGGACGTCTTACGTGATTGGGACGTGGCAAAGGATCTTGGCGTTAACAAATTTCATCATATATCTTAATCTTTCACTTTGTCTCATTTCTACCGGCTTGGAGATAGGTGATTTATAGACTTATTCTTCTTTTAAACTTTCATCCTTTTCTGAAATTTCTTCTTTTTATGAGCTTTGACGCTTAATCATTAATTCTTGCCCTTTTTCTTGAGTGTTCTGCAGGAGTAGCTAATGGAGATGCAGAATCATCTAACTTGGATGATTCACTCTTTACTTCAGCTACCTTTCTCTTTCCTTTATTCAATTTTGCAACACTTATTATATTGCTGCCCTACGATTTCAGACTCTTGTTTTTTATTGGATACTTTTTCCAATTTTCAAATAGTTTTGGAGATATAACCTTATGAACATTTAGTGTGTTCACTTCATAATCTTTAATCTTATTCTTTAGTTTCTTCTTCAGAATGATGTTTAAGAATCTGCCATAGAAAACTTTAGATATAAACTTATCTAGAGATCTTTTCCTCATAATTTCCTCTATAAGATTTGCAATCCACTCAATGAACACAGTTCTAAAGTTAATTTTTTGTTTCATGAGTATAGCAGTCATGACTTGTATCTGTAAGTCACAGACAGTATCATAAGTAGAGTCTTTACACAGAATGCGTTTCCCCACTAGGAAACTCCTTTTTTATACCATTCAAATTTGGGTTTTTCTCATAACTCATCATTCTCTTACCTTCTTCTATATCCACATTTTCAAAGGTATTTAGACCCTCATTTGGAAAGCCTAAGTACTTGTTGATCTTAGCTTTTCTTATCTTTAGATTAATCCCCTTTACTCTTATGGTGATGATCCCATTGTTAACCACAGAATGAAGATATAATTCCCTGACCAATTCTGTGTATACTTTTTTATCAACATTTAGGCATTCATAGAATACAACTTCTTTCACAGCCAATAATATATTCTTGAACTTGATTTCTAAGGAATCTTGAAGACAAACTGAATACCAGATATGACTTGAGTATCCTTCATGATCAATAGTTTAGTTGACAATGGTACTGCAATAGAGGGCTTATAGATGGTGTAGAGATGCTTTGGTTTCTAGGGTTTTAACGGTCTTAAGAGATATGGACGATTTATAGAGATGTGAAGGCTTTTTAGTCTGGGAAAAGAACTTGTAGAGAGATTTTAGGATTTGAGAATATTTGACAGATTTAGGGATTTTGGAGGTATCTTCTGATGAAGGTGAGAAGATAGATAGTTGATTTGAAAGATAAAAGGCATATTTTGAAATGATTTATTTCAGTTCCCTCTAATATTGTGAAGTGGGACATGTGCCATGTTGTTATTGCATCCACGTCTCTTCAATAATTGCGACATCTCAGTAGTAGAGAAATTGTTCCCAATACTCACTTTCCTTCAGAGAGCGTGAGTTTCACTTCCTTGAGGTTTTATCGATTTGACTTTCTTTGTTAACAGTTGACTTGGTCACTCTATGATCGATTCTTTTCCATTTATCTTCAGCTCTTTCTCAACTCACTTCCAGTTGAAAGACCCTGAGCACATTTTTTTATACTCCTTTTAGGGTTGTCTCATTCTGTAATTTTGAGAAGACGATCTTTGATAATGTAGATAAGAAGATATTTGAAATATTTGTACATGTAGGTTAAATGGTTCTACCTTTGGTACCCATAAAGTTTGGGAACTACTAGGTTAGCTTATATGATTATCCAAGTCTTACAGACATTTGGATCTTCATATGAAATGACATTAATATTGCAGTGTAAAGCACATGCCTACAAGATGATTGAATCAGAGAACATACTATATGAGTGTGTGTGTGTGTGTGTATGGATATCTTTTCTCGTAGAATCATGGGTAGATGATAAGCTTTTCCTTTAGATTTGGCTTCTTTTGCTTTTACTATATTCTACGATTTTGAACTATTACAGAGTGATGATCAGCTCTACGAGTTGCACCTAGTGGTTTCGTTGAGTTGATCAGGCTCTACGATTGTTCGAGGTACGACCTCACTCTACGATTTGTCAAAAACTTAGAACACTGTGTGACTGGTAGTTCTATAACATAAAAAACTTAGTCAACAAAGATCGAACAACCTAAAATACTCAACTTAAGTAATCTCTCTGAATTTCATAATAGTAACATCTCTAATAAGAGCGGAGATGATTATTATTACTAATTTACATTGAGAGTTCCACACCCAAAGCATAAAATAGATCTTCAAACTTCAGAACTGATTTTGTCATAACAAATCTCTGACTGATGATCAGTCGGGTTCATATGATGAACTAATCCATATTGAGATCGTCATTTCTAATCACAGAGAGAAGTTTAGACTTTTTTAGTGCATAAACTGCAGATATCTTTCTCAACAATTCCTTTTCAGCTTCAAACGTGAATTGTGAGACAATGCTTTGTAGAATATATCAAGGTTTTGTCTGTATTCTCTCATTTTTCTTTTGAGGTAGAAAATGATTCTCAGATAGAATACTTGAACAAATTGAATTTTTGAATCTTTAGATCAGCCATGTCATTCACTTCATTGGCTCTGGCTCTTTTTCTTTGGAGCTTCCTAGATTTTCTAGTCTTTGGCTCTGCTGCTCTGACCTTGTCATATACTCATCAGCCTCTTGTTAGCTGATGAGGTGCTGCCAAGATTTTCTTGTTAATCTCCTTCTCTTTTTATCTTGGCAGCTATGAACACTTCTTTGCTTGTAGAGTTGTCCTTACTCTATGTTCTTTCTTGTTCAGTTCGATGTTCATCTCAAATGATGATTCTTCTTTTATATTTATGTTCAGAGCTCATCATCCTCTTTCTTCTTTTGAATGATGTTGTCTTTTATACTTTTCTGAAATCTTCTCGTTGAGAAGTGTCCGTTGGATCATTTAATGCACAGATACTTTGATATCTCTGATGTTGACTTTATGAGGCTCTGTTTCAGTGTATTCTCTGACTTAGAACTTGTCACATCAGTCAGTATCTTTTCTGGCTTTTCAGACAGCTTTATTTTGGCCAATTAGTCGGTAGATATACCTTTTTTTCTTCAAAGAATATATCTTCTGAAGTCTTGAAATCATATCCTTGCAACGTTCCAATTATTAGTCTGTTTGTCAGACCTAACATGAATTCTACGATTTACTATTGCAATAACCGTAGGATTGAGCTTTACGATAGTTTTGACCTTTTTTGTTCTTTTACCCTTCTTATTGATGATAGTATAGTGAGGGATGTTGTAGTCTTTTGTGTTATATCCTCACTATTGTTGAGTCCTTATATTATCTTCTACTTTCTAATTGCTTTATACTATCTTGACTTACTAAGCAGATTCTTCTCTGTTTTTCTGATACTTCAGCTGTCTTTCACAGTCGATAACATCTTCCTGAGTGAATTTTTCTTCTTCGATCTCAGGTACTGGCTACTTCTTATACAATTTTCAGAATGATTTACGATCTGTCCTGAGTTCTGTGATCAGGTAGAATGTCTTTACAGTTGACCTTTAGATTTCTTATGAAGATTTCTTCTTGTGAGAGATATACTCTGATATCATCATAGTACATTCTCTTTCCACATATTCCTTCTAGAGTAATCTTTACTTTATATCCATGGCACACAAACTGAGCTTGGTGATCTCATTTAATTCATGTAGTCAACACTTCACATTTTGCTTAACTGTTCTGAGGCTGACTTTACGATCTTGACCACACCGAACGATCTTAGAGTAGTTTAGGTGTTGCCTTCATTCAGTGTCTGCTTGGAGTATTCAACAATCACTTTTTATTGAGCAATTTTTACTTTGCGATATCCCTTGATCCATTTATAGACTTATTGATTTTGCTAGATGATGTTTAACATATTCTTCAACTCCTTGTACAGTTATGTGTTAGCCTTCTAGTTTTGAGATCATTTACTTCCTTCACAAACTAATTCTCTATATGTGAGATGGAATGAACTCTGCGATCTTCTGATGTTGTGCGAACATGGTTGGCTTTGTACACTTTCTTCATATCGTGAACTGGCAGAATGACTTTACGATTGAAATCCTATCATCTATATATCAGATTAATTTCCATAAGATCAACCTAACTTTATTTGATCTTTCAAATATAAGTCCTTGTACATTAATTCTTTTGAAGGACTTTACAAAACTTACTTGTACAAATATACATTAAGCATGTGTGGATTTACTCTACAATTAATACTTCTTCCCTGCAGAGTGGTCATTTTACAATGATTCTATCTATTATATATGCAGACAAGATAAAGATCAACCTAACAAGTTTGATCAAACTATTCTAAGTCCTTGTACATAGATATCTTGGTTAAGGACTATACGAAACTTATTCATACAAATATACTTTATAAGCTTCAATATTAAGATCATATACAGACTTCATCATCAAAACATATATATATATATATATATGGAATCTAATTAGGGATTTAATCAAACTCTCCTTAATTAAATACTGTACTATTCTATTATTAGATTCCTAACAATCTCCCCCTATTTGATGATGACAAAAATACTATAGCAACACATTTACTTTGTTCATTTTAAGTATATGCATGATTGTGAATGAATTAATATACAGTAAGTCACTGTATTGCTAGATCAATAATATGAATAAAGTGATGTGCATTCAACATGTTATTCATAATCGAAGTTAAGCATACACTCATAATTAAATCAACCATACAAAAGATAACCACAGTCTTAAAGTATTACAACCCTAAATAATTAAACCAAAAATCTTAAGAAAAAAAATCGTCCTAAAGCACTGTTATCAATACTTTTTCCCAACTTTGTCTAAGCTGAATCTCTGTGCTTTAAAAATGTTCCTTCCTTTATTGTCGTGCTTTCTCCTACCTTTGTGTCTGCTTTCTGCTCCCCATTTGTTCAGCGCCTTTGATACTCCTTCCATGCTCATGATGCTCCTTCCTTGCCCTTGCCGTTGCTGTTATGTCTTTTTCTCTCCCATTTTTGTTATCGTCCATTGGAAAGGGCAGAGACTGAATTTTCAGTCAACTTCTTAGATCATCGTCGAGCATAGCATTTAGTTCAATAATTTTGGCATTTAAGATGACAATAAAGTTTTCGCTCTCATTAAAAATACTTTGAGCAATTGTTCGTTGTAAATCCTGTGAGTAATGACCAACTGGCATATAGTTGAAGAGGGATACCATTGTAGTATATTCGGAGTGATGACCAACGGGTACTGATATTTATGGATGAGAATCTGAGTTTGTTGACAAGCTAGGGAAAGAATTGGTGAGCGTGGCAGGAATATGAGTATGAGCGACTGTAATGGAATCATGAATCGTAGGATGTAGAGAACCTATGACAATTTGATGGGTGATGGACAAGGGATGAGGAAAGGTTCTAAAGTTGATATTTCCAATTTCTTCTTCGAAGTTAGTAAGATATTGGGTTAAGATAGTATTTGGTGAATCATCTACTTCGATAAATAAGGCGAAATGGGATGAATCAGTCGAGTGGGAATTCCAAAGACTGGAAATAGAGACTATTTGAAAATGACAGTAGCTTTCATACCAGGGCTTATCACAAATTAGTAGAGTTGCAAGAGTGGATTCTCTTTCTAACACCCGTGGGACTGCCATTTCTTTCATCTTTCATTTTCTTTTCCATGTAGTTGTCAGATCTCTTTCTTTTTCTTGATTTCATCAACATCTCTGTCTACTTCATCGTCTTCTTGGGTAAGTAATTTGAAGATCTCCATATTTCTACTTCCTTGGTCTTGCAATCGTTAGTCAGAATCGTCTCTTCATTCTTTCCTTGAGAACTGAGCATGATGTCTTTGAAACTCCTTGCCTGGCACATCCATTAATTCTCTGTTTCTTCAACGATGATTGGTTTCAAGATGTATCTTAATCTTGAGTACTAGAAGTAGAGTGTCGTCATTTTTGGGCTGCTTTTTAGTACATTCATCCCATTTCACTATGGAGGTTATATATATTAACTTTGAGTTATATATATTAAATATGAGAGTTATATATATGCCGTTAACTCTTGTTTAATATATATTAGTTACACTTCTATCTTGTTGTATATATAAAGGAGAGAGCTGATCATTTTGGAACAACACACAACACACAAATCAATATTAGCGACTATTCTCTATAAGCCATTAAAAGTTTCTTGTGCTTGAATATTTTATAGTTACTTGAACTGCGAAAGATATATTTGGTACTCGTGATAACATAGTCCAAATTATGTTTGTAGAGCACGTGATTCTAGCCGTTCGTTGTTGTGGTCAAACACTTCAAGAGGTAACTAAAATTTTTTAAATTTTGGGTTTATATCTGCTGCTATGCTCAATGTTATTACAAGTACGATTTTGCATGATTTGCTTATTTATAACTACTAAGTAAGAAATATTAGAATTGAATTAACATTAGTAATTACTGATCCAATCATTCATTCATTGAATAAATCACCATTAGTGACTGACAAACATGATTTAAAAATTTAAGAAATTCAGTTGGTATAAAATGAGTAGCTGAAGATACCACTTGAAGAAAAGAAAATCTAGGGCTATGTTGTATAACAAAGCACTACTAAACTAAATCAGGTATATAATTTAACACAGATAAATTTAAAGAAAGTCTGACCAACTGATTTGTGAATAGACTAATTTTATATCAAAGATTCAAATCATACAGCTTCATCATACAATTGACAAAGTTATTGCTAAACATTGCTACTAATACAATGACGACAAAATCGACCATGGACAAACATCTAAACAAGTTAGTAACATCTAATGTGATATGAAAGGAATCTGAACTTAATCCAGAGACCGATTAAGAGTATAGAAAAACATGCATTGACGATATGTAGAATGGTAGGACTTTGTTTTCCCACTAAGAGAACCAGAATATTTTAATAAACTATGGATTGAGTGCTCTCATTAGTAATATGATGAATATCTGGGAGATCAGAACTTGTGGAGAACTTAAGCAATCTCTTTTTCTCAATCTGCTTTAGGCAGGGATGAAGTACTAGCCCAATAAGGACGGCAACCAGGCTTACAACCATGACTTTGAGAGATGAAATAGCCAACACTACACAAATCAATATGGTTGGAGGAATACACATTAGAATGGCTCCAGCAGTTCCTACGGGTATCTTGTATGGTCGAGATGCAGCAGGGTATTTGATCCTTAACCGTACAAAAGCTATGAACTCCAAAATCATTCCGAAACAATACAAAAAGTTTTCTGCAGCTACTATCTCTTGAAAGCTCATCCATGAAAGCAAAATGACGCCGGATGCTGAGAATAAAATCCCAATTAGCGGAGTTCCATACCGAGATCTCTTGGCAAAGAACTCAGGAAGCATCCCTCTTTCAGCCATACCAAGAAGCTGGAAAGAGTCACTGCTCATCTCAGCCACAAACATTCCCATATTTGACATTGCAGCAGCTGCCTGAATCCACCATCTCAACCATACTCCTCCTAGTATTTTAGCAATATCTGAGAAATAGCCATCAGTCCACAGGTCACGTTCGAGTGGAATAGCACCGGTGCCAACTAGAAGAGGAAAGAAGTAGCCAAGAACAACTAGAATCAGCGCATAAAACAAAGCCTTTGGCAGAGTCTTCTTTGGGTTGTGCACCTCTCCAGCAAGTGTACTTATAGAATCCCAATAATTAAGATTCCAAAAAAGAGTGTTCAGATACAAATTCCAGTTCACGCCATGTAGATCTACCACCAACCATCTTTTAGGCTTTAACTTTGGAATTGCCACAAATCCCATAACTATGAAAGGAAGGATAGAGAAAACACCTAATAGAACAGTAACCCAGCCCACTATAGTCATACCTCTATAGTTCATGAAAGTAAGAACTGCAGTTAAAACTAACACTGCTGCAGCTCTTGGAAGACCACCACCTACAGCGGGGATCCCTGATTTTAAATAGTCAAGAAACAAAACCGGGTAAAGAGCATTATCAATAACCCCACTTAGCCATTTCATCCAACCTTGCTGAAATCCCCAATAGCGACCCAAACCCGACGAAACCCAAACCACATAGCCACCATTTTCTGGGAACATTGTACCCATCTCAGCCGTTATCAATGCTTCAGGAATGCTCCATATGAATGGAAATACTAGAAATCCTAAAAGCGCTAAAAGCGGACCAGCTGCCTTCACACTGTCCTCAACACCAAAAGGCCCTCCTGATACCTCATAGAAGATGAGGAAAACAAGGGGTAAAAGTGAGACTTTCCTAGCATTGCCTGCCCTAGGAGAAGGAACTTCATCAATCCCCACATATTGTGCACCATTATATTCCCCCATTTCAACTGAAGCAACTCTATTAGCCGTATTCCTTAATTTCTGCACTTAGTATAAGATCTCATCAGAACAAAAAATTGGGTTTCACCTCAGTTCACATTAAAACAGCAACTCCACGTCTCCACTAAAGGCTCTAAACTTTAAAATCAAGACAGTTCCCCTTACCAATCATAAAATAAAATACACAATTTTCAATTAACCATGTATCAAGTAAAATCAGAGAGAGCACAAAATGGGTTTATCAGGTTCAATGAACATAATTCCCTGCAAATCAAACTACTAACAGAGAACTCAGAATTACACTGGAATTAAAAACAGAAAAATGGCACAAATCATTAAAAAAGTGACAATAAAAACAGATACATGTCACATAGCTATCAAGAAATATCAAAAGTAAACTAAAGGATTAGTCAATTTATTCTACCCGAAGAGCATACCCACTCAAATAATCAAACTCAATCATACATTTTCCAAAAAATCAAAATTAATGACCAAAAAAAAATTAGCTCCACAGTCAAGCTGGGTTCATCCAGATTCGCCATAAAACAATAAATTGCATTAGAACAAATAAAAAATAAAGAAGCATCCCCAATTTTAAAAATTACTTGAAATCCCTGTACCCATAGAAAGATATTGACAATTAAGAATAAAAACAGTATTTGCAAGACACTAGAGTAAAGAATGAGGAGTATTCGCACAGATAAGTGAAAAAGACAGAAAACAAACCGTGAAAAAATTGCGATTCTTTATGGGTTTTGATATCTAAGCTCTATCATCTTAGAAGCAAAGGTTGAAAGGGTAGTATTATTCAGAGATTTTGCAGGTAATTTTCAAGATTGAAGGAACATTAGATGGAAGGGCATCTGGGTAGTGGGGATATGTGTGTGTTTTAGCGTGTGTGAGAGATACAGAAAGAAGCAGCACCCAACAATTTGCTATAGATTGGTCCATGCTATGCACAGTTTGTTCTGCTACTCTACCACCGGCTGTGGCGGAATCGGCCAGTTCTGGCCCACCGGAATCGGCTAGTTCTGGTCCACCGGAATCGCCTCGGTGGGAGTGTTTTTGGGAGACCGAGGCCGTTGTTTCTACTGTTTTTGTGTCCATGACAGTTGCAGAAATTTTAATCAATAAATACCCAGATGAATTTTTGTCACTACAAGAGAGTGAGAAATTGATGATATTTTATAGCTCGGTTTCAGCCTTCAGGGATAAGGAGAGGTGACGTTGAAAGGGGAACAAAAAAAATACTACTAAAATAGATAGTGTTTTGTACGTATATGTGTAAATGGAATCACTATTTAATATAAATCGTTTTAAAGGATTATTTTTATTCTTTAATATAAATAATTTAAAATTTTTAAGTAAGTATGAATTATTTAATTTTTAATATTATTTTAAGTAATAAATATAATTTTAATTCTTTCATTATTTTTTGTCCAATAAATAATATTTTTTTTAATACAAAAGTAATATAGATAATTAATATTATATTTAATGTTATACACTCATTTTCTCAATACTTGTGCATAACTCTAAAATAACTTATATTAAAGAACGGATAAAATAATATGTTAACTTGATTAAATTATTTTCAATAAAAATAGTTAATATTTACAGAAAACAGATGTTGTTAAAGTAAATATATATTTAATAATATCTTATATTATTAATTTATACTCATTGCATTTGTAATTGGCGGACGAATATTATAGTAATTTTATCAAATTTGAAAGATTGAAAAAAATTAAGAAAAATACTTTTGAAAGTAACAAATTGTAATATCACTAAATTTAAAGAGAAATGAAAAAGAAAAATTGTGCCACATCCTCTTGCCCATTATATAATGGATTCTACTTACAATTAACATTTTAAAATGACACTTAATGCTATGATAATATATATATACGGTCCGGATCAAGTGCATACCCCTTATCTTACTCACTCGTGCTCATCCCCCTTTAGCGACGGACCCGACGACAGTTCGGTCATACAATCGTCGTCTATATTTTTAGCGACGCTATATGTTATCCGTCGCTAAAAGTATAGACGACGGTTGTATGACCGAAACCGTCGCCGGGTCCATCACTAAATGGGAGTGAACACGGGTGAGTAAGATAAGGAGTATGCACTAGATCCTTACTCTATATATATATATATATATATATATATATATATATATATATATATATATATATATATATATATATTGTGACGCCCTCAAAATAGATATACATAACTCATTCTGAGTCGTCAGATACAAGGTACAGAATTCAAATACAAACTTCATTTATATAACTGTTGAACTGTCGTGTAAAATACGACAACACATAAGCTGTAAGTTTCAATACAAATATTATTACGTATATAATACGACAATATTCATAATCAAATTATTTCAATGTCATATAAAGTACAGCAGCAAATATTTCAAGTCTCCAAAGGGACACGAGAAGATTTTTGTCCTTCTCATTCTAATAGAGTGCATTTTTTATGCTTCCAAAGTTAGGTTCTCATCACCCTATAGTTGTTCACCAAAATCAATTATTAAGTTACGGATAATATATGACACACCCATCTTAGGTCCTTAATACAATTATATATTGCATGTCATGCAGTTTTATAATGTATTGAGAAACTTCCACAATCTTGGACCATCACACTATTCCCCTGTCATCCTCGCTCGACCCAGCTACACTCTTAATACCTGGAAGGAATTGTGAAGTAAAATGGTGAGCACAAATAGCCCAGTAAAGAATATTATGACTAAGATAATTAATTTATCAATAGCCTTCATCAATAATAAATCAGATATTTAGAACATATGGTAGATGATAAAAGTTTTCAACCATAATTGTAGCGGAATCAACAATCCATTAGAAGATTCAAGTAGAACATAATGTCTACTATCTCCTCCAAATTAAAAGTTCATCGTTAATATTTCATTCCTGTAATACTCATCAACAGTTTTTTGTTGTACCCAAGACAAAAAGAACTTTCCTCACCTGAACCACTAAAGATTATAGTTAAATTCACAATTCATATTTATAATCATGTAAATCAAAAGTTTCATTTTGCCATAAAGGCTTAATAGAATGTTCACTCAATATCCTTACCCCAAAGGCTAAAGACGTTCAAATGTAATAACAATGACCATACCAATCAATTGTCTATCTTTTTACTACGGGCCAAAGATATTCAACTATAAAACCAATGATCATGATCATACCAATTAATTGTTTGTCAGTGCATTACTGTGATGCCCCCAAAATAGGTATACATCACCCATCTTTATTTGCCAAATACATGGTACAAAATTCAAAAATAACTTAATAATACAACTGTCGTGTAAAATACGACAAAACATAAACTGAGAGTTTTAAAACGAATATTTTCTTCTAGACAGTATTCAACTCAAATGGAGTCCTCAATACAGTTATTATCACACTATTTTATAGAATAGTGAGGACTAGTAATACTATCATCTGGACCGTCACTCCGTTCCCCGACTAGTTCCGGCTACGTTCTCATTTCCTGAAGAGGACGATGAAAGCAAAAGGGTGAGCTCAACTAGCCTAGTAAGAAATATTATGACTAAGATAATACAAAATAATTTATCTTTAGCCTTCAATAGTGTTAAACTGATAAAATATAACAAACATCAAGTTTAACTGCAGCGGAACAAGCAATCCATTAGAAGATTCAAGTAGAGCATAAAATCTACTATCTTCTATGATTTAAAAGGGTTTTCATCACTGAGACTCAACTTAATAAATAATCCACATCATCAAATCACCCCTGCACTATGGCCAAGGATATTATTTAGTATCACGACCACAAATTATCCATGCACTACAGGCCAAGGATATTCGTATATTCATCAATGGTCATGATCATGCCAACAACTGTCCATCAATGCACTACGGGCCAATGAGGACTTTTACCTCATCATTTATAACATTACGGTCATGATTATACCGAATAATCCTTGGTCATAATCATACCAAGTCCATCTAGGCACTACAGGCCACATATGACTTTCAACATAATATAAACATGAGGATGATGACAATGATATAAGAATTCAATAAAACAAGTTCAAGGATAAATTTTTTAAGATTTATAATTTAATTTATCCAGAAATAAATAATGTCCAAATTATCAACATGATACTGTTTTGTGGGATAAAATTCAAGAATAATATTATACCAAAAATAATTTGGACCGAAAATGAATCAATTTTTATCATAAATAGTACCCTGGGTGAATAGTACTCGAGTGAATAGTACCCTGTGAATAGTACTTCGAGAATAGTAACCCGGGAATAGTACTCCGACATAAATAAGTTAAAACTGATCAAGAATGCTCAGAATAATATTTTCATGAAAAGATAAATAATAAAATGTTAAATAATAAAAAAATTACCTTGTTTTAAAATATATTTATTGGATATCATTTAATTGGGTCAAATAATCATTTAATTTTTATGGGCTGATGTAATAATAAGTGATGGGTAAATCAAATTGATAATATTGGACTTTAAATTAAGTGGGTCAAATTTAGAATTGAGTATTTTTTATCTTATTAAAATTAGGAGAGTTAATAAGACATGTTAATAAATAAATATTAAAACCTAATCTTCCTTGTATACGTCTAATACATATTGAGGGAAAAGAAGAAGAGAAGCGCCGCCGCACATTGTATCAGGTTTGTTGTTGTTTTTTTTTCTTTCTTTTGCTGCTTTCGGCTATATAATTTTTGTGGGATTTGCTTTGTAGACATGAATAGTGATGGAAGTCAAAGTTTCTGATGTTTTATATATGTTTTTACTATTTCAGGCGTTATATATATATAGATATGTATATATATAAGTTTGGTTGCAGGCGTTATTCTCTTTACATATATATAATATATGTATATTTATCAAGTTGTTGTAGGGATAAGTTTTATATAGGAATAACTCTTGAGTAAAGAAAAGTAATGTCTTCCGTGAATGCTAATAGACTTGGATGATTTGTTATGTCAGAGTTTTTGGTGCCATGCAAATAAAAGACAAGATAGGTTTTTAATAAAGTATTGTATGGTTTTATTAATTGTTGTAGTATTATTTTTTTTCAAATTAATTGATTTATGGAATGAACTTGGATAAATATTTTTAATCTGTCTCTTATTGAGGATATTCCAATTGTTCGTGATTTTTCTGATGTGTTCTCTGAGGAGTTGTCAGGTTTGCCACCGCAGCGAGAAGTGGAGTTTGCTATTGAACTTGGTCCTGGTACGGAGCCTATCTCTAAGGCGCCGTATCGGATGGCACCGTTGGAGTTGCAAGAGTTAAAGGAACAGTTGCAAGAACTGTTGGATCGTGGTGTGATTCGACCAAGTGTTTCTCCGTGGGGTGCGCCGATCTTATTTGTGAAGAAGAAGGATGGGTCTATGAGGTTATGCATAGACTACAGGGAGTTGAACAAGATTACCATCAGGAATCGGTATCCATTGTCGAGGATTGATGACTTGTTTGACCAACTTCAGGGGGCGAAGTATTTTTCAAAGATATACTTGAGGTCGGGATATCATCAGTTGAGGGTGAGGGATGAGGATATCCCTAAGACGGATTTTCGTACTCGATATGGGCATTATGAGTTTCTGGTGATGTCATTCAGTGTGACTAACGCTCCGGCGGTGTTTATGGATTTAATGAATCGGGTGTTCAGGGAGTACCTGGACCAATTTGTCATTGTCTTTATTGATGACATTTTAGTTTACTCTAAGTCTAAGGAAGAGCATGAGGAGCATCTTCGCACAGTGTTAGGAATTTTGCAGAAAGAGAAGTTGTATGCTAAATTCTCTAAATGCGAGTTTTGGTTGGAGCAGATTGCATTTTTGGGCCACGTTGTTTCTGCTGAAGGCATTAAGGTGGATCCTGCGAAGGTTGAGGCTATCACTAAATGGCCAAGACCTACTACAGTGACAGAGATTAGGAGTTTCTTGGGTTTCGCAAGGTATTATAGGCGGTTTGTGGAAGGGTTTTCCTTGCTTGCCTTACCATTGACTCAGTTGATGAGAAAGGGCGTGAAGTTTATGTGGAATGAAGAGCGGGAGAAGAGTTTCGAGGAGTTGAAGAAACGACTTGTGTCAGCTCCTATACTTGCATTGCCGTCGGGGACAGGAGGCTATCAGATTTATAGTGATGCTTCTAAGAAGGGCTTGGGGTGTGTTTTGATGCAACACGGTAAGGTGATTGCTTATGCTTCTAGGCAGCTTAAACCTTATGAGGTGAACTACCCCACACATGATTTGGAGTTGGCAGCGGTGATCTTTGCCTTAAAGATTTGGAGGCATTATTTGTATGGAGAGACTTGTGATATCTTCACTGATCACAAAAGTCTTAAATACATTTTCACTCAGAAGGAGCTCATTATGAGGCAGAGGCGTTGGTTGGAACTTCTAAAAGATTATGATGCTAGAATTCAGTATCACCCGGGAAAGGCAAATGTGGTTGCAGATGCTCTTAGCCGAAAGAGTTCAGGGAGTGTAGCTGCCCTTATTATGCAACCTCAGCTTATTTCAGATATGGAGCGGATCGAGTTGGAGTTGTATGTACGAGGTTCAGATGGGCATTTAGCGGGTATGAGAGTGGAGCCCTCTCTTATCTCGCGGGTCAAAGAAGCTCAAAAGGAAGATGGAGGATTGTGGAGTATGGCACAGAATCTAGAGGAGGGAAAACAGCCCGAGTTTCGTATTGATGACCATGGTGTGATTTGGTTGGGTGAGCGGTTGTGTGTACCGTCTGATCCAATCATTCGGGAGGCGGTGTTGGCTGAGGCTCATAGTTCGCCATTTTCTATTCATCCAGGTTCTATAAAGATGTATAGAGATTTGAAGAAGAATTTTTGGTGGAATGTGATGAAACGAGACGTGGCTGAAAATGTTGGGAGGTGCCTCACTTGTCAACAAGTGAAGATAGAACATCAACGAGCTAGTGGGTTGTTGCAACAGTTAGACATTCCAGTGTGGAAGTGGGAGGATATCACGATGGACTTTGTGACTGGTTTGCAGAAGACTTTCAGGAAGAATGATGCCATTTGGGTGGTGGTGGATTGGTTGACCAAATCGGCACACTTTTTGGCTATCCATGAGGGTTACTCGATGAATAGATTGGCACATATCTTTCAGCAGGAGATTGTTAGACTTCATGGTACTCCGGTGTCTATTATTTCAGATCTGGACCCACGGTTCACTTCACGGTTCTGGAAAGGGTTTCAACGAGCTTGGGGCACTCGGCTCAGCTTCAGTACTTCTTTTCATCTGCAAACTGATGGTCAATCCGAGCGGACTATTCAGACATTAGAGGACATGTTGAGGTCTTGTGCACTTGAGTGGTCGGGTAATTGGGATGATTACTTGAGCCTAGTTGAGTTTGCATATAACAACAGCTGGCATGCAAGGATTGGAATGGCTCCTTTTGAGGCATTGTATGGTAGAAAGTGTCGGACACCAACTTGTTGGGATCAGGTTGGCGAAAGGGCCATAGAAGGGCCTGAGTTGGTCCAGATCACTACGGAAAAGGTAGCGGTGGCTAAGGAGAAATTGAAGTCGGCTCGATCACGGCAGAAGAGTTATGCTGATAAGCATAGAAGGACTTTAGAGTTTGAACCTGGTGAGCATGTGTTTCTAAAAGTTTCTCCTTGGAAGGGTATTCGACGATTTGGATTGAAAGGGAAACTTAGTCCGCGTTATATTGGACCATTTGAGATTTTGGAGAGGGTTGGTGCGGTTGCATATCGGTTAGCTTTACCTCCACAGCTAGCTCATGTGCACATTGTGTTCCATGTGTCGGTGTTGAGAAGTTACAATTATCATCTGTTGCACGTGGTGCAATACCCGTTCGATAAGATTCGAGAGGATCTTACTTGTGAGGAACAAGCTGAGGCGATTTTGGATCGTCAAGAAAGGATCATGAGGAGAAAGACTATTCTGTTTGTTAAGGTTTTGTGGAGGAATCATTCGAAGCGGGAAGCCACTTAGGAGATGGAGGAGTCTATTCGAGCGGAGTATCCACATCTCTTTGAAAATTAGGTGCGTCCCATTCTTTTGATTCCGGGGACGGAATCTTTTTTAAGGGGTAGGTGATGTAATACCCGAAAAATAATAATAATGTTAAATAATAAAAAAATTACCTTGTTTTAAAACATATTTATTGGATATCATTTAATTGGGTCAAATAATCATTTAATTTTTATGGGCTGATGTAATAATAAGTGATGGGTAAATCAAATTGATAATATTGGGCTTTAAATTAAGTGGGTCAAATTTAGAATTGAGTATTTTTTATCTTATTAAAATTAGGAGAGTTAATAAGACATGTTAATAAATAAATATTAAAACCTAATCTTCCTTGTATACGTCTAATACATATTGAGGGAAAAGAAGAAGAGAAGCGCCGCCGCACATTATATCAGGTTTGTTGTTGTTTTTTTTCCTTTCTTTTGCTGCTTTCGGCTATATAATTTTTGTGGGATTTGCTTTGTAGACATGAATAGTGATGGAAGTCAAAGTTTCTGATGTTTTATATATGTTTTTACTATTTCAGGCGTTATATATATATATATATATATATATATATGTATATATATATATAGATATGTATATATATAAGTTTGGTTGCAGGCGTTATTCTCTTTACATATATATAATATATGTATATTTATCAAGTTGTTGCAGGGATAAGTTTTATATAGGAATAACTCTTGAGTAAAGAAAAGTAATGTCTTCCGTGAATGCTAATAGACTTGGATGATTTGTTATGTCAGAGTTTTTGGTGCCATGCAAATAAAAGACAAGATAGGTTTTTAATAAAGTATTGTATGGTTTTATTAATTGTTGTAGTATTATTTTTTTTTCAAATTAATTGATTTATGGAATGAACTTGGATAAATGTTTATGTCCTACATAAGTAATCTGCATGTTTTTAAAAAAAAAATAAATTATGTATATTACGGACAATAAAAATTTGATGATTAACATGTTATACTAACAGAGGTATAAGATAGGAACTATTGAATTTAATAAGTATTATTAATTTTATATGTTATTTATTTATTTTAGTTTTGACGGGGAGAATTTAACGTGACAAATTTGGAATTTAAATTTTGGGTATTACATTGCTTAATCCAGGTACGGATTCCGTACTCTTTCAGCGAGACTCTATTGTTTTTGATTTGTTCGTTTCGTTATTCGTTCCGAAATTTAGTATTGTCTCTCATAATTGTTCCTTGTCAATTTATTGTGATAAATTTATTTTGGCGTTGTATTAGAACTCATATTTGTATTCTTTAGACTAAGGCATCATGTCTAAATTTTATTTTGATATTTATAGTGATGTACATGTTATTATTTTAGAGACTTGTGTTGATGATTCGTTCGATTTAACATGTGCACGTTAGAACCCCTTTGTGTTGATATTTTGTCGCATGTGTTGTGACATTATATTTTTGTTAGAATACCGTAGGGTATACCTGAGCTATAACCACCTGTGGGGGTACCACAGGCATGTTCTATTGGCACCGAGGCATGACACCTTCCGTGGCAGTGTGATCAGTCCATGGCGTCTCCGTTTTGTGCTCCGGTGGGAGTTGGCCATTTGGTATTTTGTTGTGGGAGGCGTATGGGTCGATCCTAGTTTTCTGTTCTGTTCTGTTCTGCGGATTGGTGATGTTTGTGTCAAACACACCTTCCGATTTACACGCATCTGGATTGCGCAGTCCGATGTGTGATTGCCTGTGTGGCATTATTTTGATTGCCTGTGTGGCATTATTTGACTTGCCTGTGTGGCAAGGTATATTACTATTTATTCTAAGCTCGGTATGAAATAACACCCAGCCATTTGATTCAGCCTATTATTTCGTTGTGTTAGTTTTGTTCGTTTCATTTCATTTAATTGAGTTAGTTATTTCAGTTCATTATTTGTATTCTTTATCCGTACTGGGCATTTGGCTCATGCTGTATTTTTCTTCCGGCAGGTAATCAGGTGGATCAAGGGCAAGTGTGACGAGAGCTTCCTTTAATCCAATAGTTTTGGTATATTTTGTTAGGCTTGATACATTGATTTATTTAAGTTGTAATAATTATTTTAGATTGTGGATTTAGCCAGTGTGGCATTTATTATGGTCTGTCTTATGACATTGAATTATTATGAGATTATTCTTTTGTAGTTTAGAGCCTTGTGATCTTTCTTAGTTTTGTTGTGTTTTGAGTAACCTCTCTTTCTATTTCGGAAAGGGGGTGTTACAACTTTGCAGAAGAAAGTTTATTCAAATTCCAAACAGAAAATATCTGAATTCCACAAACGGATAATTTTCAACACTTCTTAAAATTCATAACAAATCATACGTTAATTTTTAATGGTTCAAAATTTGTGGACAAATACTCAACTTATATATGCATAACATATCCAAAAATCACAACGATCCAACGGTCGGATTAAAATTATAACTCACGCAATAGAGTTTTAAGAACATCGATTTGATTTTTTAATACCTCCAATCCGACAAAATACTGATAAAATAAATATTTTCCTAACCATCATTTATGTCCGCATAAAATAAATATTTCCTTATCATATAAATCAATAATTATTTATTCACAAATAATATTACAAAATCACAATAATGACAATCAGACCGTTCCCAAGAAAGTGGGGACTTTCCGATAAGAATTTCTTCTTACTGGCGCGCAATTAGGTGACCAAACCTCTCCTTGAAAGAACTTTCTAGACATTGTCAATAATGCTATCTAATAATATTATTTAAATAATATGAATTATTGATTTGATAATGGGAAATACTGTGTAGTGACAATTATTGAAACAACAATAATATAAAATATCAACGCAACAATTATTGAATCAATAAAATAAAATATTGAACAGTAATTACTGTAACAATTATTGAGTAGTGCCTTCTTACGTAAGAATCAATAATTCAAAAATACTGTGCAATATTGTGTGTTACTGTGCAACTCCATGTATTACTATATTTTAACCACCAGGTATTCTAACAGTTAACGGTAAAACTTTCGCCGTTATTTTTATAAAAAGATATTTTTGTCATTTTCTCAATCTGACAATAATTCTATTGTGGGGTACACCAATGATTGTGCCGTCGTACGAATATTTCCTGTTAAAACGAATATTCCCTGACCAATCGAATATAATATAACAACTTGCGTACTTTGCAAAATTTATAAATATTACCCACAATTATAACATTATATTAAATTCACTACATAATATTCAAAAATGATATTTATAGAAAATTCATCTTTATTCATAAAAGTTGGGGTCTTACAATTACAGCCAAAGACATTCAACTGTAAGACCAATGGTCATGATCCTGCCAAACATATCATCGAATTATCCACGCACTACGAGTAAATGAGGACTTTTACCACATCATTTGTAACATTACATGTCATGATTATATTGATACATAATTCCTGGTCATAATCATAGCGATCAACAGTCCATCTATGCACTATAGGCCAAAGATGACTTTCATTACAATATAAGCACGAGGATGCTTACAATGATATAAACATTCAATTAAATGAGATCAATGATAAATTTTAAATATTTATAATTCAATTTATCCGAGTTTAATAATATCCAAATTGTCAACATGATACTACTTTGTAGAGTAAAATTCAAGAATAATATTCATGTATCAAAAATAATTTGAACAAAAAAGAAATTAATTTTTGTTGTGAATAGTACCCCGGATGAATAGTACCTGAGTGAATAGTACCCCGTGAATAGTACTTTATGAATATTATCTCGTGAATAGTACTTTGTGAATAATGCTGTACGTATGATAGTACTGTACGTATGAATAGTACCGTACGTATGAATAATGTCGTATGTATGAATAGTGTCGTATGTATGAATAGTACTCCAGCATGAAAAACTTAAAATTTAACAAGAATGTTAAGAAAAATATTTCTGTGAAACGATACTAGATGAAACGCAAATTTTAAAGATATTCTAATAATTTCAAGGAGTATAGAAACAAAACTTTATCAATATGAGTGTAGAATTAGAGATATGAAACGAAATAATATTACTTATATACTACAGAGTATGGAAGAAAATATTATTTCTTACGAATATTGAACAAAAATAATATCCCTTACGACTGTTGAACGAAAATAATATTCCTTACGAATATTGAACGAAGATAATATTCCTTACGAATGTTGAATGAAAATAATATTGCTTACGAATATTGAACGAAAATAAAATTCCTTACGAATACGAAAAATAATATCGTAAGCGAATATAAAATAAATAATACCCCTTACCTTAAAAGGAGAGTACTTCTGGCTGGTATAACAGAGATATTCTTGAAGAAAACTTGCACTATTTGCTTCACTCAAAGTTTTCTTAAACTCAAAAGAAATACACTCAAAATTATAGAAGAAAAATTATTTGATTCTGGTGTGATTTTCATTTCTAAACTAAACAACCTATTTATAGGAGAATGATAGGATACTAATTAGGGAAAAAAATCACGGACTGCATAGTAAAGAAAAAAAAATCACAAACGAATTCTTCATAGAATTTTTTTTGAAATTTTTTGATTTTACTATGCTGCACTATGTAGCACTATGCACACACTATGCAATACTATGCATAATAAAATATATTATATTCTATTTTATATAAAAAATAAAACTAATATATATATATATATATATATATATATATATATATATATATATATAAGTAATAAGAAAAATTGAGATAACTTTCTCTCGACGATTTTGAAAAACTGAGTAAGTGGATGTCCATGTAATAAACCAAATTTATCACAAATACTTCATAAACAATTCCTCTATTTATCTCAATTCACTTGAATTCACTAAATATTTTTAAATAACATTTATTCATCATTAATATTATAACTCGCAATATTAAAAACTAGATCATTCCCACGAAAGAGGGGCTTTCCGATAAGGACTTCTCCATATTGACGCGCAATTAGGTGACCAAACCTCTTTTCTCGACAGAACTTTCTAAACATTGTCAATAATACAAATAATAATATGAATAACTTTGTCGTCTCAATTATTGATTTAATAATATAAAATATTGTGATAATAATTGAATCAATAACGTGAGATACTATGCAACAATTAATGTTGCAATAATTGAGTAAAACTGTGTGACTTCTCACGTAAGCATCAATAATCAAAGATACTGTGCAATACCGTGTGCTACTATGCAACCACGCGTATTACTGTAATTTTATCACCGGGTATTTCAACAGTTAACGGTAAAACTTTTGTTGTTATTTTAATAAAAAATTATTTATGTCATTTTCTAAATTTGACAATTATTCCATTATGGGGTCCACCAATGATTGTGTCGTCGTATAGATATTCTCTGACAAAAAGAATATTCCTCGACCAAACGAATATTTTATGACAACTTGCTTACTTTTATAAAATTTTCACATATCACCTTTAACTTTAACCTTTTATCAATTTAACCATTTACTAAATAGAATAATAATTATAAGAAAATTGAATACTTTTATTTCATAAAATTCGGGGTCTTATATATATATATATATATATATATATATATATATATATATATATATATATATTTGTTTTAAATTATACCAACCGTCCTAATAAATAAAGAATCAATTAACATGTTTATCATTTAAAAATTATACTTTTTATTTGTTTGCGTATTTAAGTGTAATTATTGATATAGAATATGCTGATATCAAGAATCTTACTCTCTTTTCTCTTACCAAGTTACATGATATAAAAATCACACATTCAACCCTTATACTCTAATTTAGTTGGTTAATTCACGTTCAATACCAATTGTTATTGAAGATTCTTTTTATTAAACTTAAAATAAAATACATATTTACCCCTTGTAAATAATCATAATAACTGTATGATCCTGACTTTTATGAAATAAAAGTCTAATTTAATTTATGATTATTATTCTAAAATTATAAAATGTTAGATTGATAAATGGTCATTTAATCGGATAAATGAACAAATAAAATAGGAGAGGGATTTAATTGAGTATATTTACACAAATTTTGAACCGTTAAAGATTAACTTATGATTTTTTATGAATTTTAAAAGGTGATTGATTTAGAATTTTTGTAGCAGAATTTTGCGGTAAGCGTGTTTCTCTATGTTAGATGCAAAATTTGGAAAATATTTCTTCTACAAAGTTATGGAGAATTAAATTTTACATGAAAAGGAAATAAGATTCGTAAATTTATGATAAAAGGACTAATTATTATGAATTATTAAAGTTTCTGAATATGGAAATTTATAATTAAATTATTAGAAAATTATTTGGGCGGGTACATTTTTTTACAGAATTCTTATAATATCTTCTTAGAATTTTTGTATATTTTTGATGAATTATTGAAATGCATAAGTAATTATTGCATTTTAAAACTATTTATAGTTAGTTTGAAAAATAGAAGAAATTCATAAAAAAAATCTATAAATGATGAAAAATTATGAAACTTGGTGAAAAATCTTATAATATTATTTTATAATATCTGGACAGTTTTGAAAATTTATTGAATAATAGAAATATTTATTGTATTTTTAAGCTATTTATAGTTAGTTTAAACACAGAGGAAATTCATAAAAAATTCTATGAATGGTGAAAAATTATGAAATTTATTAAAATATATTATTATAATATAAGATTAATATTGATGATGTTTTAAAGATATAAAAGTATTTGGAGTTAGTATTTCTATTTTGAAGCTATTAAATGATAGTTTTTATAAATATAAATAATTATAGAAAATTATCGGATAATCCAAAAAAATGAAAAATATATGAAGTGAACTGTTGTTAGAAAATATTTATTTAGTTGGGGAATATTTTTTTTATCGGAGAATATTCGTACGACGGTGCAATCATTGGTGGACCACATAACGGAATAACCGTCTGATATAGAAAGCGACAGAAATAACCTTTTTATAAAAAATAACGGCAAAACTTTTATCGTTAAACTTTTGAAATACCCGATGATAAAAATACAGTAATACACGTGATTCCACAGTAGTACACGGTATTCTACAGTAGCACACAGTATTGCACATTGATTCAAATTATTGATTCTTACGTAAGAAGTCACTCAGTCTTTCATTCAATAATTGTCACAGTAGTTATTGCACAGTAACTCATATTATTTGATATGATATAATTATACTATTTGAAAGTATTGTAAGTCTATGTTAATAATTGTGAATAATTGTTGAAAGATTGAAAATATATAAATAATTGATGAATAAAAGGTGTTGATTAAAGATAAGTATGATATACAGATGTTTGTTCAATTATTCTATTTTTACAAAAGTTAGTCTGGCATGACTTGCCGACACTCTACTTTTTCCTAAAGTAATATGTACCACAACTCTATTATTGAACAAATTTTGTTAAAACGTGTACAAGTTGGTTTAATTTTCTGTGTGGGATTATAAATTCCACTACCATTATTTTATGCAGCTCATTTTGTTATTTTGTCAAAGCGTGTGTGCTAATTGTTTTCTCAATTTTCAGTATAAATAGTTTGCCTGATTGAGAAACTAAACACACACCATTACTACACTAAAAATATAAAAAAAATTTACTACAATATTATGAGTATAATATTGTGAGTATTTTTGTTAAGTGTAAGGTTACTCCAAGTGTAGATAAAGAATGCAAACATTGTTTAAATTGATCAATTTCATAGAAAGCAGAATCAAATCACATTCTAAGGTAAGTGGTATCATTTTTATGGTAAAGGGATATCATTTTCTTTCATACACCATATTATGACAATATATTATTATTCGTTTCTTCAGCTTATCATTAAATAGTGAAAAGTCCTGAAATGATTAGAATATCATTAATAGTTTGTGCTTCATCTAATATCTTGACCTGGATCTTTCTATTTAGTTTTAAGTTATTATATTTGAGTCGGGAACTTCACACTTACTTGAACTTTATATTCTATCAGGTCTACTTTTTCCTAAAGTATTATGGACACAACTTTATTATTAAACAAATGTTAAAACGTGTACAAGTTGGTTTAATTTTCTCCGTGGGACCATAAATTCTACTACCATTATTTTATGCAGCTCATTTGGTTATTTTGTCAAAGCGTGTGTGATAATTATTTCCTCAATTTTTAGTATAAATAGGTTGTCCGGTTGAGCAACTAAACACACACCATCACTACACTAAAAATATAAAATTAATTTACTACAATATTTTGAGTATAATATTATGAGTATTTCTGTTGAGTGTAAGGTTACTCCAAGTGTAGATAAGGAATGCAAGCATTGTTTAAGTTGATCAATTTCATAAAAAGTAGAATCAAATTACATGCTAAGGTAAGATGTATCATTTTTATGGTAAAGAGATATCATTTTCTTTCATACTCCATATTATGGTAATATATTATTATTCGTTTGTTCAGCTTATCATTAAATGGTGAAAAGTCCTGAAATGATTAGAATATCCTTAATAGTTTGTGCTTCATCTAATATCTTGACCTGCTTATTTCTATTCGGTTTTAAGTTATTATATTTGAGCCGAAAACTTCACATTTACTTGAAATTTATATTCTATTAGGAATTCTAATCGATTTTCTGGATATCATGTTGGCAATTTGGACTCTGGATAATTTAAGTTAAAAATCACTAAGATTTATTTTATCTTATTATTCTGATTATTTATGTCCATTCATTATATATATCATTGTCATCATCATCATGCTTATATTATGGTGAAAGTCATCTTTGGCCCATAATGCATAAATGAACTGTTGATTGGTATGATTATGGCTAGAAATTGTGTATTGGTATAATCATGACCTGTAATGTTACAGACAAATGATGTGGTGAAAGTCATCTTTGGCCCATAGTGCAAAGATGGACTGTTGAGGGTTAAATACTTAAAATGTGTCACTGAACTTTTATTCTTATAGTCAACTCATTGTACTTGAATTTTCTAACAAATCGTTAGAAAATCCATTAAGTCAGGTTGACTTTAAACGGTTTACCACGTAAGCAGATAACTTGTGAAAAAAAACTTATGTGTCGAGAATTATCCTATGTGGCCTTGATTATGTGAATTTAGAGGGAAAAAATAATGGAAAAAATAAAAGAGTTATTTTAAATTATAATATAAATTAGAAAAGTTGGCCAAAAAAATAAGAAAATAGATAGAAAATATATTTAATTAATTTTGTAATTAATATTAAATAATTTTTTTAATTCTTTACAAATATAATATTATAAATTAGAAAAGTTAGCCAAAAAATAAGAAAATAAATGAAAAATATCTTTAATTATTTTTGTAATTAATATCAAAATAATTTTTGTTTAATTATTTACAAATATAATATTATAAATTAGAAAAGTTTGCCAAAAAAATAAGAAAATAAATTGAAAATAAATTTAGTTATGTTTTTAATTAATTTCAAATTATTTTTTGTTTAATTATTTATAAATATAATAATATAAATTAGAAAAATTTACCAAAAATAAGAAAATAAATGAAATATATATTTAATTTTTTTGTAATTAATATCAAATTATTTTTGTTTAATTATTTACAAATATAATAATATAAATTAGAAACGTTTGCCAAAAAAATAAGAAAATAAATGAAAAATATATTTATTTATTTTTGTAATTAATATCAAATTATTTTTTATTTAATTATTTACAAATATAATAATATAAATTAGAAAAGTTAGCCAAAAAATAAGAAAATAAATGAAAATATCTTTAATTATTTTTGTAATTAATATCAAATTATTTTTTATTTAACTTTTTAAAAATATAATAATATAAATTAGAAATAATTGCCAAAAATAAGAAAATAAATAAAAATATATTTAGTTATTTTTTAATTAATATCAAATTATTTTTTGCTTAATTATTTACAAATATAATAATATAAATTAGAAAACTTTGCCAAAAACAAGAAAATAAATGCAAAATATATTTAATTTTTTTGTAATTAATATCAAATTAATTTTTATTTAATTATTTACAAATATAATAATATAAATTAAAAAAGTTTGCCAAAAATAAGAAAATAAATGAAAAATATATTTATTTATTTTTGTATTTAATATCAAATTATTTTTTTAAATTATTTATAAATATAATAATATTAATTAGAAAAGTTAGCCAAAAAACAAGAAAATAAATGAAAAATATCTTTAATTATTTTTGTAATTAATATCAAATTAATTTTTGTTTAATTATTTACAGATATAATAATATATATTAGAAAAGTTTGCCAAAAAAATAAGAAAATAAATGAAATATATATTTAGTTATTTTTGTAATTAATATCAAATTATTTTTTTTAATTATTTACAAATATAATAATATAAATTAGAAAATTTTGCTAAAAACAAGAAAATAAATGAAAAATATATTTAATTTTTTTGTAATTAATATCAAATTATTTTTTTAATTATTTAAAAATATAATAATATAAATTACAAAAGTTGGTCAAAAAAATAAATGAAAAATATATCATATTTAAAATAATATAAAATAATTAAAGATAATAATATTAATTTGATATTTGTTTCTGAGTTTTTAATAGAAAATATTATAAAATTTAAAATTGAGGACATGTGTTGTAATTTAAAATTTATTATGTTAAAAGTTGATGATAATATGAGAATTATAAAAGTATTACTTATTCCAATATCTTTTTCGTCCAAATCAGGCCAATTTCGGACGGAAAACTTTGACAGAAAAAATGGCCAAGTTTTCTATCCATTTCTTTTCTCTTCCGTTTATTAAAAAACTTAGAAACATAACAATAGGAAATAAAACTTAAATTTTCCGTCCATTTCTTTTCTTTTCTATCCATTTTAAAACTCCAAAATATAGCGTTAAAGTCAACCCGACTTAACGAATTTTCTAACGGTTTGTTAGAAAAGTCGAGTACAATGAGTTGACTGTAAGATTTTTTTTTCAGTAACTCATTTGTAAGTTGACGTAAAGTACAATGACTTAGAAATCATTTAACCCGGACTGTTGATTATTGGTTTTGTAGTTGTATATCTTTTGCTCATACTGAAAAGATGGACTGTTGATTATTGGTATTACAGTTGTATATCTTTGGCCCGTAGTGCTGTTGATTATTAGTTTTATAGTTTTATATCTTTGGTCCGTAGTGCAAAGATGGACTGTTGATTATTGTTTTTACAGTTGTATATCTTTGGCCCGTAGTGGAAAGATGGACTGTTGATTATTGGTTTTACAGTTGTATATCTTTGGCCCGTAGTACAATGATGGACTGTTGATTATTGGTTTTACAGTTGCATATCTTTGGTCGTAGTGCAAAGATGAATTTAATGGCATAATTATAAACATGAACTGTGAATTGGTATAACCATGAGCTTTGTGTGACGCCCCCAAAATAGGTATACATCACCCATCTTGAGTCGCCAAATATATGGTACATAAATCAAATACAAACTTCTTTAACACAACTGTCGTGTAAAAATACAACAAAACATAGATGAGTTTTTACATGAATATTGTCTCATAGACAATATTCAAACTCAAATTCAATTCTCATTACATTTATTATCACACTAAGTAGTGAGAACTACTAAAATAACCATCTTGGTTCGTCACTCCATTCCCTGACTAGTCCTGGCTATGTTTTCATTTTCTGAAGAGAACAATGAAAGCAAAAGGGTGAGCTCAACTAGCCCAGTAAAAAATATTATGACTAAGATAATGCAGAATAAATTATCATTAGCCTTCAACAGTGTTAAACTGATAAAATACAATAAACATCAAGTTTAACTGCAGCGGAACAAGCAATCCATTAGAAGAGTCAAGTAGAGCATGATATCTACTATCTTTTATGATTTAAAAAGTTTTTCATCCACTTTATCGCTGAGACTCAGCTTAATAAATTGACCACATCGTCGAATCATCCCTGCACTACGGGCCAAGGATATTCATGTAATCATCAATGATCATGATTATACCGAATAATCCCTGGTCATAATCATACCAACAACTGTCCATCAATGCACTACGGGCCAATGATGACTTTTACTACATCATTTGTAACATTACGGGTCATGATTATACCGAATGATCTCTGGTCATAATCATACCAATCAACAATCCATCTATGCACGTAAGCCAAAGATGACTTTCATCACAATATAAACATGAGGATGATGACAATGATATAAACATTAATAAAACGAAATCAAGGATAAATATTAAAGACTTTAAATTTATCCAGAGTTAAAAAATATCCAAATTGTCAACATGATACTGCTTTGTGGAGTAAAATTCAAGAATAATATTCATGTATCAAAAATAATTTAGACAGAAAAGAAATATATTTTTCGGGTGAATAGTATCTCGTGAATAGTACCCTATAAATAGTACTTCGGGAATAGTACATTGTGAATAGTATCTCAGCATGAAAAGTGTCCCAAATACTCGAGTGAATAATATTTGAGTGAATAGTACTCGGGTGAATAGTAACCTATGAATAGTAACTCGTGAATAGTACTCTGGCATGAAAAGTGCCCCGAATACCCGAGTAAATATTATTTGAGTGAATAGTAACTCGTAAATAGTAATTTATGACTAGTATTCCGGTATGAAAAGATCAATAATTATCAAAAAAGCTTAGAATAATATTTCTATGAAAAGATACTGGATGAAGCGCAAATATCAAGGATATTCTACTAATTTCACAGAGTATAGAAGCAATACTTTAACAAAATAAGTGTAGAATTATGAATACGAAATGAAATAATATTACTCACATACTACAGAGTATGGAAGAAAATATTATTTCTACGAATACTGAAAAAAAATAATATCCCTTACCTCAGAAGAAGACTAAATACTGGAATAGTGAAGTAGCAGACTTCTATTCTTCTATCTCTCTCTATAGATTCTCTCTCTATAATTGCTCTTGTGAGTCTTAGTGAATTGGTGAGAATGAAAGAAGAATGAGCTTCTATTTATAAGAAAATATAGTTTCGATAATTGCACGTTTTGGGGCTCAAAATATTACGGTATAATACCTTCATCTTTTCTTTCATTTTTAATTTAGTCCTGCAAGTATTATCAAACTTGCACCACCTCCCCTAATAGTACATCATGTGAATCAATAGTTAAGTCATGTGAATCAATAGTTCTATACATGTGAAAAAAATAATTACAGTATAATACCTTTATCTATACCTCCATTTTTAATTTAGTCATGCAAGTATTATCAATCTTGCATCACCTCCCCTAATAGTACATGCATGTAGTTATATGCATGTGAACTAATAGCAATTAATTGCTCATTCATTCGATTAATTACCTGATTGGTCAATTTAACTTTCAGAAATTAATTATTATCGAAATAAATGTCGATTACCACAAACACTAATAATCCCAACACAATAAAACTATCAATTTCATCTTTAATCAACACGAACTTATTCATCATTTATATTATAACTCACAATATTTAATAACTAGATCATTCCCAGGAAAGATGGGGCTTTCCGATAAGGATTTCTCCCTATTAGCGCGCAATTAGGTGACCAAACCTCTCCTCGACAAGAACTTTTTAGACATCATCAATATTGTAAATAATAATATGAATAACTTTGTCGTCTCAATTATTGATTTAATAATATAAAATATTATGCAGATGATACTGTGACAAAAATTGAATCAATAATATGAGAGATAGTATGCAGCAATTACTGTAGCAATAATTGAGTATAACCGAGTGACTTCTCACGTAAACATCAATAATCAATATCGTGTGCTACTATGCAACCACACATATTACTGTACTTTTACCACCGGGTAGTTCAACAGTTTAATGATAAAACTTTTATCGTTATTTTTATAAAAAGATATTTTTATCGTTTTCTAACTCCGATAATACTTCCGTTGTGGGGTCCACCAATGATTGTGACGTCGTACGAATATTCTCTGTTAAAATGAATAATCCCGACCAATCGAATATTTTATAACCACTTGCTTACTTTGCAAAATTTGTAATTATTACCCACAACTATAAAATTATATCAAATCCACACCCTAATATTCAAAAATATATTTCGAGAAAAATTAATCTTTATTCATAAAAGTTGGGGTCTTACACTTTGTGTTTCAGGTAAAAACAGGTGGTGAAAGTTCTCTTGTCTTGGGTACAACGAAGAACTGTTGATTAGTGTTACAAGAATAAAATATTGATGATGGTCTTTTAATTTGTAGAAGATAGTAGACATTATGTTCTACTTGACTCTTCTAATAGATTGTTGATTCTGCTGCAATTATGATTGAAAACTTTTACCATCTACCATATGTTATAAATATCTGATTTATTACTGATGAAGACTATTGATAATTTAATTATCTTAAGTCATGATATTCTTTACTGGGCTCACTACAAAAAATAGATATTTGCAACAATTTTTTGGGCAACGACTTATAAAGTCGTTGCCAAAAATGCTTGTTTAGCAACAAAATTTGTCATTCGTTGTAGTTTATGATAAACTTTCATTTTTTACAACGAAATTCATAAGTCGTTGTAAAAATTCGTTGCTAAATCGTTGGCGGAAAAAAAAAACACCGCCTATTTTCTTTTTTGTTGCTGATGAGATTTCTCCTCATCTTCGGCAACGAAAACTTTTTTTGTTGTTATATTTCGTTGCCTAATATAGGCCACATTCATTGGCAACACTTTTTTTTCGTTGCGTATTTAATACATTTTTTTGCAACGACTAGTAAACTGTTGCCCAAAATTAAGACAAACCTAATAAGCATGCCTCTTTCCCCCCCCCAAAATGCATCATTTTTCATTTAATTTTTTTTTATTTATTTGGACACAATTTTATATAGTGAAATGTTTCACTCCGTCCGTCTCAAAATAAATGCCCAATTTTATTTTTTTAAAGTTATAATTTTTGAAATTAAAATTGCGCACATATAGATATATTTTCTAATTTACAAAAAATTAAAGTTTGTAGTTAATTGGATGTAGTTTAAAATGATTAAATCTTGTGGGCAACGACTTATAAAGTCGTCGTCAAAAATACATGTTTAGAAACAAAATTTGTCATTCGTTGTAGTTTGTGAAAGACTTACATTTTTCGTAACGAAATTCATAGGTCGTTGCAAAAAATTTGTTGCCAATTTGTTGGCGGAAAAAAATTTTCCCCGCCTATTTACTTTTTTGTCACCGATATGTTGACAATTATAGTAACAAAATGTTTTTTCTTGCTATATTTCATAGCCTAATATGGACCACATTCAACAATTTTTCTTCTGTTGCGTATTTTGTACAATTTTTTGCAACGACTATTAAAATGTTTCCCAATAAGCACGTTTCGCCTTTTTTTTTTTTTCCCCGAAATGCATTATTTTGCATTTAATTTTTTTTTTTTGAATAACTCATTTTACATGATACAAATGGACTATAATTAATGATATACACTCTTAATTCTATTATATTCGTTTATTAATTTTAGCATAAGATTATTTGATAGAACAAACTAAATAAAATAAAATAAAATAATAAAAATATGATAGTAATATCATATGTATGTGTGTGGATATGTATATTACATATATAATTCTATAATATATTATCTAATACATTATTCCAATTCTTAGTTGTAAAAAGTTTTTGTATTTTTCATATAAAGATTGGACACTTTTTATCATATTTGCATTTGTTAATGAGATTCTAGTTGTCTTCTTTTTACTCGCACCAAGAAAGGTATACTTTAATTGTCTTCTAATTACACTCGATCTTGTTAAATGTTAAAATAAATTCAATTTTAAGGTGCCAAACTTTTTAAAGTAGTTAAAATAAGCATAATAGCAGTTCACAATATTGAAGACTTTAATACTACTTCGCCTAGGTGCCTTTTGAAAAGTCATATTGACAGTTTACTTGTTGAGAAATATTGTTCTAAACAAATAAAATCAGCATCATAGATTAAAAACTAGATAGTCCTACTACTTCATCAAGTTCTTACACGAACACCATCAAACTTTACATTATTCATCCATCACTAATAGTCAACAAAACCCAATATCTTTGAAGAGATTCTCTTTTAAAATACCTTACCAAAGTTTTGCCTGACATTAGAAAAATGCAAGAATTAGTCAGAAAATTATAATTACAGTGAGCATTAAACAAGAACAATCAACTATACAACAAATTTACCAGGAGAATACCAAGAATTGGCTAGAGATTGCTATAGTCAATCGCAATAATATGAAATAGCAATTTCTAATGACTATTTAAACGGAAAGAAACTATGGTAAAGAGAATTAGAGAAAAACATAGCAACACAGAAAGAGCAACATAATGCATAATTTAACAACATCCAACTTTGATGTCTCAGTTGCAAACTAAAAAGTCAAAATTTTAATTCGTACAACTTTTTTATTTTAGCCTAATGGCTAAAACTTTCATGGACTAGTGACTAAACTCTGAACTAAGATCAAATTTGTTGGCAAAAGCATCCACACAAGTGCCTCATAGCTCCCAAGTAAAATTTTAGTCATTTTAATTTAGAGTGGACAAATGTTTTACTTTTTAATTACTACCATATTAATGCAACAATCTTTAGGTTGGAAAACTCAAAATCTACAGCACCCAAAGGCATTACGAAATTGACATAGTCCAACACAAACTAACTTTAAAATCCCACAAACTCAGGCCAAATTCAATAATTCACCAAACAATGTTTATTATCACACATATCAGACACCTAGTACAATAAGAATGCATTTAATTTAAAAGCATTTCACAAAAAAATAATTTTTTTAAAACATTTTGAGTGAGAACTTGATAACACTAACTTTTATTAACATAAAAAACGTATAACAAGCTAACCCTTCTTTAAAGCTCATCATCCATCCTCAAATACTCCCCAATATCAGCGCGGTGAATGTACCACAATCTCATTTGGGGTTCATTATCCTATAGTCCCATTTGGGTCCATTTTCCTACAATCCCATTTGGGTCCATTAGAAAAATATTTCTCAATAAAATTTGTGCCAATGGGTTTAAAAAAACATATTTTGTGCCAATGGGTAAAAAACACTATGAATTCTCAAATTTATACACAAAAAAAGGCAGAGACAAGGTCGAAATTCACCTCCAAAAAATGCATATTCATTCATTTGCTTCATCATCTTCATCAACAAATTATACTAATAAAGGAATAACATTCACATGTATATCCCTAACAAACTTGTTATCAAGAAAACAATATGCAGAAACCATGCATCTTAATCCTCTATCTATAACAAATGAAAAGCTTTGATTTTGTTATTTTTAGAGTCTAATATATAAATCAAAGCATTCACGTTCAAAATTTCCAACTAAACATGTCCTTTTTCATATTTAACAACCCACTTTAATTTACTATACTTATTAAATTTATTCATAACATTATATACAGTAATTATAGTTAATATATTATGTAATAGGTATTTTATTAATTTATTCCTATATTACATGAGCTAACTATCAAAATGACCAAAAAAAATCCAAAACATTCAACAAACCACGCCTGGGTAGCCGCTGTAGTGCACTGTAGCAGGCAGCACACGGCTGCTACTGCAGCTGCCTGCAGCAGCTGTGCAGTTTTGCTACAGCTTCATCCTCAAATCGCCTACTTTACCATTTTCTAGATTACAAACCATAAATCTGATCAAGGCAAACTTTTAGGATGTTGTAAAGAGTATATCAAACTATTTTTAGAAAATACCAATCAACTAAATCAAACCTCCTAGACCAGTTATTTTCATGGCTTTAAACTGGCCTGCTGGGTACTTTTTTTATCCGAGTTACACATACAAGTTTCTTGAAAACAGACTCTAAACTCAAATTAACTCTCTCAATTTACTTGAATTACTTCATTAAGCAAGTATAAAGAGTTTCTATAGAACCAACTTTGCTAAATCCTTGCAAATCTACCCGACAGTCTCTAAGGAGATTTAAATCAAACACCTCATACGCTTTACATTTAGGAACATAGTTTATATCTATTTATATACAAGTTGTCGACGTCGGGATTTTTATTTGTCCCTTTTCGTTTCTTGTTTTTTGGTGTTCTCATGTTATGTGAGATTTGCTTTGAAAAAACAAGTGAAAAAGGTCCGACATGTATAATGTCGACGATTTGACTGTAAGAGTCGCCAGTTAGTCTTTTTAACTGGTTGCACCAACGCAACCAAGAAAATGTTTGCACATTGACCCAGTGATGTGACACTGCTAAACGGGTCTGTGAAACCGAGATTCATTTGGGTTCAGAGGTTTGATTATGCGGAAGGAAGGTGTTAGGCACCCCCCGACATCCGTGTTGCCACGGTGACTGCCACTTTTCAAGAAACTATTATATGAATGTGTGTATGTATGTGTGTGTGAGTGGATCAATGTGCAATTTATTTGGAAGTAGTGCGAGGCCTCGTTCGCACCTATATATGAATGGTTTGAATTTATATGAAAATTCAGTTTTAAACATGATATAACAGTGGAGTTTTGTAAAAGAGGTTTTTCAAACCCTGTGCTCAATAGTAATTGAGACCATTTCATACCTCCATTTTATTATTAAATGTTCGGCTAGTTTGCTTTTATTTTTCGAGATGCGAAGCATCTTTGAGAAAATAAGATATAGCAGTGCCGAACTCCTCATGGGCATGCATGGGCATGACAACCATCTAAGGAAATTAAAACACTGTAAATAATGTACAAGCTGCTTACAGCTGAAAATGTCCATCACGGGAACCGAATCTAGATTCAGTAGACTGAATCTGGGATCACATGATTCCTAGGCTCACATAATGCCGCATTTTATATGAAAAGCAGTAAGCAGTTATATATATATAAAAGCTGTAAATATATATATACAAACATGATCAACCACCACGAAGCACCTCCATGGGGGATCAGAAATGTAAATATATAAAAGCGGTAAATATATATATATAGACATGATCAACCACCACGAAGCACCTCCATGGAGGATCAGAAAAGTAAATTAAGCAATAAATGCAATCAACTGCCACGAAGTAAACTCCAGGCGGGACTAAATGTAAAGAAAGCAGTAAAAGATGATCAACTGCCACGAAGTAAACTCCAGGCGGGACTAAATGTAAATAAAGCAGTAAAAGGCATCGAAGTAAACTCCAGGCCTGATAGAAATGTAAATATATATATATATATATATATATATATATATATATATATATATATATATATATATATATAAGCAAGTAAACGCTCCAGACATAAGTCTAGGCTCAATCGAGGCATAACTCGATAATGTTAGTCCATATATAAATATATACATATATAAGTATATATATACAAAAAGAAATAAAAACCATGGACCGAAGTCCGGGCATACACACACAACATGACTCTCAATGTGAAGAATAGTGTGTGCAAAGATGAAGAGAAAGGCTTTATAGAGTGTGAGAAGGCTTACAGTGAGCTGCCTAAGGCAGGCTTCTATGACTCTAGATGGATAAACACTCAGCTCTCGCCGGTAAAATATAGCTATATGTGAGCTAACAAGTGTTTAAAATGAGAAAACACTCAATATGGGGTGTGTACAAAGCAAATTAGACAAGGCTTCCTCGTTTATTTTTTCTTACAAATGGCCACCCCAAGCTCTATGTTTATAGAGCTGGGAGCCGCAGGTGTACCTGCGACAACCAAAAATGCACCTGCGGCTGCCCGGGGTTCCCTGGGATCCACGAGTCTCACTGTCTCGAAGTACGTGCACTGTGATATCCGCTCAAACTTGCAAAACTTCAATCTGAGCATCCGAATGAGGTGCACAAGACCTTCTTCAGACTGCTTTTGTCAAGAGTTACACAATGACATGGGATTAGAGGTTGTACGAAGTTAGGAAGAGGGGACCATGCTCATGGTCTTCAAGCTTCAAATTCTATCCGGTGTGCTGCCACGCGTAATAGTAACTCAGGATTGGAACTCCTTGGCTCTTGTGGGACATTGTTATGTAGAAATGTATGTATGAAATGTTGAGACGGCGCGCAGGGGTTGAGGTGGCAAGATGAAAATTTGACCCCTCATTGGGGTTATCTCTGGTTTGGGCTGATAGCAGACGTTGCTCAGGGTTACATCTGAGATTGGACTACTGCAAGTGTTTGAATTTCGTAAGGTCATCTGTAAGTGTGCCTGTCTTCCTAGTGTTAGCTCCGGGTCTTTGGAATGAGTGCCTCGGCAGGAGGTCTGAGATTAAAGCTGATTGCATGCATTTGAAAAAAGCATTTCCGGAGTTATTGCCGAAACTGTAATGGCATTCCCTGGGGTTATCTCCAAGGTTGAAACTTGGGGTTATCTCCGAGGTTGGAATTGATACTCCCGGTGTGTGTTTCGGGGTTGAGACTGAACTTTCGGTAGTATCCGGAATGGATGTGAGCTGTCTTCTAGGGTTATCTCTGAAAGATGAATCTGCCCTCCTGCAATGTCAGTAACAGGTGTGCAGAAAATTTCGAGTGTCTACAGATGCCCCTCTTTATCATATTCATGCAATGCAAGGCATGGATAGGATAAAGAATCCTAGACACTTGAAATGAAACAAGATAAACATGATGCTATGTGCATCAACATGATGCAAATGTATGATGCATGAATGAATGATTACCGGTTCCCTGTTAATCCTGCCAGGGATGATAATCAGTGATTTCTTGGACATGCGATCTAAGTCTTCAAGGATGTTGTCGTTGGGGCTATCACCAAAGTCCTGGATCCTTGATACAGACCTTTACTCCATAGAGGTGCCTCTCGTGTACAAGAGATCTGTGGGGATAAAGCTATATCTATTTGAGGATGTTTATAACATATACCATGATCCTGTCGGAATTATTGCCAACAGTATGTATTGTCAGGGCTGCCTGACCTTCGCCGATGTGTGTATCACCTAATAGATCCTTGCTGGGAAACTATTAAGGCTCTTGACGTTCATTGATGTGTGTATCAATGATTGCATTGCGTTGTGACCCCCACCGAGGAATATGTCAAGGTTGCTTGACCTTTATTGATGCGTATATCAATGTTTGAATTGAGTTGTAACCCCCGCCGGGGAAAGGTTGTGGATAAGTGCACTGATGGATGAGATCATCGAATGGCCTCTGATGCTTTGACGGGTTTACTTGCCATCGGTTGAAATGATGTCAAGGCTGCTTGACCTTCATTGACACGTACATCAATGGTTGAATTGCATTATAACCCCCACCGGGGATTACTTTATCAACGTTTGAAATCGACGTTGTGACCCCTGCCGGGGATACTTTATCAATGATCAAAATTGGCATTGTGACCTGATAAGTGGATTTTATACCTACTTATTGAATACCAATTCACGCGAACTATGCCCATCTCAAGTACATTTTAATGTATTTTTAGTTGAATTTCATGTTATTTTGCATTGCATTTACTTAAAACTCTTTTTGGTGAAAAAAGTTCAGGAAACGACCTAATTTGGTGGTATTAGAGGGCACGAGGCTAATGGACGCATGAAGCGAGGCACAAGCTGGGAGATGCGTGGAATGAGGATCAAGTGGAGCAGAAGACTAAGCATGTATGGACTAAGGAAAGAGAAGTAGAATAGATCAGTTGAAGCAGCAGAACCAAAATTCAAAGTTGCAGAAGCTGCGCGGCAGGATAAGTTTGGGGACATGCGCCCGCGCGAGCACCCGGCTGGACAACATTACACATTACAAGTCGCGCGCCTGCGCTAGGATTACACTGGAGGGGCGCTCGTCCACGTGCGATGCCTGAAGCTGCTGATTTGTTTTATTCTAATTTTTAATTAAAAGGGTTGTAATTGATTAAAATGATATCTGACTGGTTTCAGACGTATCATTCATTACTTTTTACGTATTTTCATAGTAGGAACTAGGGTTTACACTTTGAGAGAGATTCCAACGTAGAACGAAGCTTAAACGCCTAATTTTCCAATTCTTCTTGGGATTTTCTATTATTGTGGATTATCATTATTATTTTGCTGGATTTATATGAGAATTTGAACGTTAACTTTGGTCTATAATCAGCAATTGGGTTTGATCTTTTGTATCCTTCATCTTTCAATTGTTTGCTTATTAACCATGTTTAGCTTTGATCCCATAATGACTTTTGGTTCAGTCATGAACTAAACTCCATTATGGGATTCTTATGGATTTTAATATGTAGTTTAGTTGCATGCTTGATTGCTGGAGTTGTTTTACATATCATATGGAAACTCTATCATGATTGTTTTGCATGTAAGAATGCTTGATCACCATTCGTTTCAGTACTTGTATGGAATTGACAATGAACATGAAAGTATGGATTGTAATCATGATAGCATACGTATATGGGGTTGTTTTATATGGCTTGTGTATTTCGTGAACCAGATAAACATATACTGTTTCACCGTATGAGTTAAAATAAGGGCTTGCGCTTAAATTCAGTATGATTACAATTTCACATAGACATATAGTGATTTTGGTTATATTGATGATTACATGGAGTCTATCTCTTGTGGATGCTGTGTAAGTAGGTCATAGTACATTGAAAAATGGCTATGACTCTATTAGTGCTCTTGACTACTTTTCTTTGATATGTAAACAATTCTTGCATGATAGTGGTAATTAGATGAAGTATTAAATGAAGTTAGGATCCCATTATTTCAAGACTTGATTTATTATATTTTTATTCGTGTTTGAGTTGATTTTTGTAATTAGAGTAATTCACAAATATAGTCATTAGTTTAAGCATATAAGTATAGTGATTTAATTGATGCATAGTAGTTTAAATTTGACAACTTTCTCTGTGGGATCGATACTTTACTTACTCTGTATTACTTGTTGACACATGTAAGCTTGCATGAGTTAGAGCTCTTTTATCAGAACTGAAAAAGAGGCAACATGACCCCCGCTGGGGAAGGTCTTTTAGGGTTACGACCTTGCGTTTGGCGGCATCGGACCTGTGCGAGGTATTGTCGAGAATGATTTGTAAAAGCTGAGATCACTGGTATAGTATACCTTGTATTCAGATGAATACCAATGAGTGACATATGGAGCCAGAGTTTGGCCTATGAAAACCAGGATTCCAGGCTATTCTGGTCAATCGCGTAGCATTTTTATTCCTGATTTAGCCTTTTCAGCTTGTAAGACCTCCTTTGCAACTCGAACTGGACCGAGCCGGAGGTATGGGCCCCATATAGCGGTGCCGCAGGTGGACCTGCGGCCAACCGTGACTATGTAAAGGCTGCATATTGCTTTTATAAGTCACTTTCAAGTAGCGCCGCGAAGGAAATCCGAGAGTTCTTCTTCAGACCTACTGAGTTCGGTTGACTTTCTACACATCCTGCCATCGTACAAGTGTTCTTCACTGTCCTGGTAACATATGCATGAATTCTTTTCCAATTTCTATCCGTTGGAAAATGATTTATCACATGAAATGCACTTAGACACATAGTAGTGAATATGCATGCTGATATGACTTGATAAAAAATATTCAACATAGCAAATGTTAGTATTAAACCATGCTGAATATAATGATGTGAAAAAATTTGACTTTTGAAATAGTCAAATTGGTACATTTTTACTGTCATTTCTTATCCTATTTGAGGAAAAATGAGTAAAGGTAGAAAAGCAAAATAATCCTGGTAACTAGAGTACACTTACGAATTTTTTACTATTATGCATTAGTGCATGTAGGATGTATATGACTGTAGATAGGTGTGATACTGAATGGCCACCTAGTCATGCCTATGTGCATGTGGATAGTCCTATTTACAAAGGGGACTATGGCAAAATTTTCCAAAACGTAGGCATTGGGTACTCATGTATTTTTAACTTTATTGTAAACGTATGTTAAAATAATGCATATATGCATGTAGTCATAAAATGCATTTTGAAAAGCTCCAGGTTAAACATTACCACACCCTTTCTGAGGTGATTTGGAGACTTGTTGTCTAGATATTATGGATCCAGATCAGCCGAGTAGTTCCCCCTGGGACCACTTTTGGTGTACGGAGGAGGACTTCTGAAGTGCCCCGACCCCGTTCTGTCAGACAACCTCATTGTTTGGTGGTCTAGCGTAATCCGCACAGACAGGATATTCCAACAAAATAATAAAGAATGGAATAACAGAAGAATTTCACCATGTATGCGGTACTTCGCATAAACAGGTCATTCAAACATAATAATAAAGAATGGAATAACAGAAGCTCTCTTCATGAATATGAAATAAATAATACCCCTTACCATAGAAAGAAACTGGATACCGGAGTAGAGAGGTAACAGACTTCTCTTCTTCTTTCTCTCTATAATAATTGCTCTACAACTTTAGTGAATTGGCGAGAAATTAAGAAAAATGGGCTTCTATTTATAGAAAAATAAAGTTTTGATAATTGCACGTTTTGGGGCTCGAAATATTATAGTACAATACCTTCACCTTTCCATTCATTTTTAACTTAGTCCTGCAAGTATTATCAAACTTGCACCACCTCTCCTAATAGTAAATAATGTAAATCAATAGTTTAATCATGTGAATCAATAGTTATAATCATGTGAAAATACGAATTATAGAATAGTACCTCCATCTGTACCTCTATTTTTAACTTAGTCATACAAATATTATCAATCTTGTACCAACTCCCCTAATAGTAAAAGAATGTGATTCAATAATACTCACATATGAACAAATAGTTATATAAGCATGTGAATTAATACTAATTAATTGCTCATTTATCTTGTTAATTACCCGATTGGTCAATATAACCTCCAGACATCAATTATTATCGAAATAAATGTCAATTTTCACTAACACCAACAATCCCAACACAATGGAAATATTTTTCTCAAAAAATTTATTTTTGAAATTTCGAAGTTCGACTTTTTTCAAAAAAGTCAATTGTTGACTTTTTTGACCCAAAAGTCAACCTCGACAAATTTTGTGTTTATAGTCTATTTCTACTAATTTCATCGCTCTGAACTCAAATATCACGTCCGCGTCTCCAAATTCAACTCTGAACTCAAATTCAATTTTTAATAACATTCATCATTAATATTATAACTCATAATATTTAACAACCATGTCGTTCCCAGGAAAGAGGAGGCTTTTCGATAAGGATTTCTCCTTATTGGCGCGCAATTGGATGACCAAACCTCTCCTTGACATTACTTATAGACATTGTAAATATTGCAATTTAATAATAAAAATAACTTTGTCGTCTCAAATATTAATTTAATAATATATCATATTATGCAGATGATATTGTGACAATAATTGAATCAATAATATGAGAGATATGATGCAACAATTACTGTAACAATAATTGAGTATAACTGAGTCACTTCTCACGTAAGCATCAATAATCAATAACGTGTGCTATTATGCAACCACGCATATTACTGTATTTTTACTACCGGGTAGTTCAACAGTTTAACGATAAAACTTCCGCCGTTATTTTTATAAAAAGATAATTATGTCATTTTCAAACTACGACAATACTTCCGTTGTGGGGTCTACCAATGATTGTGTCGTCGTACGAATATTCCCTGATAAAAAGAATATTCCCCGACCAATCGAATATTATATAACAACTTGCATACTTTGCAAAATTTATAAATATTACCCACAACTATAACATTATATCAATTCCACACCATAATATTAAAAAAAAATAATTTGAGAAATTTAAATCTTTATTCATAAAATTTGGGGTCTCACAATCTCCCCTCTTTATGAAATTTCGCCCTCGAAATTTACGTACGTAATTGGTATGCCAAAGAGATGAGGATACCTTGACTTCATTTCAGATTCTAACTCTTGAGGTATAACCTTTGAGTGTTGAATACGATCCTTCTTATCCAAGATTTTAACACGTATCTCCTCATACGTTAAATCTTATTCTATCTCGTCTAGTTCTAATTTAATAACGTGGTTCGGGTCATCCACATATTTACGTAACATCAATACGTGAAAAACGTTATGAACACGCGACATACTTGGCGATAAAACGAGTCTATAGGGCACAGTTCCTACTCTATCGAGGATTTTAAATGGGCCAATTAAATCGAGGGTTGAGATAATGCCTTCTTGAACCATCTTCTTCACATTCAATAGATTCGGGTATGTAGCTTGAGCGGCTTTAACTTTATCGATTAAAGTCGATTCTACTCGTATATTTGATATCACTATATGGGTCCTTAGAGTATTTTACTCTATCTTCATCATTTGTAAGTTATACGAAATGGGTTTTGTATTGGGGTCAATACAAAATTCGATTTCACGCTCTAACGTAAGCTAAGAAGTCTTCAGGAATACATCAGGAAAATTATTAACAATAGAAATATCATTCAAAACTGTGACCCTCATTCAAGAATTGGATAACACGTCACATTGATATATATCAACTTGCCACCGTTATTCACGACGTCCCCTATGGATATTCTAGCTTTGGTGTATTCCAAGAGTTGGAAGTCACCAGCGAAAGGCTCAGGGCTCTTTACTTAAGGCTTGATATGATAATGATTGACTTTAGTGGTTTGTTTTCTTGAATTCATATAACAGGTTAGTTAGGAATATGAAAGCTAACAACCTTATGAAAATAATCAATTTTAGAATGATGAGTAGTTAACCAATTAATCCTTAAAATCACATCAAATGCAAGTATTTTCAAAGAAATAAGATTGATAGGTAACGTGAAAGTGTCGATTTGAATTAAACAAGATTTATAAATAGTGGATGTAACGAATGTTTCTCCTAACAAAGTTTCAACAGATAAAAGAGCCAAGTTCAAACATTGAACACCACTAGGTGAAATAAAAGAGTGGGTAGAATCGGTATCGAATAAGGTATAGACTTCGCAAGAGTTTATGATTAACTTACCCGTGATAACTTCATTTAGGTTTCTCGATAAACGCCCTCACTTAAACTACCTAGTTTTGTATGGGACATCCTTTGGCGTCACTATCCCAGTTGGACTTAAATTTGCTATAGAGTACATTCCACCCTTAATTGCTTCGCCACATTCCTTATCCATGATTTGAATCATTAATCTCTAATCCATATCGAATTAGGGTTGACCGTTTTGCACCGGGTAATTTCGAATTCGATGTTGGATTCTCCCAATTGCTATCCAGAAAGCGAAATCCATTTCATCTATTTTGGCTTTATTAGATCAGACGTCTTTTTCTACAATATCAACGCGTCGTGCGACTTTTACCCATGCATCATCTATTCTCATTCGTTCATTTTCTTCTTATTTCATCAAAACATTGATCATAGCATTCTCAGATTTCAGCTCTAATATCTTATACTCTGCCAAAGAGTGCTTTTGTTTAAGCATCGCACATCGGGTAACACAGTTTTTAATTGTTGCATCCCTTTGCTCCACGACCCCCTGCCATTCTTCAGCCTGCTCTTCTAACTCATGAATACGATTTTATGATTCTAAATTTCGATCATAAAATTCTTCTAATAAATTCTCCTCATGTTCCTCTTCTTCCTCTTCTTCCTCACTCTCAGCTACTACCTCTATGGCTAGCTCGGGTGCAGCTATTAGTTCTTCACTCACCACGTAGATATCTCTAATTTCTTCTTCGTCTGACATCACATTAACCTGGTTGGTGATTAAAGGTGTCTTAATGATCTCATGTGCTTCATTGCTGATCTCAACATTTTAAGATGTCATTTTCAAACACTGCCACAAAAAAAGGGTTAATTAACATATCACATATTATCCCTATACTATGACCGACCAATTAAATATCAAATAAACTTAGGTAGATCATACTAACGAAGGAATTCCCTGTCTCTCCCCTCTTAGTTCTTGTCTCACATCTCAGCCATGGATCATATCCCTAAGCTTTGATACCAACTGTGACACCCCCAAAACAGGTATACATCACCCATCTTGAGTCGCCAAATACATGGTACAAAATTCAAATATAACATAATTATACAACAATCGTGTAAAATATGACAAAACATAATCTAAGAGTTTTAATAAGAATATTGTCATCTCGACAATATTCACACTCAATGGAGTCCTCATTACATTTATTATCACACTATTTAACAGAATAGTGAGGACTACTGATGCTATCATCTAGACCATCACTCCATTCCCTGACTAGTCCCAGCTACGTTCTCATTTCCTGAAGAGAACAGTGAAGAAAGGATGAGCTCAACTAGCCCAGAAAGAAATATTATGACTAAGATAATGTAACAATCCCAAAATTCATACAATTTTATTCTCGACTTCGGTCGTTAATAATACAATAAACCTCTAATTTTACATCATTAAACGGTAATACAACCATTGAAATTTGTGGAATAATTAAAACTTTTATACATTTCCTTCTTCTTTTTTTGCCCTAAATCGCAACCTTTACATTACATCTCTTCGATTCAAATTTATATCGTTAATCGTTACAACAAAATAACTATACAAAGTCTTACATCATAAATAGGTATCCATATACATCGGATAACTCAACTTACAATTCAACAACATGTTACATTCAAAATATTAAATACATTTCCCATAAAACATAAGCAATCTTCGTGAATATGGATCTCTATATTTCACATAGCACATATCCTTACCTTAAATCTTTAACCTGCAAAAGTGGTTATTTGCAAGGTTGAGCTCGACAGCCTAGCAAAATCTAACATTTTTTATGCATCACATAGCACATAATAACATGATCAACAGATATATCATGATTATCAGACTATCATAACATACATGCTACAATTCATATAACAATTATAAAGATTGAGTTCCTTACTCAATCAGCATGCTTTAGTCAAACAACGTAGTCATAAATTGACTTTAACATTTCATACATTCAACATATATATACACCTCATACTCTTTGCAACAAATATTTAAAACAATTAATCATCAAGCTCACATAGCAAATAGGAACTGAAAGACTTGTCCTGATCGTTGTTTACCAATAACAGTTTAACAGCTTACAGATATCTGCACTTTACGGGCCCTACAAAATTATATAATCATGCACATCAACTATTAGTCACATAGCAACACATAGTAGTTGTAATGTAAACTTTAATTTACGTCTTATAACCCTTCCTATTAATCAATACACAATTTTCAATTTGATTGTGTTAACTTTCAACTTATATCTTTCATATTTGAAGTTCATTCAAGTCTTTAAGTCTTGCTAGGACTACTTATTAGTTTTATGTTAACCCTATTTAATATCTTATAATATTCATTTCATTTGATTTAAAACACTTTTTACGTTCATTAACACTTATCACGACGTTTCGACATTAATTCGTCACACGCCCAATTTTCCTCTCTTGTGTGTGTTTAGTATGCATATTCAACTTATCTAATATATCATTTATTAATGTTAAGCAACATTATACTTCATAATATTCATGTTCTACAACTTACAACAACATCTTTTGTCATCAGGAGTACTACACTTGCATACGTCCATGCCCGACGCCCTTCGATTGCCTCTGAAAACACAATAGTCCTAAAAATGACAATTTTGACTACTGTTACCGACCTCAAATTGACAAACTTAAAGCATAAAAGTTGTAGGACTATTCGTCCTCGTTCCGGATCATCTTGAATCACCTCAATCGGAGTTCGTATTAAAACGTTATGGCCGTTTTACCAAAATAGGTCAAATCAGTCATTGTAGAACACACACACCCCACCTGGGCGGGGGTTATGCCTTAAAAATAGCCCGTCGGGGCGGGCATAGCTGCTGCGAACTCGGATTTTGTTCTCTGTTATGAACTATTATGCCAAATATTCCTTCTAACCTTCATAACTTGAGTTATATACAACCAAATTAGTTTGTTTTCGATTCTATGGGTTCGTAACTCATAAAGCTACAACATACCAATTACCCATAAACTAACATAAACATTAACTAACCCAAATATGGATTTACAACTCACGTTCATACTAATTGTTCATGTTTGACAAATTTAGCGAATTCATTCACTACGAATTCGTTCCTCAACCAAATTGGTTCGTTCAAGTTTCGTTCTTTTCGTTTTTCAATGTACTAACAACATCTATTATCAAATTCAGATTATAAACATGATCTAACCATAAATTTAAGCCTCAAAATAGACCAAAATACATATACTAAGCCATAAACCAAATTTCTTCATCTAACACTTGTTTTCACGAATTTGATTACATGAAAACCTGTTATATATTACGTATAACAAATTATACATACTAATTAACATATATGATCAATCTCTTAACAATCTAACCATATAAATCCAACTTTTCAAAGAAAACTCAAGAATTATAATACTAAAAACTCAAAATTAGATTATTACCTTTGATTAGCTATAAAATTTCGAACAATCTTCTTATTTCTTCCTTCCATAACCCTCACAAATTCCTTCTCTCAATTTATAGAGAACTTCTTCTCTTCCTCTCTTCTTTCTTCCCTCTGTTCTTTCTTAGGCTTAAGACAACTTAAAACTAAAACAGACGCTAACATAAAAAAAAAATAAACTGACGTATAATAATAAGGCTACTAAATACCTATCAGTTATTTTTAATTTTAAACTTAAAAGCCATAAGGCCTTGTTTGGCAAAACCAATGAAAATAATGACTTAATTATTCCTTAAGCCTTATTTGGTAAAACAAGATTAAAATAAAAATTTTAAAAAAAACTCTAACGCTTTGTTTGGTAAAACTAAATTAAAACTCTTTTAATCTATTTTCATAAGTCATATTTATTGTCACACTTTATTGAAATAAATTCTCGTACTCAAATTAAATTAAATCTAATAACAATTTATTAAATCCATTTACCACATAAACAAATACAATAAAATTATAATTTTTAATATAATTATACTTTTATTTAATAAATTAACACATCGCTTTAATTACAAAAATCAAATTGAATAACATTATAACAAACCATATAATCCTTAATAACTCTCTAATTTAGTTATTGAGTTAAATTAGAGTATTATCTCATAAATTTAATTCATCACTCTTTATCTTAATTAAGTTAATTTCTATAACTGACGAATTATTTACTTACTAATAAATAATTCAACAAATATCTACTAAACAACAAACACATTAATTAAAAATATTTATTTAATTCAATAAATATTTGAAATTATGAATAAAATTCTGGATTGTTACAGATAATGCAGAATAAATTATCATTAGCCTTCAACAATGTTAAACTGATAAAATACAATAGACATCAAGTTTAACTGCAGCGGAATAAGCAATCCATTAGAAGAGTCAAGTAGAGCATGATATCTACTATCTTCTATGATTTAAAATGTTTTCATCAATTTTTATCGCTGAGACTCAGCTTAATAAATAAACCACATCATCGAATCTTCCTTGCACTACGGGCCAAGAATATTCATTAAATCATCAATGGTCATGACTATATCGAATAATCCCTGATCACAATCATACAAAAAACTGTCCATTAATGCACTTCAGGCCACTGAGAACTTTCACCACATCATTCGTCATATTACGGTCATGATTATATCGAATAATCTCTGATCATAATCATACCAAGCCCATCTATGCACGTAAGCCAAAGATGACTTTCATCACAATATAAACATGAGGATGATGACAATGGTATAAGTATTAATCAAACAAAATAAAGATAAATATTAAAGACTTTAAATTTATCCAAATATTATCAATCACTTAATAAACTCATAATCTAATATTATTAATATTATAATAATATTTTAATCAGTTCTTATACTTATAAACAATTTATTTCAATTATTTACACTTTACCAAATAATGCATTTAATCATTCAAAAATGCCATACTCATAAGATTTCATCACCAATGATCAAATCCCTCATCAAAATCTGCATAAACCCTATATAGGATTCCCAAGCCATAAAATCATATTTTCCAATTTTGTTACTTCACATAACATATTTAGTTTATTTACTCATAACTAGTCTATTTTCATGAAAAATACCAAATCAGTTCTAATAATATTTCTTTTATGGGATTTAGCAGAATATAGTCCTATATTGAACATATATTTTTTTCGGAATTTTTAAAATTTATTTACTATTTTTCATATGGCCAAAACTGCCGAATATTTAGACATTTATCATAAATTGTAGTTTTGTCCAAAAATTCTAAAATTTACAGGGTATACTTTTGTTATATACATGTATGCCCAATAAAAATTTCACCAATTTTGGAGTTAATCACAAGGAGTTATAAGGGTTTATTTTTAAAATAGTCTTTTCCCATAAAATCCATAACTCTTAATCTATACATCTAAAAATCGTCATCTTTGGACACAATATAGAAAACTCATCAAATTATCATTTCAAATTTTTTCTGAATTTTTGAGGGTCAAAAAAATTACAAAATTACAAATGGATTTTCACCCGCCATGCGGTAATCCACGTAAACAGATCATTTCCACAATTGAATAAGGAATGTATACAAAGGATCATTCACTATGCATGTGGTAATCCACATAGACAGGTTATTCCAATAGAATAATAAAGAATGGAATAGGAGAAGAATTCACCATACATGCGGTACACCGCACAGACGGGTTATTCCCAACAGAATAATAAAGAATAGAACCATGTCATGCGTAATCCGCACAGACATGATATGCCAACAGAATAATAAAGAATGGAATAACAAAGAATTCACCATGTATGCGATAGACCGCACAGATAAGTTATTCCAACAGAATAATAAAGAATGGAACCAGGTCTAGCGTAATCCGCACAGACAGGATATTCCAACAGAATAATAAAGAATGGAATAACATAAGAATTTCACCATGTATGCGGTACTTCGCATAGACAAGTCATTCAAACATAATAATAAAGAATGGAATAACAGAAGCTCTCTTCATGAATTCGAAAGAAATAATACCCCTTACCTTAGAAAGAAACCGGATACTGGAGTAGAGAGGTAACAGACTTCTCTTTTTCTTTCTCTCTATAATTTCTCTCTATAATAATTGCTCTATAGTTTTACTGAATTGGTGAGAAATTAAGGAAGAATGGACATCTATTTATAGGAAAATATAGTTTCCAAAATTGCACATTTTGGGGCTCGAAATATTACAGTACAATACCTTCAATTTTTTTTATTTTTAATTTAGTCCTACAAGTATTATCAAACTTGCACCACCTCCTTTAATATTAAATAATGTGAATCAATAGTTTAATCATGTGAATTAATAGTTATAATCATGTGAAAATACGAATTACAGTATAGTACCTCTATCTATACCTCTATTTTAAACTTAGTCATGCAAATATTATCAATCTTGCACCAACTCCCCTAATAGTACAAGAATGTGATTCAATAGTACACACATGTGAACAAATAGTTATATAAGCATGTGAATTAATAGCAATTAATTACTCATTTATCCGGTTAATTATCCGTTTGGTCAATATAACCTCCATACATCAATTATTATCGAAATAAATGTCGATTTCCACTAACACTAACAATCCCAACACAATGGAAATATTTTTCTCAAAATTTTTATTTTTGAAATTTTGAAGTTTGACTTTTTTTCGAAAAAGTCAACCCTGACAAATTTTGTGTTAATTGTCTATTTCTACTAATTTCATCGCTCCAGATTCAAATATCACGTCCGCGTCTCCAAATTCAACTCCGAACTCAAATTCAATTTTTAATAACATTCATCATTAATATTATAACTCACAATATTTAATAACCATGTCGTTCCCAGGAAATAGGAGGCTTTTCGATAAGGATTTCTCCTTATTGGCGCGCAATTGGATGACCAAACCTCTCCTTGACAGAACTTCTAGACATTGTAAATATTGCAATTTAATAATATAAATAACTTTGTCGTCTCAATTATTGATTTAATAATATATCATATTATGCAGATGATACTGTGACAATAACCGAATCAATAATATGAGAGATATAATGCAGCAATTACTGTAGCAATAATTGAGTATAACTGAGTGACTTCTCACATAAGCATCAATAATCAATAACGTGTGCTATTATGCAACCACGCATATTACTGTAATTTTACTACCGGGTAGTTTAACAGTTTAACGATAAAACTTCCGCCGTTATTTTTATAAAAAGATAATTATGTCGTTTTCTAACTACGACAATACTTCCATTGTGGGGTCCACCAATGATTGTGCCGTCATACAAATATTCCCTGACAAAAAGAATATTCTCCTACCAATCGAATATTATATAACAACTTGCATACTCTACAAAATTTATAAAAATTACCCACAACTATAACATTATATCAAATCCACACCATAATATTAAAAAAAATATTTCAAGAAATTTAAATCTTTATTCATAAAATTTGGGGTCTCACAGTAAGGCTATGTAGTATTTTAGTTGGTCTTCATAAATGTAATTATTATGTGATTGAGGAGTAAATAAGATGTTAATCCCGGGTATGATATAATCAATGGGATATAATGGTGACGATGTTATCCTGAAACTTTTGTGGTTCAGGGAAGTAATGTAAATGTCGGTGATGCTATTGTTTTTATGTTTCCTAAAAGATTATGAATGAATAAAAGTTATTGTTTTATTCAAAGTGTTATATGTTACGTGATAATCTTTTATGGTGTGCAAATTAAGTAGTAATACTTAAAAGATTGATTAACAATCTAATGAGTATATTATAACAAAAAGTGCCTCCAAGACGTCAACCACGACAAAGGACCCCTGAGTATAACAACAATGTTGAGGCTAATCTAGTTCAACAATTAGTAACGCTACTGACGGGAGCATTACAGAATCAGCCACAGAATCAAGCTGCGACATTTAAGGACTTCAAGGTGGTTGGACCACCAGAATTTCGTGGGTCCATGAATCCGGTTGATGCACAGACCTGGATCATGGAAATAGAGAAAGTTTTTAACGTTGCTAGGGTAGGGGATAACCAGAAGACTGATTATGCAACATTCATGTTGAAAGAAGAGGCCGGTTATTGGTGGCAAGCCAATAAAACTCGAGGAGGTCAAGGGGTAATGACTTGGGATAAATTTAAGGAAATATTTTTTGAGACCTAATTCTCAGAAAGCTCAAAGAATCAGATGGAAGTGCAGTTTCTAGAACTAAAATAGGGCACAATGATAGTTTCAGAGTATGCCACAAAATTCAACGAGTTAGCGAGGTTTGCACCATATCAAGTGACTACGGATGAGCGCAAGGCAAGGAGATTTGAGCAGGGACTGAAGCCCTTGTTGTACAACAGAGTCTCCACGTTCCAGTTAAAGACGTTTTCGGCGGTGCTTGAGAAGGCAATTCTAGCTGAGAGTAGAGGTGAGGCTGTAACAATGTACAACCAAGAGCAGAGAAAGAAGACGAATGAGGGTGAAGCTAAGAATGGTGGTCGTCACGGTGGAAATGGTAACAATAATTTTAAAAGGAAGTGGAATAAAAATGTAGGAGCTAGAAATCAGCAAGGTAACCAGTAGAAGAAGAAGATTGACGTATGTGCTACGTGCGGGAGGTTTCACACGGGTATGTGCTTAAAGGGGAAGCGTGTGTGCTTTAAATGTGGCTAGGAGGGTCACATTGCCCCAAATTGTAATCAACCCAAGAAGAATGCTTGTGACACCTACGGGTCAAAAGATCATTTTGTTCACGAGTGTCTAAAGAAGAAATCTAGTGAGGCAACTGGAAGCAATGGAAGTGGCAGTGGAGGTACATTGACTATTGCTGAACCAACGTCATCAAATAAGCCCACAACTAGAACCTTCAACATGACGGTGCAGGACGCGGTGCAATTAAAAGATGTCATGTCAGGTATTATCCCAATCAATGATATAAATGCATATGTATTATTTGATTTGGGTGCTACTTGCTCATTTATATCTGATGAATTTGCTAAGAAGTTAGAAATACCTAGTGAAGAGTTGAATTTCCCTTTACAAATAGAAATTGCAAATAAGGAGGTAATTCCTGTTAGATTCGTATACAAGAACTGTAGGATGAATATAAAGAGGAATGTTATGAAAGTAGATTTAATCCCGATAAAACTCAGAGAGTTCAATGTTATTTTGGGAATGGATTGGCTATTCAATTTTGGAGCAATAATTGACTGCCAATAGAAATGTGTAAATCTTATAACTCCGTCAAAGGTAGTTTTCTATGGTAGCAAATTGCCTAGAGAAATGAGATGTCTGACGATTATGCAGGCCAAGAAGTTATATAGTTAAGGTTGTGTAGGGTACTTAGCCTACATAGTCGATACTCAAAAGAAGAAGGGTGTGAAACTGGAGGAAATACCAGTGGTTAGAAACTTTGTAGACGTGTTTTCAGAAGATTTTCCAGGACTTTCGCCTAACAGAGAGGTCGAGTTCGTGATCGACTTAGCGCCAGGGAATGCTCCAATATCGAAGGCCACGTACAAAATGGCTCCGGTAGAGATGAAAGAACTGATGGTATAACTGCTAGAATTATTAGATAAGAAATATATTCAACCGAGCGTATCACCGTGGGGAGTGCCGGTGTTATTCGTGAAGAAAAAGGATGGGTCAATGCGTCTTTGCATTGATTATAGGGAATTAAATAAAGTCATTATTAAGAACAAGTATCTGTTGCCAAGAATAGATGACTTGTTTGATCAATTGAAGGGTGTTAGATACTTCTCAAAAATAGATTTAAGAAGTGGGTATCATCAACTGAAAGTAAGAAAGGAGAATGTACCGAAGATGGCATTCCGAACTCGCTATGGACATTACAAATTTTTGGTGATGTCTTTTGGTTTGACAAACGCCCCTGCTGCGTTCATGGATTTGATGAACAGTGTGTTTAAACCATTTTTAGACAAGTTTGTGGTGGTATTTATCAATGATATTCTGGTGTACTCTAAATCTCAAGAAGAACACGTGGAACACTTACGTTTGACGCCGGAGACGTTAAGAAAAAAAATGTTGTACGCAAAATACTCTAAATGTGAATTTTGGCTGGAACATGTACAATTTCTTGGGCATGTAATTGATAAGGATGGGATTTCAGTGGATCTATCAAAAGTCGAAGTTGTGATAAATTGGGAACAACCAAGAACTCCATCAGAAGTGAGAAGTTTCTTGGGATTGACAGGTTATTATAGACGATTTATCCAGGATTTTTCTAAGATTGCCACTCCATTAACAAATTTGACGAGAAAATCTTAAAATTTGTTTGGACAGAAAAGTTCGAAGAGAGTTTGAAGGAATTGAAGAAGAGCCTAAGTGTGGCACCTGTCTTATCATTACCAGATAATACAGGAAATTTTGTGGTGTATAGTGATGCTTCACAAAAAGGATTAGGTTGTGTCCTTATACAGAATGACAAGGTCATTGCGTATGCATCAAGGCAATTGAAAGATTACAAGAAAGGTTATCCGACTCATGACTTAGAGTTGGCTGCGGTAGTGTTTGCTCTAAAGATATGGAGATACTATCTCTATGGAGAGAAGTGTGAGATCTACATAGACCACAAGAGTCTAAAGTATATTTTCACACAAAAGGACCTGAACATGAGTCAAAGGAGATGGATGGAAATAATAAAAGATTATGATTGCGAGATCTTTTATCATCTGAGAAAAGCTAAAGTGGTTGCAGATGCCTTGAGTAATGGCAAGACTAGAGTTGGAAATCAAATTTTCAAAAGAATCCGATGAAAAGTTATACCCGATGAAAGCTAGTTCAACATTAGTGGACAAGGTGAAGAATGCTCAACTACGGGATGAAGAATGCAAAAAAAATAAAGGAAAGTGTGGTCGAGGGTAAAGAGGTAAAGTATAAGCTTGATATTGAGGGAATGCTAAGATTCGAGGGACGAATTTGGGTTCCAGTAGTACATGATATTAAAGAAGAAATTTTAACAGAAGATCATAGCTCAAGATATTCAATTCATATTCAATTCATCCGGGAAGTACAAAGATGTATCAAGATTTGCGGCGACACTTTTGGTGGACAAATATGAAAAGAGACGTTGAAGAATGTGTCAAAGTGCTTGACATGTCAGAGAGTAAAGGTAGAACATCAAAGGCCAAGCAGATTACTTCAGCCGTTGAAAATACCATAATGGTAATGGGAGCATATCACAATGGATTTTGTGGTAGGTCTTCTAACGACTCAGAAAGGATACGATACGATTTGGGTGATAGTGGATAGATTAACGAAATCAACACACTTTTTGCCAATAAAGATTAGATTTAATCTCGATCAGCTGGCAAAACTGTACGTTAAGGAGATCGTATTGAGACATGGAGTTCCAGTGTCAATAGTATCAGATAGAGATCCGAAATTCACATCAAATTTTTGGAAGAGACTACAGGAATGCATGGGAACGCAACTGAAGATGAGTATAGCATATCATCAGCAAACCGATGGGCAAAACGAATGAACAATCCAGATGTTAGAGAATATGCTTAGAGTGTGCATCATGGATTTCAAAGGAAACTGGGATGATCATCTACCGTTGGTGGAATTTACATACAACAACAGTTATCACACAAGTATTGGCATGCCGCCATACGAGGCATTATACGACAAGAAATGCAGAACTCCATTATGCTGGGATGAAGTTGGTGAACATCAACTGTTAGGACCAGAACTGGTGCAGCAGACCGCTGAAGTTATCAAACTTATCAGAACAAGATTGGTAGCTGCTCAAGATAGACAGAAGAAGTATGTTGATCAACACAGGCAGAATCACGAATTTGAAGCAGGAAATTTTGTTTTCTTGAAAGTTTTTCCTTGGAAGGGGAAAATTCATTTTGGCAAAAAAGGAAAGCTAAGCTCAAGGTTTATTGGACCTTTCGAGATATTACGAAGAGTGGGAGAAATGGCTTATGAAGTAGCTTTACCTCTAGAATTAGAACATGTTCACAACATTTTTCATGTGTCGGTGTTGCGACCGTATAAACCCGATCACAAACATGTGATCGAATATGAACCGTTGCAATTCAGTAAAGATTTATCCTATGAAGAAGTTCCTACCCAGATAGTCGACAGAAAAGAACAAGTGCTCAGGAATAAAGTGATACCTTCGGTGAAGGTGATATGGAGGAACCACAATGTCGAAGAGGCTACGTGGGAACTCGAAGCTGAAATGATGAATAAGTATCCTGAGTTATTTGTTTAGTCTTTTTCTTCGATTATGGGGACAAAATCTTTGTAAGGAGGGAAAAATGTGACGAATGAGTTGTTTGAGTTGGGATTCCGGGGACATAATCCTTGTAAGGAGGGAAGGATGTAACAATCCAAAATTTTGTTATTTGTAATTTAAAATATTTATTAAATTAAATAAATATTTTATTGATGTGATTGTTGTTAGTAAATAATTGTGAATTAAATTTATTAGATAATATTCTAAAATAATTTAATTTATAATTTAGAGAGTTGTAAGATAACATGAGATGCTATATTGTTGTTTTAATTTAATAATTTAAAATGGTATGTTAAATTATTAAATAAAATTATAATGAGATTATAATTTTGTGATATTTGTTTAAGCGAAAAATTTATTTAAAATATAGTATGTGTAATTAATTTATTTGATTAATGTGGGATATGGAAATTCAAATAAATAATATGAAATTATAAATTATAACCTAATTTGTTTATTAAGATAAATTAAAGGAGTTAAATTTAGTTCTTTGCCAAACAAGGCTTAAAGATATTAAGGCTTTAATTTTTTAAAAGTTTTTGCCAAACAAAGCCTTATGGCTTTTGAATTTTTGAATTTTGATTTTTTTTTATAATAAATAAAATAAATAAAATATAATTATAACCTAAACATTTATATTTTGTAACTGATATTATAATTAAGTACGCGTATTATGGTTTATCAGTTTTTATCTTTACGCTTGGTTATCAGTTTTGGGGTTACGCATGTTAGTATTTGTTAAGCCTAAGAAGAGAAAAGAGAAGAAAAGTTACATAGAAACTTGAGATAATTGAGAGAGTTTGAGAGACTTGAGAAATTTCTGAGATTTTCAAACAAATTATTATGTTTAGCAAGGATTGTTCAACCATTTGAAGGTATTTTCTTTAACACCTTGATATTATATATATATATATATATATATATATATATATATATATATATATATATATATATATATATATATATGATTTTATGGCATAAAATTTCTATGTTCTGTGGATTCTATTTTTTGAATTGTTGCTATACAACTGATGTATTGCAATTGTAAGTAATTGTAATACTAGTGTAACACTCCCAAATTCAGATACTTGAAATCCGAACTCAGTTGTAAAACCCCAAATTTTACGAATAAAATTTAATTTTCTCAAAATATTTTTTTGAATATTATGGTGTGGATTTGAGATAATGTTATAGTTGTGGGTAATATTTATAAATTTTAAAAAGTATGCAAGTTGTTATATAATATTCATTTGTTCGTTGAATATTCTTTTTGTCGGGAAATATCTGTACGACGGCACAATCATTGGTTGACACCACAACAGAATTATTGTTGGATTGAGAAAACGACAAAAATATTTTTATGAAAATAATGGCGGAAGTTTTATCTTTAAAACTGTTGAACTACTCAGTAGTAAAAGTACAGTAATACACATGATTGCACAGTAGCACACGATATTGATTATTAATGCTTACGTGAGAAGTCACTCAATTTTGTTCAATTATTGCTACAATAATTGCTGCATAGTATCTCACGTTATTTGATTCAATTATTTTCGATATTTTATATATTATTAAATCAATAATTGAGATGACAGAGTTATTAATATTATTATTTGTAATATTAACGATGTATAGAAGTTCTGCCAAGGAGAGGTTTGGTCACCTAATTGCGCGCCAATAGGGAAAAATTCTTATTGGAAAGTCCCCTCTTTCCTGGGAATGACCTGGTCGATTAATATTGTGAATTATAATAATTATGATAAATGTTGTTAAATATATTGAGGTATTTTTTTATGAAGTCACGGAAGTTTATATATATATATGTATATATATATATTACATAAATTTTGTTTTGTTAGTATTATTAATGTAATAAAACAAAAAAGATTTTTATATAAAATAGAATACTTTTATAAAGTTATTTGTTTTATTAGACAATAATTAGAATATAATATATTTTATTATGCATAGTGTTTTGCATAGTAAATTCTTTTTATATAAAACAGAATACTTTTATAAAGTTATTTGTTTTATTAGACAATAATTAGAATATATTATATTTTATTATGCATAGTATTTGCATAGTGCCTGCATAGTATTTTGCATAGTAAAATCTTTTTATATAAAACAGAATACTTTTATAAAGTTATTTGTTTTATTAGACTATAAATAGAATATATTATATTTTATTATGCATAGTGTTTGCATAGTGTCTGCATAGTATTTGCATAGTAAAATTTTTTTTATATAAAACATAATGCTTTTATAAAGTTATTCGTTTTATTATATTATAAATAGAATATATTATATTTTATTTAAAATATTTTGTTTTATTAGAATATTTTATTTATACTGCATAGTAAATCAATATGGACCGTCCGTTTAAAAGTAAATTAATCTGGACCGTTCATGAATTAGTTACTATTCAGTCCATTCTCCTATAAATAGAAGCTCATTCCTTCGTTATTTCTTACGAATTTACTGAAACTCTAGAGAGAGAAACTATAGAGAGAAAGAAAAAAAGTATTCTGCTACTTCACTACTCCTATATCTAGTTTCTTCTAAGGTAAGGGGTATTATTTCTTTCGTATTCATGAAAAGAACTTCTGTTATTCCATTCTTTATTATTCTGTTGGAATAACCTGTATACGCGGGCTACCCTATACTTGGTGAAATTCTTGTGTTATTCCATTCTTTATAATTATGTTGGAATAACCTGTCTATGCGAAGTACTGCATACATGGTGAAATTCTTCTGTTATTCCATTCTTTATTATTCTGTTGGAACATATTGTCTGTGCGTTTACACATGACCTGGTTCTGTTATTTATTATTCTGTTGGAATATCCTGCCGGTGCGTATTACGCCTGACCTGGTTCCATTAATTATTATTTTGTTGGAATAACCTGTCTGTGCGGTCTATCGCATGCATGGTGATTTTTGTTGTTATTACATTCTTTATTATTCTGTTGGAATATCCTGTCGGTGTGAATTTCGCTTGACCTAGTTCCGTTATTTATTATTCTGTTGGAATAACCTGTCTGTGCGGTCTATCGCATTCCTGGTGATTTCTTTTGGTATTCCATTCTTTATTATACTCAGTTGGTTAAAGTTTTGACTTCTATACTCTATGAAATTAGTGGAATATCCTTGATATTTGCGCTTCATCCAGTATCTTTTCATGAAAATATTTTTCTAAGCATTCTTGAATTTTACTCTACAAAGAAGTGTCATGTTGACAATTTGGACGTTATTAGTTCCTGGATAATTAATTCTTGAACTTGTTTTATTGAATTCTTATATCATTGTCATCATCCTCATTTTTATATTATGTTGAAAGTCATCTGTGGCCTGTAATGCATAGATGGACTTGGTATGATTATGACCAGGGATTAATCGGTATAATCATGACCGTAATGCTACAAATGATGTGGTAAAAGTCCTTGTTGGCACGTACTGCATTGATGGACAGTTATTGGCATGATCATGACCATTGATGAATATACGAATATACTTGACCCGTAGTGTATGGATGATTTATGGTCGTGACCCTAATGAATATCATTGGCCGTAGTGCAGGGATGATGTGGATTAGTTATTAAGCTGAGTCTCAGCGATAAAAAGTGATGAAAAACCTTTTTAAATCATAAAAGATAGTAGATTTTATTTTCTACTTGACTCTTTTAATGGATTGCTTGTTCCGCTGCAGTTAAACTTGATGTCTATTGTATTTTATCAGTTTAACATTGTTGAAGGCTAATGATAATTTATTCTGTATTATCTTAGTCATAATATTTCTTACTGGGCTAGTTGAGCTCACCCTTTCTTTCACTGTTCTCTTCAAGAAATGAGAACGTAGCCGGGACTAGTCGGGGAACGGAGTGACGGTCTGAGATGGTGCCTTAGTAGTCCTCACTATACTATAAAATAGTGTGATAATAAATGTAATGATGACTTATTCTGAGAGTGGATATTGTCTAAAATACAATATTTGTATTAAAACTCACAGCTCTTGTTGTATATTTAAGATTGTATTTGTATTCTGTACCATGTATTTGGCGACTCAGAATAGGTGATGTATACTTATTTTGGGGGCGTCACAGGGCATATCTTATGATGGTTTGCGGATGGTTTGCGGATGAAGTTATGATGGTTTGCGGATGAAGTTCTGCTAAACCTTAGCGAAAATGAAAAACAATGTTCATAGTATGTCACCTTAACCCTATTTATAGTCAGTATGTAGTTTCAAAAATTTTATAGAGAGTTTTTATGTTATTATTATCGGTTCAGATTACTTCACAACTTTTGATTTGTTGTAGAAGGGTAGTACAAAGAAAACATTTAATCCTTTCAGCTAATATTTATAATTGTTATTACTTGCTGGGCACTCAAATGTTCATCCTTGCTTAATTTAAATGTTTTCAGTTAAGTATGATCGACTAGAGGGCTCTGCCAAGAACAAAAGGAAAGGAAAGCAACCCAAAAAAGTTTGTGTTATCTTATGTAATAGCTAGACTTATATGAGATAATTATATTTATTATCTATCATGTAATGAAATGTTTTAAGGTCGCGTACCCGGGATTTAGAAAACTCTGATATGTAAATTAAGTTAGATATTTATGACAATATTATTAATTCCGCTCATAGAAATTGTATCGTAATGCACTGATGTGACGCCCCCAAAATAGGTATACATCACCTATTCTGAGTTGCCAAATACATGGTACAGAATACAAATACAGCTTTAAATATACAACATGAGTTATGAGTTTTAATACAAATATTGTCTTCTAGACAATATTAAAACTCAAAATAAGTCCTCAATACATTTATTAACACACTATTTCATAGAATAGTTAGGACTACTAATGCTATCGTCTGGACCGTCACTCCATTCCCCGACTAGTCCCTACTACGTTCTCATTTCCTGAAGAAAACAACGAAAGCAAAAGGGTGAGCTCAACTAGCCCAGTAAGAAATATTATGACTAAGATAATGCAAAATAAATTATCATTAGTCTTCAATAATGTTAAACTGATAAAATATAATAGACATCAAGTTTAACTGTAGCAGAATAAGCAATCCATTAAAAGAGTCAAGTAGAGAATAAAATCTACTATCTTTTATGATTTAAAAGGGTTTTCATCACTTTTATCGCTAGGACTCAGCTTAATAAATAATCCACATCATCCATGCACTACGGCCAATTATATTTATTAGTATCACAACCACAAATTATCCATGCACTACGGGCCAATGATATTCATGTATTCGTCAATGGTCATGATCATGCCAACAACTGTCCATCAATGCACTACGGGCCAATGAGGACTTTTACCACATCATTTGTAACATTACAGTCATGATTATACGGATTAATCCCTGGTCATAATCATACTAAGTCCATCTATGCACTACAGGCCACAAATGACTTTCAACATAAAATAAACATGAGAATGATGACAATGATATAAGAATTCAATAAAAAAATTCAAAAATTAATTTATCCAGGAACTAATAACGTCCAAATTGTCAACATGATACTTCTTTGTAGAGTAAAATTCAAGAATGCTCAGAAGAATATTTCCATGAAAAGATACTGGATGAAGCACAAATATAAGGATAGTCCACTAATTTCATGGAGTATAGAAGTTAAGACTTTAACCAACTGAGTATAATAAAGAATGGAATAATAAAAGAAATCACCAGGCATGCGATAGACCGCACAGGCGGGTTATTCCAATAGAATAATAAAGACGGAACCAGGTCCGGCATAAAACGCACAAACAAGATATTCCAACAGAATAATAAAGACGGAACCAGGTCCGACGTAAAACGCACAGACAGGATATTCCAACAGAATAATAAAGAAAAAACCAGGTCCGGCGTAAAACATACAGACAGGATATTCTAACAGAATAATAAAGACGGAATAAGGTCCGACGTAAAATGCATAAACATGATATTTCAACAGAACAATAAAGAATGGAATAACAGAAGAATTTCACCTAGTATAGGGTAGCCCACGTATACAGGTTATTCCAACAAAAAAATAAAGAATGGAATAACAAAAGTTCTCTTCATGACTACAAAAGGAATAATACCCCTTATCTTAGAATAAAGTTGGATACTGGAATAGAAATGTAGTAGACTTCTCTTCTTCTTTCTCTCTGTAATTTCTCTCTATAATAAATGCTCTATAGCTTTGGTGAATTGGTGAGAAATAAAGAATGAGCTTCTATTTATAGAAAAATATAGTTTTGATAATTACACGTTTTGGGGCTCAAAAAATTACAGTACAATACCTCCAACTTTTCTCTTATTTTTAATTTAGTCCTGCAAGTATTATCAAACTTGCACCACCCCCCTAATAGTAAATAATGTGAATCAATAGCACACACATGTGAATAAATAGTCATATAAACATGTGAATTAGTAGTAATTAATTGCTCATTTATCCGATAAATTACCCGATTTATCAATATAACCCTCAGACATCAATTATCATAGGAATAGATGTCGATTTTCACTAACACTAATAATCCCAACACAATTGAACTATCAAATTCATTTTTAATCAACACGAACTTATTCATCCTTAATATTATAACTCACAATATTTAACAACCAGGTCGTTCCCAGGAAAGAGGGGGCTTTCCAATAAGGATTTCTCCCTATTGGCGCACAATTAGGTGAACAAACCTCTCCTTGGTAGAACTTCTAGACATTGTAAATATTAAAATTTAATAATATGAATAACTTTGTTATCTCAATTATTGTTTTAATAATATATCATATAATGCAGATGATACTGTGACAATAATCGAATCAATAATATGATAGATATGATGCAACAATTACTGTAGCAATAATTGAGTATAACTGAGTGACTTCTCACGTAAGCATCAATAATCAATACCGTGTGTTACTATGCAACCACGCGTATTACTGTGCTTTTACTACCAAGTAGTTCAACAGTATTAACGGTAAAACTTCCACCGTTATTTTTATAAAAATATTTTTATCGTTTTCTCAATCTGACAATAATTCTATTGTGGGATCCACCAATGATTGTGTCGTTGTACGAATATTCCCTGCTAAAACGAATATTCCCCGACCAATCGAATATAATATAACAACTTGCATACTTTGCAGAATTTATAAATACTACCCACAAATATAACATTATAACAAATTCATTCCATAATATTCAAAAATGATAATTATAGAAAAATCATTTTTATTCATAAAAACTGGGGTCTTACAACCTCCACTTCTTATGAAATTTCGCCCTCAAAATTAGGGTACGTACTTGGTATGTCGAACAGGTAAGGATACCTTGATTTTATTTCAGATTCTAACTCCCAGGTCATTTGCTCAACATCATGATTTCTCCACAAAACTTTGACATGAGGTATAACCTTAGAGCGTAGAATATGTTCCTTTTTATCCAAGATTTGAACAGGAACCTCTTCATACGTTAAATCTTCCGCTATTTCATCCGGTTCTAACTCAATAGTGTGGTTCGGGTCTTTCACATATTTACATAACATGGATATATGAAAAACGTTATGAACACGAGACATACTTGGCGGTAAAGCGAGTTTATAGGCTAAAGTCCCTACTCGATCGAGGATTAAAAATGGGCAAATGAATCGAGGATTTAGCTTTCCTCTCTTTTCAAATCTCGTAAATCCTTTTCATGGAGCAAAACGTATTAACACATGATCTCCAACATCAAATTCCACGTCTTTTCGATGAAGATCAGCATAACTCTTTTGTCGATCTTGTGAGATTTTTATACGTTGTCGGATCATTTAAATCTTTTCCGTAGTCATACATACCAACTCTAGTCCCAACAATGTTGCTTCACCCACCTCATCCCAGCATACTAGAGAACGACACTTTCTTCCATACAACGCTTTGAATGGAGCCATGCCAATACTTGCTTGATAACTATTATTGTATGAAAACTCCACCAACGGTAAGAACTTGTCCCAACATCCCTTGAAGTCAAGGACACAGAGTCTTAATAAATCTTTAAGAGTTTGAATAGTCCTCTCTGATTGTCAGTTTGTTTGAGGATGATATGCCGAACTAAATCGTAAATCCGTGCCCATAGCTTTTTGCAAACTAACCCAAAATCTTGAAGTGAATCTTGGGCCTTGATCAGAAACTATGGATACTGGCATACCATGCAATCTTACAATCTCGTTTATGTACATACGAGCAAGACGTTCAAGTGTATAAGTTTCTTGTATAGGTAAGTAATGAACAGACTTGGTCAATCTATCAACAATGACCCAAATTGCATCTATACCCTGAGAAACCTTGGGAAGACCAGTTACAAAATCCAGGTAATGTGCTCCCACTTCCATTCTGGAATTTCAAGTGGATGCAATGGACCTTTTGGTACTTGATGCTCCGCCTTGACTCGTTGACACGTTAGACACCTTGAGATAAATAGCGCTATCTCTCTCTTCATATTGCCCCACCAAAATGTATGTCGAAGATCATGATACATTTTAGAACTCCTAAGATGGATTGCAAATGGTGTGTTGTGCGCCTCCATCATGATTTTATATTTTAAATCAGGGTGGAACACAAATTCTGGAGTTGACTCGAAGTATTCCTTCTTCATTGATTCTTGCTTTCGGCATAGCACCTTCTTGTACTTTCTTCCTCATACGCATCAGCTCCAGGTCTGTAGTTTGAGCAGCTTTAACTTTATCGATTAAAGTCGGTTCTACTCGTATATTTGCCATTAACACGTGGGTCCCTGGACTCTTTATCTCTATCTCCATCCTTTGCAAGTCATACAAAATGGGCCTTTGTGTTGACAATATCGCACTCGTACCCTCATATGATCTTCTACTCAATGCGTCAGCTACCACGTTTGCTTTTCTAGCATGATATTGGATGGTATGATCATAATCTTTCAACAGTTAAAGCCAACGTCGATGTCGCATGTTGAGTTCCTTTTGAGTGAAGAAATATTTGAGGCTTTTATGATCCGTAAAGATCTCCACTTTCTCTCCATACAAGTAATACCTCAAAATTTTTAGTGCAAAAATGACTGCTGCCAACTTTAGATCACGAGTAGGATAATTTCTCTCATATTCTTTGAGTTGTCGTGAGGCATAGGCTATGACTTTCCCATGTTGCATGAGAGCACAACCTAACCCTTTGCCCGAAGCATCACTGTAAATGACAAATCCCTCCGAGCCAGATGGTATTGTCAGAACAGGTGCTGAAATAAGTCTCCTCTTGAGTTCTTGAAAACTCTTCTCACATTCTTCACTCCAACCGAATTTTGTATTTTCCGAGTCAGCTGAGTTAATGGAGTAGCGATTCGAGAAAATCCTTCCACGAATCTCTGATAATAACCAGCTAAGCCGAGAACGCTACGTACTTTGGTCACTGATTTGGGTTGCTTCCAGCTTTAAATAACTTCAATCTTTGTTGGGTCAATAGATATTCTATGACTTGATACTACGTGCCCAAGGAATGCTACTTCCTCAAGCCAGAACTCGTATTTCTTTAACTTGACATAAAGCTTATATTCACGAAGCTTTTGGAGTATCAGCCTCAAGTGTTGCTCATGATCTTCACGGATTTTGGAATAAATAAGGATGTCATCAATAAAGATGACCACAAAGTGATCCAAATATTCCTTGAATACTCGGTTCATTATATCCATGAAAGCAGCAGGAGCATTAGTCAATACAAAAGACATGACTAGGAATTCATAATGTCGGTATCGAGTTTTGAAAGCCGTCTTTGGAATATCATCGGTTCTAATCTTCAATTGGTGATATCCGGAACGAAGATCAATCTTTGAAAGGAATTTGGCGCCTTGCAACTGGTCAAATAGGTCGTCAATACATGGCAATGGGTACCTATTTTTGACGGTGACATGGTTCAAATCCCGATAATCAATACAAAGTCGCATACTCTCGTCTTTATTTTTCACGAATAGAACAGGAGCACCCCAAGGAGAAGTACTAGGACGAATGAAACCGATGTCTAACAATTTCTGCAATTGGGTCTTTAACTCCTGAAGTTCAATAGGAGCCATTCGATATGGTGCTTTGGAAATAGGTTTTGTACCAGGTTCAAGGTAGATACAAAATTCAATTTCATGCTCTGGGGGTAGGCTAGGAAGTTCTTCAGGGAATACGTCAGTAAATTCATTAACAATAGAAATATCATTCAAAACTGACGTATTTTTATTTAGATTCGTGACATGAGCTAAGAAAGCTTGACATCCATTTTTTAATAAATGAATAGCTTTATGGCTTGAGATGATAGTGATTGATTTTAATGGTTTGGTTGCTTAAATTCGTATAATAGGTTGGTTAGGAATATGAAAGCTAATAACCTTACGAAAATAATCAATTTTTGTATGATGAGTAGTTAACCAATCAATCCCTAGAATTACGTCAAATACAAGTATTTTCAATGAAATAAGATCGACAGGTAATGTGAGGGTACCGATTTGAACTAAACAAGACTTATAAACAATGGATGTAATGAAGGTTTCTCCCAATGGAGTTTCAACAGATAAGTCAAAGTCCAATTTCTCCGGAGTCAAATTTAAACGTTGAGTGCAAGTAGGAGAAATGAAAGATTGGGTAGAACCGATATCAAATAAGGTATATACTTCGCTAGAGTTTATGATAAGCTTACTCGTGATGACCTCGTCCGGGTTCCTTGCTTTCTGGGAGGTCACGACAAACGCTCTCCCTTGAACTACCGGTTTTGTCTTGTCTAGGACGGCCTTTGATGCCTCCATCCCAACTAGACTTGTCTTCGGTGCACGACAAAATTGGGTCAGGTGACCTTCTCTTCCACAATTGTAACATGCTTTGGAGGGCATCGCGCAATTTGGACCGATGTGTCCCTCCTCTCCACATTTGAAGTATATGATAGGTGGTCGTTCTCCTTCCTTAACTACAGGTGCTGTTGCTGATGTCTTTCCATCATTGTTGAATATCTTCTTCTTGAAATGTCCATTCTTATTGTTTTGGCCATGATTACCACTGAAGTGGTTACATTTTCTGGCATGTTGATTCCCTCTACGCTTATTTTTACCGCTTCGATGACTGTTTTCACTGGTATTATCATTTTGCCGGATGCTCTCTTTTGGTTAGGTTGACTCATTATCACGCTCTAATAACTGAGCCCTATTAACAACATCTGAATACAAACACAGTTTATGAGAGATAAGATATTAATGTATCTCCGGTTTCAAACCTCTTAGAAACATTCGTGTCATTCTCTCCTCATTATCTACCAAATGGGATGCAAACCGGGACAGCTTGGCAAACTTGGATTCGTACTGCGATACGGTCATGTTGTTTTGTTCCAGTTTAATTAACTCTACCTCTTTCATGTGATGAATACTTTTAGGAAAGTACTTGTCCGTGAACAGTTCTTGGAACTTCTCCCAAGACATCTTCAGTGCGGCAGGTTGAGTACGCTTTACAGATTTCCACCAGTAATCTGCCTCTGCCTGCAACATAAAGGTGGCAAAGGGAACCTTTTGCTCCTTGGAGCATCCCAAGACATCAAATATCTTATTGATCTGCTTTATCCATGTCTCCGCCATAAGTGGCTTTGGCTCTCCAAAAAACTCCGGTGGTCCCAGCTCCTTGAACTGTTTGGCGGTGACCGTCCGAGAGTTGCCAGTGTTTCCACCTTCATTTTGGACAGTACTGCTCTAGCCAGATGTTGCATGAAGTCTCGGAACATTCCATCGTTCATCATTTGGTCAGTGTTGTTGTTTGCATTAGGATTTTCGCCTTCCTGATGCACATTATCCTGATTATTGATATGTGGAGACTCAACAGTCTCCTGTGCTCCATTGATGAGATTCTCAGATGCCATTTTCCAATACTGCCACAAAACAAGGGTTAATTAACATATCACATATTATCCCTATACTCTGACCGACCAATTAAATACCAAATAAACTTAGGTAGGTCATACTAGCGAAGGAATTCCCCGTCTCTCCCCTCCTAGTTCTTGTCTCACATCTTAGTCAGGGACCATATCCCTCAGCTTTGATACCAACTGTGATGCCCCCAAAATAGGTATACATCACCTATTCTGAGTCTCCAAATACATGGTACAGAATATAAATACAATCTTAAATATAAAACAAGAGCTGTGAGTTTTAATATAAATATTGTCTTCTAGAAAATATCCACTCTCAAAATAAGTCCTCATTACATTTATTATCACACTATTTTATAGAATAATGAGGACTACTAAGACACCATCTCGGACAGTCACTCCGTTCCCCGACTAGTCCCGGCTACGTTCTCATTTCCTGAAGAGAATAGTGAAAGAAAGAGTGAGCTCAACTAGCCCGATAAGAAATATTATGACTAAGATAATGCAGAATAAATTATCATTAGCCTTCAACAATGTTAAACTGATAAAATACAATAGACATCAAGTTTAACTGCAGCGGAACAAGAAATCCATTAAAAGAACAAGTAGAGAATAAAATCTACTATCTTTTATGATTTAAAAAAGGTTTTTCATCACTTTTTATCGCTGAGACTCAACTTAATAAATAATCCACATCATCCCTGCACTACGGCCAAGGATATTCATTAGGGTTATGACCACAAATTATACATGCACTACGGGCCAAGGATATTCGTGTATTCATCAATGGTCATGATCATGCCAACAACTGTTCACCAATGCACTACGGGCCAATGAGGATTTTTACCACATTATTTGCAACATTACGGTCATGATTATACCGAATAATCCCTGGTCATAATCATACCAAGTCCATCTATGCACTACAGGCCACAGATGACTTTCAACATAATATAAACATGAGGATGATGACAATAATATAAGAATTCAATAAAACAAGTTCAAGAATTAATTTAACCAAGAACTAATAACGTCCAAATTGTCAACATGATACTTCTTTGTAGAGTAAAATTCAAGAATGCTCAGAAAAGTATTTTCATAAAAAGATACTGGATGAAACACAAATATCAAGGATATTCCACTAATTTCAAGGAGTATAGAAGTTAAAACTTTAACCAACTAAGTATAATAAAGAATGGAATAATAAAAGAAATCACAAGGCATGTGATAGACCGCACAAACAGGTTATTCGAACAGAATAATAAAGACAGAACCAGGTCCGGCGTAAAGCATACAAACAGGATATTCTAACAGAATAATAAAGATGGAACCAGGTCCGGCGTAAAATGCACAGACAGGATATTCCAACAGAATAATAAAGACGGAATCAGGTCCGGCATAAAACGCACAAACATGATATTCCAACAGAACAATAAAGAATGGAATAACAGAAGAATTTCACCAAGTATAGGGTAGCCCGCGTATATAGGTTATTCCAACAGAATAATAAAGAATGAAATAACAGATGTTCTCTTCATGACTACAAAAGGAATAATACCCCTTACCTTAGAGAGATATGATACAACAATTACTGTAGCAATAATTGAGTATAACTGAGTGACTTCTCACGTAAGCATCAATAATCAATACCGTGTGCTACTATGCAACCACGTGTATTACTGTGCTTTTACTACCGAGTAGTTCAACAATATTAACAATAAAACTTCCACCGTTATTTTCATTAAAATATTTTTATCGTTTTCTCAATCCGACAATAATTCTGTTGTGGGGTCCACCAATGATTGCGTCGTTGTATGAATATTTCCTGCTAAAACGAATATTCCTCGACCAATCGAATATAATATAACAATTTGCATACTTTGCAGAATTTATAAATACTACCCACAACTATAACATTATAACAAATTCATTCCATAATATTCAAAAATGATATTTATAGAAAAATCATCTTTACTCATAAAAACTGGGGTCTTACATGCCCAATATGCCCTATATTGATCAATACTACATGTAAGAACGATATTATCGTTCACTCTGTCCACATTGGGCGCATAAAAGTTTTACCATGTTCGGGATGTTCATACATAGTCGGGAATCCAAATCAAAATAATTTGATTGGATACAAAAAGGTTTTATCATATTCAACGATATTTCTAAATCCGTGTCTAGCTGATCAAATAGCTTAGATATATATATATATATATATATATATATATGAATTACCATATAGTACCATGTTGATAATCAATAATCGGATATAACATATATAACAATAGGGTTAATAATCTGGTACAATAATAATATAATTCTAAAACTCTCTTATTTCTGTCCATTGCATAAAGGAAATGCAAAAGTAGAATACTTGTCTAGTCTGCTGCTTACTATTACAAAAACTTAGTTTTATCTTTTATACTGAAACATATCATTAATAAGATCATTCGCTTGATTAGAATAACATACTATAACACATAACACTGCTTATTGCAGTCAACACATAGCCTAATCACCTTGTCACACATATTTAACAGTCATTGAATCACAAACAAACATTAATACTGTCAAAACACCTAAGTCCAGAATAATTTCTAAAACATGTCGGTGTACCAACGACTTTATCGGGTAATTATCGAGTCTAAGACTCTGTTCTAAAATTCAATATCGGTAAGTATCTGTCATATCATTTTTAAATGACTTATAATAATTTTAAAGCATTTATTATAATTTATCATAAATTTTCAAACTCTAGAATCATTATTAAATAATTTAAATATTAAACAATTCTATTAACATTTAATTAATATTAAACTATCAAATAATTCTATCGTCATTAATATTTAATTGATATTAAACTATTAATGAAACCCTTGGTAAAATATTAAAGTTATTTATAATAACTCAAAATATTTTTAAAATATTTATATTACCCTTAAATGATTTTTAAGATATTTAAAATCATTTTTAAATAAATACAATTAATATTAAAATATTAATGTACTATTCCTCAAAATAATAAAAGTCATTAAGTATAACTTTAAAATATTTTTAATTCATTTATATCTTTTTTTAAATGATTTTTAAATAAATAAAATCATTTCTTTAAATTAGTTTATTTAATATAATTATTAAATAAATCCAATATCATTCAATATTAAATTAATATCATTAATATTAAATTATTAATGAAATTATCCTTTAAATATTAAAAGTTATATTTTATAACTTAAAATATCTTTAAACACATTATTTTTATTTAAAATAATTTTTATAATATTAAAATCATTTTTGAACTAATTTATTTAATATAATTATTAAATAACTCTAACATCAATAATATTAAAATATTAATATTTTTCATGATAAAATATAATAGGTTATATTTTATAACTTCAAATATTTTTATAACCTTTAAATAATTATTTATATAATTTTTTAAATTAATAATTCTATTTTTCATAAATTATTTAATACATTTATTAAATAACTTAAATATCATTAATATTATTTAATTAATGAAATTCATCACAAAATATTAAAAATAACTTAAAATATTTTCTTATAACATAATATTATTTTAAATGATTTTTCAAGTATTAAAATCATTTTTAAGTAATTTATTTAATATTATAATTAAATAAATTAAATAACATTAATACTCCAAAATTAATAAATATTAATGAAATATATTCAAAATAATTTAAAACATATTTTTAGATTTTAAAATAATTTTTAAGAATTTATTTTGTATTTTTCATAATTAAAAACTATTTATTACTAATTATTTAATTAAAATAATTATTTTATAAAGTAACTGTCGCTAAAGACTGCCTATAGCGACAGAACAGTCGCTATAGGTGTTCTTCGTGTTCATCATGAAACCCAGAAATGAATAGTCAGTGACCAAAGTGTCACGTTTGACCAACAATTTCTCTATGACCTAATGTATTCTGGTCAGCTTAAAGGTTTTATGTTGTAGTATAAATGTAATACTACAACTAGAAATCGATATCATGCCTATAACACAACAGATTAGAGAATTATAAGCCCTCAAATTTCTTGTCAGAGTTGTTCTTCATTTCTGGGTTTTCCAGAAATGAAGAACAGTTCAAACCGCGTTCTTTCGATCATCATAACTTGCTGTACATTTTTAATTTATGTGATCTAATACATTCAGTGTGTAAACAACATATAAGTGAACAAATATAACACCTAACATAGATCAAACAACAAAAAATAAAGCAAATCTTGATCGGTCAAACATTGTCAGAATACTTGTTCTAACAGTATTTGGAAATTCCAGAAACCCGACTTCGTGATCAAGTGACCCAGTTTGACCACACACTACTTCGATCCTGTTGGTGATATAAGGAACATTAAGGCATGAATATATAGTCCATACATCACACTATAATTTGGTTACACTAATATCAACAAAAGGCTTAAAATCTGACAGATCAATGCCTTTAAAAATCTTGTCAGATGTTGCATAAGACTTTCTGGGTTACCCAGAATTAGTCTGGTCATGCCTGGTCAATGGGTTTTGGACCGATTATAACTTCAAATCTACAACAGATCTGACTCTAAATTAAGTTCTATATCAAAGCTAGCATAACATACTACAAGATCAAACACTTAAACAACAACAAAACATAACATGCTGAGATTTACAGGGTTTGACATTCGGTTGTCAGACTCATTAAAGAAAATTTCCAAAATTTTGAAAACACCAATTTTGAGCATCTAAGTGTTATGGATCTGAGTTATAACAACCCAGATCACTCAATAACATCCTATTACACAACTTTAAACATCTAAACACAAAGATTAACATGAATCATAAGGATTTCTAGGTTTAGGGTTTTTATACCTTTCTATGAACCAAATCTTGATCTAATGCTTCTAATCTACTACAAGTTTTAGTGTGGCTTGATTAGTGAATGGTCTAGCAAGAAAATATCGGATCTTTGAAGTTGAGAGGGTTTTGGTTGAGTGTTGTGATCAAATGAGCTAATTTATGCAACTTCTCTCTCCTAATCTATATATAATACTTGAATCTAGTGTACTTATGATGCAAGATGGTTGAGATTGAATGATTAAAGCTTACTTCTAGACCACATGGCTAGCTAGAGTTAGTTACCTACTCCCTACTAGGGTTAGATCTACACTCCACCTTATTAAAATAATAACAAGGGCAATTATGTTATTTTGGTGCTTACTTTTTGTGGCAAAGTTGTCAATTCATTTCTAACTTTTAGGGTTTGACCATTATGGTTTAACCCTAAGGTTTTCTAAGCTCTAAATCTAGGATTGTGTATTAAGGGCGAAGATAAAAATCTTAGTTTTTAAAAAAAGTTGATTAGGGTTCCCTAATTACACTAGGTTTCCTAATCACCTAGGTTTTATAAATTACCCATTATAACATATTAATTACTATTAACCTTGCTAAATTAAAACTTAGGGTTTATAACTTAGCAATTAGGGTTCTAATATAGTAATTAGGGTTTCTAGATATTAATTAGGGTTTACCTAATTAACATAAAACATAATAAAGATCATTAACTACATAACACATAACTTAACAAACCTTACAGTCATAGTTGATTCTGTACTATAGTGAAAGTAGTATGCACACAAGCCAATCATGTTTGATGATAAAGCATATACTTTGTAACAATGTTATTCATTTATTAATAAAAAATATTAATTTATTAAAGGCTTTTAATTATTTACATGATGCTGTTTTATAATATGTGATAAACTTATAGTTTTAAGCAATGCTTTTAGAATAATGATGATGATCATTCTAATGAGATCTAAATTCTTAGAAAGCTTAAAACTAAAATAGTTCCCAATCGTTGGATTACAAAATTGAGGATTACTGAATCCGGATAGATTGGTACATACATTGCTTACTCATTGGATGAGGATGATTGATCTCATGATCATTTGTGTGGAGACACTAAAATAAGTATGTAGGTGCTTATTAGGGAATAAGTTCACTGAACGTGGCTCTCTAAGGAATTCCTAATGGAGTTTTACTTGTCTGTTAATAGGAATTCCTGTAGTGATAGTAGTACAAGTGATCCTTGGACTTGAGATCATCATAGCATCTTGTGTATGATGAGTTATACTTTGACTTATTCCTTAAGACCCTGAGGGTATATCAAAGGGTATGCTTGGGTATAATAAGTTTTACATGGAGATAATGTATGATCAATATAAAATCTACCACTTCTAGTAAAAGAAGAGAAATGTCCTATGTGATTCGATAAATGACAACCCAGTAGTCCTTGGCCAAGGCAGAATGAAATTAGAAAGGAGGTTCTAATTTGCATTATTTGGAGTTGTGCATTTAAGGATCAAAATACATATAATTAAATAAAATAAGACTTGACAGTAATTCCATGTCTTATATTTAATTGGGACATTGTACGGTGGAAGGATTGAATTGTACGGTAACTATTTACTCAAAAGTTCTTTTATAATTAATGTTGAAATCTATATTATCTGGAAAGTCGTTAATCGCTAGGGAGGCTTATCTCTATTGTAGAATAAATATTATTTATTTAAATAAATTAATATTTTAATTTATTTATTTAAATAAGATTAGAATTGTTCTAATTGATTTATTCATAACCGGTTTAATATGGAGAATCTAAAAGGTCACACCATAAAAGGAAGAATAATTATTTAAGAAGTTAATGGCATAATTGTAATAATAATTTAAGTGTATTTAATTTAATCTATGGTGATAGAATAAATTAAATAGCTTAATATTTATTATTTAATATTTTGGAAATATTAAATATAAATTAATAAGAGCAGTCTTATTATTATTACTATTATTATTATTATTTAATTCCTAAAGGAGTTTGAGAATTAATTAATAAAAGTATTCTCAAATATCCTAATAGAATTACGAGGCAAATTAATTAAAAGAGTTTAATTAATTATCCCTAATAAGATTAGGTAGCTTAATTAATTAAAAGAATTTAATTAATTAAAATAAAACCAAATTGCTTAATTGTTAAGGATGGTTGCCCACATCTATACATAAGAGGAGTCTTATTATGGGTGTAGTGGTTAACACTTTCACAACATGTGAATACGTAATTCCAATAGTTTGGAGAGTACACCCTTTTCTATGAGAGATAGAAAAACTAGGATTTTGCCAAATACCCATCTTCTTGAATCCTTCTTCTTCCTTGGTGGATTAGCTCTAAAGGCCAAACACTTGGGTGGCTAATGTTGATCAAAGGAAAGAACCAAACCCAGTGGATTTAAGTTGAACACGAAAAGGATTGGAGGTGAACTTTTACCTGAGGAAGCTCGGTTCTTTAAGGGTATAATTCTTGTTCTTTCTTTTTCATTTAATTAATAATTGTGCATAAAGGGCGATCCGAGTATATGGTTTGTAAAATTTTAAAACTCTGATTTTCCATGCTTCCGCTTAATTTTTGCAATTTGATTGCGTTCATGAATATTACAAACCTAACATAAAACATAATTTGTGCAATTTGGTTGGGTTCTAATTTAGTAATTAGGGTTTCTAGATATTAATTAGGGTTTACCTAATTAACATAAAACATAATAAAGATCATTAACTACATAACACATAACTTAACAAACCTTACAGTCATAGTTGACTCTGTACTATAGTTTATCAGTAATGTTAGGTTTGTACTATTTTACTATAACTGATCTATAAATTAACATTACACATATATCAGGCATATTTATATCACTGAAATATAAATAATATTATATTATTATTCTCATCCTTAATTCAAAATCCAGACTTAGGGTTTTGAATTCATATATGGCATAACCTTCATACATACCATCATTAATTAAGTTAAAATAATTAACCTAACCAATATAATAAAATACATATTATAATAATCCTAATAATCATATCATATATACCATAATCATATTTTCATGGAAAATAAATAATAAATATTTTTATTACAAAATTAATTTATTATAAGAATATATTCTATAATGATCAATAAGTCTAAAAAGAAATTATTTACATCTAATAAATAATTTTATTTATCATATAGATACATATACTTTACTTTGAAAATATTTTTACCTTTATATATAAAAAAAATTAAATCCAAAAATTTCTTATTGAAAATATTGGGTTATTACAGCTAGAGTTATGTTTAGATAGGGAATTGTATGCTAATTACGTTTAAAAAGAAAGAAAACTGTTTACAGTATATATATATTTTTCATATGTCTTATGAAAGTACCAAAGTTGGTGGTTAATTTGTATATTAATGGGTGAATTGAGTCTTAATTATGCTAGTTCATTAAGAAACAAAGAGAACGTAGTTTGAATGAAGTAATTTGGTGTAGAATTGTGATCACAGTGTGAATTTCTATGAAGGATGTCAAAAATGGAGTTTTTGTATGAAAACATAAAATTCAAGGATTTAAATTAGTTGAAATTGTTGTTTAATTGTTCTAAGTTGATGACTATATGAGGAAACATGTTTGTGTTAGTTTTATATCAATTACATATGTTAAATTTACTGTTTTGTGGGTGAGATTCATGTTAGTTGGGCTAAAAACAGAACACTGGTATGCTGCTTATTGTTACTGTCTGTGCACCAGCAGCAGCTGCGCTGGTGTCAAGGCCAGAAACGGCGCAGCTGCGCCAGTCCCAAGCTTAAGTATGGCGCAACTGCGCCATACTATGATGTGAGACAGTGAAGTCTGCTACTTCTGTAGACTTTGAAACCTTAATGTAACCTTGTTTGGTGATGTGCTAATGTGTCAAATCTATATTGAAGAAGTTAAAACAGAATCGTGTCGTGTGATTAGAAATTCTAAAATTATAAGAAATTAGTAAATTATGTAAATGACATGTTGTGATATATTGAACACGAGGATTAGTAAATAAGTGTTGTGAAGTTAACACTTGGAATTTCTGAAATAGATATAGTAGCGTAAGACTTGTACTAAATTAACAAGTTTAGCTAGAAGTGGGTGTTATTTTGGAAAGTGGGTGTTAATATATCTAATAGATATTGTAATTCCAATAAAATGTGTAGGTGAACGTGAGTTATAATTTATAGCTTATGCATGAGGCAAGTTTCTAAACCTTACTTCTTTACATTGAGAAGGTTTCTTACTCTAAACTTTGATTAAGCAAATTCTTTTATTCTTAATCTTTATTTGAGCAAGCTCTAATTCTAACGTTGTCCAAGCAAGTTTTGAATTCTAATCATGACTGAGTTGTTCTAACTTGTTTATAGTTAAGCAAGTTTTCTTAAGTTCTATTCTTTTAAGACAAAGGCAAATTCTTGAACTCAAAGCTCTAAATGAATTATTCTATTTCATTTACTTAACGCAGTTCGAAATATAATTGTTGTATTGTGCAAGTTTCATTTTAAGCTTGTTATTCCTTAGTACATGTTCATAAGTTAATTCTTTTATCTCAACAACATAGCCTTAGCTTAATATTGTTCAAGCAAGGTTTATTGTTTCATTCAATACTTATGTTTTTAGTTTCCAAGCATAAGTTTAATAAATAGTTAAGTTCATTTATGATTATTCATTGTTCCATATTATGTTGTTAGTGATCAACTGTAGTGTTATCAAACTTTGTTGATTCAACTAATCCTTTAGTTGATGGTCGTTAAACTCTAAATTATCCTTGAAGCTTATCCAAATCAAACTTTCTTTGGTGCGAACTTATACTCTAAAATTGAGAAGAACAACCCTATTATAGGGATACGCGATGCGTTTAAATGTTTATGCACAATACATGGTACAAAGGGCTGATCCCCCTAAATACGTGAAGTCCCTACAGTATAACTGTTAAGGTTAAAGTTGAAAAATTACTTGTAACCGTGGACATAGTTCTTGGTCTTATGACCCTCAGATATAATTCATATTTTGATTTCAGTTTTTGGTTATTGTTGATAGAGTACCATTCAGTTTTGATGAGACTATTCATTGGCAGTTATTATTCTCTTGTTGATTCATTGCTATATTTAGTGAGCATTTATTTTGCTCACTCTTGCATATATATACACTCATTGCAGCTAAAGTTGAGAAGGTCGATGAACCTACAACTAGAAAAGGAAAGGGAAAAATGTGCAAGTAATGAAGACTTATAATTTCATTTATTGTCATGAATGATAGACTATTTATTTAATGATGTGGTGTAATTATTTTATTTCCGCACTTGATTGATGTTTAAGGTTAGACAACCTAGGAAGACTTTTTGATTAATGATGTAACCCTTTTAAAGGGAGGATTTCTGATTTAATTTTATTATATTTACGTAGTTAGATATGAATGAATGGAAAGTGAACACCAAATCTTATGGGAATGAAGTACCTAGATTTGGGGGTATCACATCATAGATGGACTGTTGATTGGTATGATTATGATCAGGAATTATTCGGTATAATCATGACTATTGGTGATTACATGAATATCCTTGGGCCGTAGTGCATGGATAATTCATGGATGTGATACTAATGAATATCTTTGGCCCGTAGTGCATGGATTATTCAGTGATGTGGATTATTTATTGAGCTGAGTTTCAGCGATAAAATTGATGATAAACTTTTTAAATCATAGAAGATAGTAGATATCATGCTCTACTTGACTCTTCTAATGGATTGCTTGTTCCGCTGTAGTTAAACTTGTTGTTTATTAGTTTAACACTATTGAAGGCTAACGATAATTTATTTTGCATTATCTTAGTCATAATATTTTTTACTGGGTTAGTTGAGCTCACCCTTTTGCTTTCATTGTTATCTCTTCAGGAAATGAGAACGTAGCCGGGACTAGTTGGAGAACGAAGTGATGGTCCGAGATGGTGGCTATAGTAGTCATCACTATTTTTTATGAAATAGTTTGATAATAAATGTAATGAGGACTCCATTTGAGTTTGGATATTGTCTAGAAGACAATATTCATTAAAAACTCTCGGCTACGCTTTTGTCATATTGTATAAAAGAATTTGTATTTGATTTCTGTAGCAAGTATTTGGCGACTCGGAATGGGTGATGTATACCTATTTTGGGGGTGTCACACAATACTTACCATAGTAAGTTTAAATTTAGGAATACGAGATGAAATAATATCGCTTACGTAATATGGAGTAGTGAAAGAAAATGACATCCCTTACGATTATGGAAGGAAATAATATCATTTACGAGTATTGAAAGAAAATAACCTCCTTCACAAAAAAATAATATCCTTTACCTTAGTAGAAACTGGATTTGACTGAAATATCGGATATTATTTTGAGAAAATCCTGCACAAAAAGCAACACTCAAAGTATCCCTATACTCACAAGAAATACGCTCAATATTATAGAGAGAGAATTTTTCTTATTCTGGTGTGAGTTTCATTGTTTAACTAAGCAGCTTATTTATAAGAAAGTGGTAGCACACCAGGTTTGACAAAATCTTACATACGAGTGATTTATTTTGAAAACATGATGCACACCTAACTTTGAAACAAGACTTTCCAAGCCAGTTTGCTAACTCCATCATTAACACATGTTTTTTTAAAAAAATAAATAAAAGAATTCAAATTCAATTTGAAAACTAATTAAATTCAATTTGATCTTCTTCACTACATTTAATTCACATGCCAAAAAAATAATAATAAAATTACCATCTAAATTAGAAATTTAAAATTCTATTATATTATCACATTATACTATTATAATAATATATTATCAGAGAAGATAATTATGGTTTCATAAAAAAATAACAACTTTCAACAATTGTTTCATTCTAAAATTCCTCCATTTATATCAAAATTTAAATAAATCTTTACTTACCAAATTCATCAATTATTTATAATTCTTTAATAATTATTTTTAATTAATATTATAGATTCACAATACTGATAACCAGATCGTTCCCATGAAAGAGGGGGCTTTTCAATAAGGATTTCTCCTTACTGGCGCGCAATTATATGACCTACCACATTTTCTCGACAGAACTTTCTAGACATTATCAATAATGCTAACTGTGACGCCCCCAAAATAAGTATACAACACCTATTCTGAGTTGCCAAAATACATGGTACAGAAACAACTACAACTTTATTAATACAATTGTCGTGCAAAATACGACAACGCATAAACTGTGAGTTTAAATACAAATATTGTCATCTAGACAATATCCACACTCAAATAAGTCCTCTTTATAATTATTGATACACTATTTTACAAAATAGTGAGGACTACTAAAATAACTTCTAGAACCATCATTCCACACCCCGACTAGTACTCGCTATATTCTCGCCTCCTGAGAAGAAAAATGGAACAAAAAGGAAAAGGGTGAGCTAAACTAGCCTAGTAAAAAATATTATGACTAAGATAACATAGAACAAATTATCGTTAGTCCTCAACAGGAAAAAATCAGATAGAATACAATAGACAACAAGTTTTAAATCAATATTTACAGCGAAAATAATAATTCATTAGAAGAGTTACGTAGAGAATAAAATCTACTTTTTTCTATGAATTTAAAAGTTTTTCATCAATATTTTATCCATGTAACATCAATCAATAAACATCTTGCATCAAATATTCATCTTTTCACTACAGGCCAAAGATATTCATCAGTTGGTCGTGTTCATCTCAACACATGTACATCTTTGCACTACGGGCCAAAGATATTTAACAGAATATCATTAATCTTTGCACTACAGGCCAAAGATATTCAGTAATATCATTATTTAGGACTGAGGATGATGAAAAATATTTTAAAGAAAACGAATCCAGTGAAACACAAGAAAAAATATTAAGGATTCGTACTTTAAACAATCCAAGTTCAAAAATACTTCGTAAACAATCATAGTGAAGTAAAATTCAAGAATGATCAAAACATGGATACAATCAAAGCTAGTAATCGTAATAGATATTTTGGATAAAAACAAAAATTTAATCTTTCTGTGAATAGTGCCGTATTCGTGAATAGTGCCGTATACGTGAATAATGTCGTATACGTGAATAGTAACCCCGACACTAAAAGATAAGAATTTCACAAGAAAAATCTTACCAATATTTTGGCATAATGATATTAGAAGAAATAATATCATTTTAAAAAAAATAACATCTCTTACCTCGAAAAGACAGTACTTCTGACTGGAATACTGGATATAGTATTGAATGGATCTTTCACCGTATAGCAACACTCAAAGTATCAAAATACTCACAAGAATACGCTCAATAATATAGAGAGAGAAAGAGAGAGAAAACTTGTTTCTGGTGTGTTTTTTAATTCTAACCTAAGCACCCTATTTATAGGAAAATGCTTAGAACACCAAAGTAGAAAATTTAATAAAATATTAATATATTTATATAAATTTTCCTTAGCCACTTTTTTTGATCAAGACATCAGCCATATAAGTGACAAAATCACCAAAAACGTTTTTCTAAACAAAAATATTTAAAACTCCAAAAATCGATTCAGACCCGATATACCGGAACTTCAATAATTCACAATAAATAGCCCTTTTAACAGAAAAATTCAAATATTAGGTCAATTCCATAGGAAATTCAATTCTCTACAACTTTGTAAGTTTAAGTTTTTCCAAATTCCAAGTAGAAATTGACCGAAATCCTCATACGGACGATTTTACAGGCTATAATCAAATTTCAGTCAAGAAATGGGGCCCACAAACATTAAAAATATGTTTTAAATATTTTTAGTAACAAAAATACCTTTCCTCCTCATATATTCATATATTCCACATTCATTGTAAAAATATCACTATTATTATATTATTAAAATATAATAATATATTTAAATGAATTATTTTATCAGAAAAGATAAAATATCAAATTTTCAACAATTGTCACTTTAAAATTTTCTCCATCTATATCTACATAAAATGAATATTTTTCTTATCATATAAATCAATAATTAATTATTCACAAATAATATTACAGAATCACAATATCGACAACCAGGCCGTTCCCAGGAAAGAGGGGGTTTTCTAATAAGGAATTTTCCTTACTGGCGCGCAATTAGGTGACCAAATCTCTCCTTAAACAGAACTTTCTAAACATTTCCAATAATGCTATCAAATACTATTACTCAAATAATATGAATTATTGATCTGATAATGGAAAATACTGTGTAGTGACAATTATTAAAACAATAATAATATAAAATATCAACATAGCAAATATTGAATTAATAAAATAAAATATTGAATAGTAATTACTGTAACAATTATTGAGTAGTTCCTTCTTACGTAAGAATCAATAATTGGTGCAATACCGTGTGCTACTGTGTTTTAACCACTGGGTATTCTAACAGTATTAACGGTAACAACTACGTCGTTATTTAAAAATAACTTATATTTGTCGTTTTCTTCATCCAATCGCTTTCCGTTATGGGGTCCACACAAGGCTCCGCTGTCATACGAATATTCCCCGACAGTAAGAATATTCCATGACCAAACGAATATTCCCCGACAACAATGAATATTTTATAACCACTTGCTTATTTAAAATATTTGCGCATTTTACCCATAACTAACCATATTAATCAAATCAACCCTTACTATTTCAAAATAATAAATAGAGGAAATTCAATTTCATTTATAATAAGTTGGGGTCTTACCACCTCCATTCCTTATAAAATTTCGTCCTCCAAATCGACGTACATACCTGGTGTTTCGAAAAGGTGAGGATACCTCGCTTTCATTTCCATTTCTAATTCCCAAGTCATTTCCTCACTAGCATGATTCCTCCACAAAACTTTGACTTGTGGTATGACCTTTGTACGTAGGACATGCTCTTTTCTATCCAAGATCTTGACAGGTACCTCCTCATACGTTAAGTCTTTAGTTATCTCATCCGGTTCTAACTCAATAACATGGTTCGGGTCTTTCACATATTTACGAAGCACAGATATGTGAAAAACATTATGAACACGAGACATGCTTGGAGGTAACGCGAGTCTATAGGCCACATTTCCTTCTCGGTCAAGAATCTGAAATGGACCAATAAATCATGGATTGAGCTTTCCTCTTTTCCCAAATCTTGTAACTCCCTTCCATGGAGCAATACGCAACAATACATAATCCCTAATACTAAATTCCACGTCCTTTCGATGAAGATCCACATAACTCTTTTGTTGATCTTGTGCCATTTGTATACGTTATCGAATCATTTGGATCTTTTCTATAGTAATACGTACCAACTCTGGTCCCAACAATGTTGCTTCACCCACCTCATCCCAACATATTGGATAGCGGCACTTACGTCCATATAATGTTTCGAATGGAGCCACACCTATACTTGCCTGATAACTGTTGTTGTAGGAGAATTCCACTAATGGTAAATACTTATCCCAACTCCCTTTGAAGTCTAGGACACAGAGTCTTAATAGATCTTCAAGAGTTTGAATAGTCCTTTCTGATTGTCCGTTCGTTTGAGGATGGTATGCCGAACAGAATCATAAATCCGTGCCCATAGCTTTTTGCAAGCTAACCCAAAATCGTGAAGTGAATCTTGGGTCACGATCTGAAACTATGGATACTGGCATGCCATGCAATCTCACAATCTCATTTATATACATACTAGCAAGACGTTCAAGGGAATAAGTCTTCCGTATTGGCAAGAAATGAGCAGACTTGGTTAATCTATCAACAATAACCCAAATAGCATTTATGCCTTGAGAAATCGTGGAAAGACCCGTAATGAAATCCATGGTAATGTGTTCCCACTTCCATTTCAGAATCTCAAGTGGTTGCAATGGACCCTTTGGCACTTAATGCTCCACCTTTACACATTGACAAGTTAAACACCTCGAGATAAACTTCGCGATCTCTCTCTTCATATTGTTCCACCAAAATGTATGTCGAAGATCACGATACATTTTGGTACTTCCAGGATGGATTGTAAACGGTGTATTGTGTGCCTCCATCGTGATCTTGTTCTTCAAATTAGAGTCGTTAGGAACACAAAGTCTGGAGTTGACTCAAAGTATTCCTTCTTCATCGATTCTTGCCTTTGGGATAACACCTTCTTGTACTTTCTTCTTCATACGCATCAGTTCCTAGTCTGTGGCTTGAGCAACTTTAACTTTTTCGATTAAAGTCAGTTCTATGCGTATACTTGACATCATCGCATGGGTCCCCGGAGTCTTGAATTTTATCTTCATCTTTTTTAAATCACACAAAAAGGGCCTTTATGTTGACAAAATTGCACTCATTCCCGCATATGATCTTCTACTCAATGCGTCAGCTACCACGTTCGCTTTTCCAAGATGGTATTGAATGGTGTGGTCGTAATCTTTCAATAGCTTGAGCCAATGTCGTTGCCTCATGTTGAGTTCATTTAGGGTGAAGAAATATTTAAGGCTTTTATGGTCTGAATATATCTCCACTTTCTCCCTATATAGATAGTGCTTCTAGATCCTTAGCGCAAAAATGACTGTTGTCAACTCTAGATCATGAGTAGGATAATTTCCCTCATATTCTTTAAGTTTTCGCAAGACATAGGCTATGACTTTCCCATGTTGCATGAGAACACACCCTAACCCTTTGCCCGAAGCATCACTTTAGATAACAAATCCATCCGAACTAGATGGTATTGTTAGAACAAGTGCCAAAATGAGTCTTCTATTGAGCTCCTGAAAACTCTTTTCGTATTCCTTTCTCCATATAAATTTTGTATCTTTTCTAGTCAGCTGAGTTAACGGAGTAGCGATTCGAGAAAATCCTTCCGCGAAACTCCGATAATAACCAGCTAAGCCCAGAAAGTTACGTACTTCGGTCACCATCTTCGGTTGCTCCCAACTTTGTATTGCTTCAATCTTCGTCGGGTCAAAAGATACTCCATGTTTTGACACCACGTGCCCAAGGAATGCTACTTCCTCAAGCCAGAACTCGCATTTCTTTAACTTAGCATAAAGCTTGTTTTCACAAAGCCTTTAGAGTACTAGCTTCAAATGGTGCTCATGATCTTCACATTGTCATTGTTAAATCTCCTTTTTTTTAACATCTCCCCCCGACTCGCTTCTTCTATTTTCATGGCAATGATTACCACCAGAGTGGTTACCGCTTTTGTCCGTATTTTTCTTTCTCCGCTAGTTATCGTTGTTCTGATGACTGCTGTCACCGGAATGATCCTGGTTGTGGTGCCTCGGTTGAACGTACTCGTTATCTCGCTCTAATAATTGAGCCATGTTGACAACATTTGAATAGAGAGAAAATTTATGAGAAATGAGATATTAACGTATGCCGGGTTTCAAACCCCTCAGAAACATCCGCATCATGCATTCCTCATTCTCCGCCAAATGAGGTGCAAACCTGGATAACTCCAAGAACTTCGCCTCGTACTGGGACACCATCATGTTGTTCTGCTCCAGTCTAATAAACTCTACCTCCTTTATATGACGAATACTTTCAGGAAATTACATGTCATTGAATAGTTTCTGAAACGTTTCCCAAGACATGCTGAGTGTGGCTGGATGGGTACGCTTCACAGATTCCCACCAATAATCTGCCTTGTTACGGAACATAAAGGTGGCGAATAGAACCTTCTGTTCCTCCGTGTATCCCAAGACGTCAAATATCTTGGTAATTTGCTTGACCCACGTCTCCGCCTTAATCGGATTCGGTTTTCCCAAAAATTCTGGTGGTCCTAACTCTTTGAACTGCTTGGTTCTGACAAACCGTGTGTTGCTATCATTTCCATCTATATTTTGTACACGAGTCTCCTTCGTCTGATTTTGCATGAACTGCAAAAAGCTTCTAAACATTCCGTCATTCATCGTCTGATCAGTGGTGTTGTTTACAGGAGGAACATTGCTGGCCTATTGCACGTTCTCCTCATTGGTGAGTAAAGGTGTTTCCACGGTCTCGTTTACTCCACTGTTAACATTCTCAATCGCCATTCTCAAATATTGCCATAAAAAAAGGGTTAATTAAAAAAATTGACATGGAACATAATAACCCTATACTCTAACAAACCAACAAATAAGCTTAGGTAGGACACACTAGCGAAGGATTTACTCGTCTCTCCCCTCCTAGTTCTATTCCCTGATCTCCGCCAGATATCATATCCCTAAGCTCTGATACCAACTATGACGCCCCCAAAATAGGTATACAAAACCTATTCTGAGTCGCCAAAATACATGGTATAGAAACAACTACAAATTTATTAATAAAATTGTCGTGCAAAATACGACAATACATAAACTGTGAGTTTAAATACAAATATTGTCATCTAGACAATATTTACACTCAAATAAGTCCTCATTACAATTATTGATATACTATTTTACAAAATAGTGAGGACTACTAAAAAAACTTCTAGAACCATCATTCCACACCCCGACTAGTACTCGCTACATTCTCGCCTTCTAAGAAGAAAAATTGAACAAAAAAAAAGGGTGAGCTCAACTAGCCCAGTAAAAAATATTATGACTACGATAACATAGAACAAATTATCGTTAGTCCTCAACAGGAAAAAATCTGATAGAATACACTAGATAAAAAGTTTTAAATCAATATTCACAGCTGAAATAATAAATCACTAGAAGAGTTACGTAAAGAATGAAATCTACTTTCTTCTATGAATTTAAAAGTTTTTCATCAATATTTTATCCCTGTAACATCAATTAATAAACATCTTGCATCAAATATTCATCTTTGCACTACAGGCCAAAGATATTCATAAGTTGGTCATGTTCATCTCAACACATATACATCTTTGCACTACGGCCACGGACATTTAACAAAAAATCATTAATCTTTACACTACAGGCCAAAGATATTCAGTAATATCATCATTTAGGACTGAGGATGATGAAAAATATTTTAAAGAAAACGAATCCAGTGAAACAATAGAACAAATATTAAGGATTCGTACTTTAAACAATCTAAGTTCAAAAATACTTCGTAAATAATCAGAGTGAAGTAAAATTCAAGAATGATCAAGACATGGATACAATCAAAGCTAGTATCCATAATAGATATTTTGGACAAAAATGAAAATTTAATCTTTCTGTGAATAGTGTCGTATTCGTGAATAGTGTCGTATACGCGAATAATACTGTATACGTGAATAGTAACCCTGACACTAAAAGACAAGAATTTCACAAGAAAAATCTTACCAATATTTCGGCATAATAATATTAGAAGAAATAATATCATTTTAAAAAAAATAACATCCCTTACCTCGAAAAGACAGTACTTCTGAATGGAATACTAGATATAGTGCTGAAGGGATCTTGCACCGTATAGCAATACTCAAAGTATCAAAATACTCACAAGAAAATGCTCAATAATATAGAGAGAGAAAGAGAGAGAAAACTTGTTTCGGTGTGTTTTTCAATTCTAACCTAAGCACTCTATTTATAGAAAAATGCTTAAAACATCAAAGCAGAAAATTTAATAAAATATTTATATATTTATATAAATTTTCCTTAGCCAACTTTTTTTGGTCAAGACATCATCCATATAAGTGACAAAATCACCAAAAACTTTTTTCTAAACAAAAATATTTAAAACTCCAAAAATCGATTCAGACCCGATATACAGGAACTTCAATAATTCACAAAAAATAGCCCTTTTATCAGAAAAATTCAAATCTTAGGTCCATTCCATAGGAAATTCAATTCTCTACAACTTTATAAGTTTAAGTTTTTCCAAATTCCAAATAGAAATTGACCGAAATCCTCATACGGACGATTTTACAGGCTATAATAAAATTTTAGTCAAGAAATGGGGCCCACAAACATGAAAAACATGTTTTAAATGTTTAGTAACAAAAATACTCTTTTTCCTCATATATTCATATATTCCACATTCATTGTAAAAATATCACCATTATTATATTATTAAAATATAATAATATATTTAAATGATTTATTTTATCAGAAAAGATAAAATATCAAATTTTCAACAATTGTCACTTTAAAATTTTCTCCATCTGTATCCACATAAAATGAATATTTTTCTTATCATATAAATCAATAATTAATTATTCACAAATAATATTACAGAATCACAATATCGACAACCAGGCCGTTCCCAGGAAAGAGGGGGCTTTCCAATAAGGATTTCTCCTTACTGTCGCGCAATTAGGTGACTAAACCTCTCCTTAAATAGAAATTTCTAAACATTGCCAATAATGCTATCTAATAATATTACTCAAATAATATGAATTATTGATATAATAATGGAAAATACTGTGTAGTGACAATTATTAAAATAATAATAATATAAAATATCAACGTAGCAATTATTGAATCAATAAAATAAAATATTGAATAGTAATTACTGTAACAATTATTGAGTAGTGCCTTCTTACGTAAGAATCAATAATTGGTGCAATACCGTGTGCTACTGTGTTTTAACCACTGGGTATTCTAACAGTATTAACGGTAATAACTACGCCGTTATTTAAAAACAACTTATATTTGTCGTTTTCTTCATCCAATCACTTTTCTTTATGGGGCCCACACAAGGCTGCACCGTCGTACGAATATTCCCCGACAATAATAATATTCCAGGACCAAACAAATATTCCCCGACAACAATGAATATTTTATAACCATTTGCTTATTTAAAATATTTGCGCATTTTACCCATAACTAACCACATTAATCAAATCAACCCTTACTATTTCAAAATAATAAATAGAGAAAATTTAATTTCATTTATAATATGTTAGGGTCTTACATTAACTAATAATATCATTTCAATAATAAGAGTTATTGTCTCGTGACAATTATTGAATCAATAATGTAAAATACTATTCAATTGTCACTGTAGCAATTATTGCATGAATAATATGAATGACTGTTCAATTTTACCGTATCAATTATTGAGTGACTTCTTACGTAAGAATCAATAATCAGAGATATTGTGAAATACTGTGTGCCATTGTGCAACACCGTGTGCCACTGTGCAACCACGTGTATTACTGTACTTTTATCACTGGGTATTTCAACAGTTTTAACGGTACATTTTTTGTAGTTATTTTTATAAAAATGTTATTTCTATCACTTTTTATATCCGACAGTTATTCCATTATGTGGTCCACCAATGATTGCGTCGTTGTACGGATATTCCCGACAAAAAGAATATCTCCCGACTAAAATGAATATTCCCCGACAAAACGAATATGTTATGACCACTTGCTTACTTTGTAAAATTTGCACATTTCACCCATAACTATAGCATTTTATCAAATCAACACCTTATTATTCAAAAAAAAATAATTAGAGAAATTAAATTTTTATTCATAAAAAGTTGGGGTCTTTCAACCTCCCCTCCTTATGAAACTTCGTCTTCAAAATTGATGTACATACCTGGTATGTCGAAGAGGTAAGGATACCTTGTTTTTATTTCAGATTCTAACTCCCAGGTCATTTCCTCAATATCATGGTTTCTCTATAAAATTTTCACTTGAGGTATAACTCTTAAGCGTAAAATATGCTCCTTCTTATCCAAGATTTTAACAGGTACCTCTTCATACGTTAAATATTCTGCTATCTTGTCTGGTTCTAATTCAATAATATGGTTCGGGTCTTTCACATATTTACGTAGCATGGATATGTGAAAAACGTTATGAACACGAGACATACTTGGCAGTAAAGCGAGTCTGTAAGCCACAGTTCCTACTCGATCGAGGATTTCAAATGGACCAATAAATCGAGGGTTGAGCTTTCCTCTCTTTCCGAATCTCGTAACTCCTTTACATGGAGCAACACGTAACAATACATGATCTCCAACATTGAATTCCACATCTCTTCGATGAAGATCAGTATAACTCTTTTGTCGATCTTGTGAGGTTTGTATACGTTGCCGGATTATTTGAATCTTTTCCGTAGTAATGCGTACCAATTCTGGTCCCAACAACGTTTCTTCACCCACCTCATCCCAGTATACTAGAGAGTGCCACTTTCGTCCATACAACGCCTCGAATGCAACCATGCTTATACTTGTTTGATAACTGTTGTTGTAGGAGAATTCCACCAATGGAAAGTACTTGTCCCAACTTCCTTTGAAGTCTATAACGTAGAGTCTTAATAGATCTTCAAGAGTTTGAATAGTCCTTTTTGATTGCCCATTCGTTTGAGGATGATATGCATAATTGAATCGTAAATCAGTGCCCATAGCTTTCTATAATATGACCCAAAATCATGACATGAATCTTGGGTCTCGATCAAAAACTATAGATACTGGCATACCATGAAATCTCAAAATCTCTTTTATGTACATACGAGCAAGACGTTCAAGTGAATAACTTTCTCGTATAGGTAAGAAATGAATAGACTTGGTTAATCTATCGACGATGACCCAAATTACATCTATGCCTTGAGAAACCTTAGGAAGACCAGTAACAAAATCAATGTTGATGTGCTCACACTTCCATTCAAGAATCTCAAATGGTTGCAATGGACCTTTTGGTACTTGATGCTCCGCCTTGACACGTTGACAATTTAAACATCTTGAGATAAACTTCGTGATCTCTCTCTTCATATTGCTCCACCAAAACGTATGTCGAAGATCTCGATACATTTTGGTACTTCCAATATGGATTGCAAACAGTGTGTTGTCTGCCTTTATCATGATTTTGTACTTCAAAACAGAGTCGTTAGGAACATAAATTATGGAGTTGACTCGAAGTATTCCTTCTTCACCGATTCTTGCTTCTGGAATAGCACCCTCTTGTACTTTCTTCTTCATACACATCAATTCCGGGTCTGTAGCTTGAGCAACTTTAACTTTATCGATTAAAGTTGGTTCTACTCGTATATTTGATATCATCACGTGGGTACTTGGAGCCTTTTACACTACCTCCATCCTTTGTAAGTCATACAAAATGGGTCTTTGTGTTAAAAACATCGCACTCATACCTGCATGCGATCTTCTACTCAACGCATCAGCTATCACATTCACTTTTCCAGGATGGTATTGAATGGTATGGTCATAATCTTTCAATAGCTCAAGCCAACATCTTTGGCACATGTTGTGACGCCCCCAAAATAGGTCCACATGACCCATTCTGAGTCGCCAGATATCACACTATAAAAATCATTTACAAACTTCATTTATACAACTGTTGAACTATCGTGCAGAATACGACCACAGTTAAACTGTGAATTTTAATACAAATGTATGTAACTCTCATGGTGCCTCGACCACAACCTTACAATGGTATTTTATATAAAAGTACAGTCAATAACTGTTTTAGAAATTAAAATCTTTGGGAAGTGCTCAAGGAAACCTTCGTACATAGGAGGCCATGCGTCTAGGTTATGATAGATATCATACGTCCACAGAATTATCCATGGTTGACCCAATAGTCCCCAAAGAAAAACAAAAAGATTGCTATCATCTTCTTTCCAATGGTGAGTCTTCTCTTGACATATAATTATCTCTGTTGTCTCCAAGTGAGAATTATATTTCAAATAAACTCCAAGATTATATAGGTAGTGCTCGTAGATATACTCAGCAAGTGGATGTGCACAACCCTATCTTATGATAACACGAGGCTGTATGTCATTACACATCTTGTATGATAGTGGCAAAATACCCTTCCAAAGTTGGGTTCACCTCACCCTATTCGGTTCACCAAAATTAAATATCAAATGACGTATACAATATGACACACTTATCTAAAGTTCTCAATAAAATTATTTCTATACTATTTAGAGAGAACCTCAATAGCTATAGACCACCTTTCTATTCTCATGTTACCCCTGCTCGACCCAGCTACACTCGTATTACTTGAAAGGAATTGTGAAGCAAAAGGGTGAGCACAACAAGCCCAGTAAAGAATATCATGACTAAAGATAATTTACATCATCAATAGCCTTCATCAGTAATAAATCAGAGATTTAGAACATATGGTAGATGATAAAATTTTTCAACCATAGTTACAGCGGAACGAACAATCCATTAGAAGAGTCAAATAGAACATCAGGTCTATTATATTCTCCATGTTAAAAGTCCACCAATAATGTTTTATCCCTGTAATATCAATCAACAATTCTTGTCCACAATCATATGAATAACTCATAATCATAATTGTGATTCTAAATTCCTCTTCGCACCCAGGACGAAATAATTTTCATCACCTGTCTCTGCTTGAAATATCAAAAATCATGGTTATACCAAATCACAATTCTTGTTCATAGTCATACTAATAAATTCATCTTTGCACTACGGTCCAAAGATATTCATTAATAATTCATCTTTGCTCTACAGACCAAAGACATACAACTGTATTATAGAAAAGTCAAGTAGAGCATGATATCTACAATCTTCTATGAATTAAAAGTGTATTATCAATATGTTATCGCTGAGACTCAGCTCAATAATTAATCCACATCATCGAATCATCCTTGTACTATAGCCAAGGATATTCATTAGTATTACGACCACTAATTATCCATGCACTACGGGCCAAGGATATTTGTGTTTTCAATTACGGTCATGATTATGCCGAATAATCCCTGGTCATAATCATACCAAGTCCATCTATGCACTACGGGACAAAGATGACTTTTACCACATCATTTGTAATATTACGGTCATGATTATACCGAATAATCCCTAGTCATAATCATACGAAGTCCATCTATGCATGTAAGCCACAGATGACTTTCAACACAATATAAGCATGAGGATCATGACAATGATATAAAAAATCAATCAAATGAGATAAAGGATAAATATTAAACATTTATAATATAATTTATCCAGGGTTTAAGAATATCCTAATGTTATCAATCACTTAATAATCTCATAATCTAATATCATTAATATTATAACAATATTTTAATAATTTCTTAAACTTATAAACAATTTATTTTAATTGTTTACATTTTATTAAATAATGCATTTAATCATTCAAAAATGCTATACTCATAGGATTTCATCACCAATGATCAAATCCCTCATCAAATATCTGCATATACCTTCTAAAGAATTTTCAAGCCATAAAATCCTATTTACCGATTTTTCAACTTCACATAACATATTTAACTTATATGTTCGTAACTAAACTATTTTCATGAAAAATTAACAAATCAACTTATTATTTTTCTATCCTTTGTCCAAACATATATACATATATTTCATACACAACAAGTACTTTCTTTTATAATTTTTCAACTCCCTTAAGTATTTTTCAAAAATCAATTTCTAATTAATTCCTTAAGAAATTAGATACCTCAAGTTTAACTCTAGAAATTCCCAAATCTTGGCAAGATCTTACACATGTTAACGTGAGCTTCCAGTTTAAATTTCATGGTCATCGGAGTTATAGAACTCTGATTATAGCGTTTTTCGTTGAAAAAACCTAAATATTGAAATAGTCATAACTTGCTCATTTTAAGTCGGAATGAGCTCATTTTTGGACAGGAGGTACTTTATACCATACATTACCCTGTCCCAAAAGGCCAGAATTTTTCTCATAAATTAAGTGGCCGAAACAGCCCTTACAAAATTTTGGGCAGTAGCTTTTTCTTCTTTTTCACTTTTTTGTGCTTTTTTAAAAATAGTCCATACAAAAATCTACAACTCCTCTCTTAGTGATTCAACTTGGAGATGTTAGAAAACTTATCCTAATATCCTCCCAAATTTTTCCAGAATTTTTGAATGTCCGAAAAATTACTGAACTGCAAATGGATTTTAACCCGTCATGCGGTAATCCATGTAAACAGATCATTTTCACAATTTAATAAGGAATGAATACAAAGGATCATTCACTATACTTACGGTAATCCACATAGACAAGTTATTCTAACAAAATAATAAGGAATGGAATAACAGAAGAATTCACCATGCATGCGATAGACTGCACAGACATGTTATTCCCAACATAATAATAAAGAATGGAACCAGGTCATGCGTAATCCATATAGACAGGATATTCCAATAGAATAATAAAGAATGGAACCAGGTCATACGTAATCCGCACAGACAGGATATTCCAATAGAATAATAGAGAATGTAATAATAACATAAATCACCAGGCATGCGATAGACCGCACAGACAGGTTATTCCAACAGAATAATAAATAATGGAACCAGGTCATGCGTAATATGCACAGACAGGATATTCTAACAGAATAATAAAGAATGGAATAACAGAAGAATTTCACCATGTATGCGGTACTTCGCATAGACAGGTTATTCCAACATAATAATAAAGAATGGAATAACAATAGCTCTCTTCATGAAAATAAAAGAAATAATACCCCTTGCCTCAGAAGAAAACTGGATACTGGAATAGTGAGATAGCAAACTTCTCTTCTTCTTTCTCTCTATAATTTCTCTCTATAATAATTGCTCTATAACTTTAGTGAATTGGTGAGAAATGAAGGAAGAATGAGCTTCTATTTATAGAAAAATATAGTTTCTATAATTGCACATTTTGGGGCTCAAAAAATTACAGTACAATACTTCTAACTTTTCTTTCATTTTTAATTTAATCCTTCAAGTATTATCAAACTTGCATCACCTCCCCTAATAGTAAACAATGTGAATCAATAGTTCAATCATGTGAATCAATAGTTATAATCATGTGAAAATACGAATTACAGTATAGTACCTCCATCTATACCCCCATTTTTAACTTAGTCATGCAAGTATTATCAATCTTGCACCAACTCCCCTAATAGTACAAGAATGTGATTCAATAGTACACACATGTGAATAAATAGTTATATAAGCATGTGAATTAGTAGCAATTAATTGCTCATTTATCCGATTAATTACCTGATTTATCAATATAACTCCCAGACATCAATTATCATCGAAATAAATGTCGATTTCCACTAACACTAACAATCCCAATACAATGGAAATATTTTTCTCAAAAATTTTATTTTTGAAATTTTAAAGTTTGACTTTTTTCGAAAAAGTCAACGTAGACTTTTTTGACCAAAAAGACAACCCCGATAAATTTTGTGTTTATAGTCTATTTCTACTAATTTCATCGTCCGGACTCAAATATCACGTCCGCGTCTCTGAACTCAAATTCAATATTTAATAACATTCATCATTAATATTATAACTCACAATATTTAACAATCAGGTCGTTCCCAGGAAAGAGGGGGCTTTCCGATAAGGATTTCTCCTTATTGGCGCGCAATTAGGTGACCAAACCTCTCCTTGACAAAACTTCTAGACATTGTCAATATTGCAAATAATAATATAAATAACTTTGTCATCTCAATTATTGATTTAATAATATATAAAATATTATACAGATGATACTGTGACAATAATTGAATCAATAATATGAGAGATATGATGCAACAATTATTGTAGCAATAATTGAGTATAACTGAGTGACTTCTCACATAAGTATCAATAATCAATATCGTGTGCTACTATGCAACCACGCGTATTACTATATTTTTGTAAAATCCCAACTTATTATAAATAAAATTGAATTTTTCCTTTATTCATTATTCTAAATTCATAAGGTGTTAATTTGATATAATGCTTTGGTTATGGGTAAAATGTGCAAATTTTGCAAAATAAGCAAGTGATTATAAAATATTCATTTCTGTCGGAGAATATTATTTTGGTCGTGGAATATTCTTTTTATCGAGAAATATTTGTACGACGGCGCAGCCATTTGTGGGCCCCAAAACGGAAAATGGTTGGATGAAGAAAAACAACAAAGTTTGAGTTTTTATGAATAACAACATAATTATTACCGTTAACACTGTTGGGTTACCTGGTGGTTAAAATACAGTAATACGCGTAGTGGCACAGTAGCACACGGTATTGCACAGTATTGTTGAATTATTGATTTGTACGTTAGAAGGCACTACTCAATAATTATTACAGTAGTTACTATTCAATATTTTATTTTATTGATTCAATAATTGATGTGTTGATAGTTTATATTATTTTTGTTTCAATAATTGTCACTGCACAGTATTTCCCATTATTAGATCAATAATTCATATTATTTGAATAATATTATTAGATAAGCATTATTGGAAATGTCTAGAAAGTTCTGTCAATGAGAGGTTTGGTCACCTAATTGCGTGTCAGTAAGGAGAAATCCTTATTGGAAATCCCCCTCTTTCTTGGGAACGGCCTAGTTGTCATAATTGTGATTCTATAATATTATTTGGTAATAATTAATTATTGATTTATATGATAAGGAAATATTTATTTGATGTGGATATAAATGATAGATTTATTTATGTGGTTATAAATGAAGGAATTAATGCTGAGGTGTTTTATCAGAATTTTGTCAGAATGGAGGTATTAAAAATCATCCGTTTATGGATTTCAGATATTTTTTATTTAGAATTTGGAAAAACTCAAAGCTACAAAGTTGTAGAGAATTCGATTTCGTGTGGAATGGACATAAAATTCGTATTTTTTTGATAAACGGACTATTTTCTATGAATTACTGATGTTTTGAAAAATAAAATGATTTTTATTAAATTATGGGTGGGACCCACTTTTTGTTTGGTGTTGAATGCACATGGTCTGCTAAAATTTTTCAGAATTGGTGGCTAGCTTGTTCAATTGATGCATGCGTAGAAGAGAGAATGAAAAATAATATTATTTTATTATTTTAGTCTCCTATGGTGTTCTAGCATTTTTCTATAAATAGACGCTTAGGTTAGAATTGAAAATCACACCCGAAACAAGTTTTCTTTCTCTCTATTTTATCGAGCGTATTTTTGTGAGTATTTTGATACTCTGAGAGTTGCTATTCAGTGCAAGTTTCTGTCAGCACTATATTCAAAATTCAGTCAGAAGTACGGTTATTTTGAGGTAAGGGATGTTATTTTCTTCTTAAATGTTATTATTTTCTTCAATATCATTATGTCGAAATATTGGTTTGAACTTTTTAATCAAATTTGGAACTTTTTGTGTCGGGTTTATTATTCACGTATACGGCACTATCCCGGATAAGTCGAAATCAACGATTCCTGGAAGAGCGTTTATCATGACTGGCCAAAATGTGAGGAACCCAAACGAGGTGATCACGGGTAAGCTAATCTTGAATTCTTGCGAAGTTTATACCTTACTAGATACCGGTTCTACCCATTCTTTTATCTCTCCTACTTGTGCTCAACGTTTAAACTTGACTCCGGAGAAATTAGATTTTAACTTATCCGTTAAAACTCCGTTGGGTGAAACCTTCATTACATCTACAGTTTATAAATCTTGCTTGATCCAAGTTGGCACTATCACATTAACTGTTGATCTTATCTCTTTAAAGATACTTGCTTTTGATGTGATTTTAGGAATTGATTAGTTAACTACTCATCATGCCAAAATTGATTATTTTCGTAAGGTTATTAGTTTTCATATTTCTAACCAACCTGTTATGTGAATTCAAGCAACTAAACCACTAAAATCAGTCACTTTCATATCAAGCCACAAAGTTATTCGTTTATTAAAAAATGGATGTCAAGCTTTCTTAGCCCATATTATGGATTTGAATAAAGACAAGTCAGATTTGAATAATATTTCTGTTGTTAGAGAATTTCTTGATGTATTTTCTGAAGAACTTCCCAATCTACTCCCAGAACGTGATGTTGAATTCTATATTGACCTTGAACTGGGTACAAAACCCATTTCTAAAACCCCATATCGAATGGCTCCTATTGAACTTCAGGAGTTAAAATTCAACTACATAAGTTATTAGACATCGGTTTCATTCGTCCTAGTACATCTCCTTGGGGTGCTCCTGTTTTATTCGTAAAGAAGAAAGACGGGAGTATGCGACTTTGTATTGACTACCGAGAATTGAACCATGTCACCATCAAGAATAGGTATCCCTTACCTCGCATTGATGACCTGTTCGACCAGTTGCAAGCAGCACAATTCTTTTTAAAGATCGATCTTCGTTCGAGATATCATCAGCTAAAGATTAAAACTGAGGATATTCCTAAGATGCCTTCAGAACTCGGTACGGGCATTATGAATTCTTAGTCATGTCTTTTGGATTAACTAATGCTCATACTGCTTTCATGGATATGATGAACCGTGTATTCAAGGAATATTTGGATTAGTTTGTTGTTGTCTTTATTGATGACGTCCTCATCTATTCCAGATCATGAGCACCATTTGAAGCTGATACTTGAAAGGCTTCATGAAAACAAGCTTTATGACAAGCTGAAGAAATGCGAGTTATGACTTAAGGAAGTAGCATTCCTTGGGCACGTGGTGTCAAAACATGGAGTATCTGTTGACCCGTCAAAGATTGAAGCAATAAAAAGTTGGGAGAAACCGAAGTACGCAGCTTTATGGGCTTAGCTGGTTATTATCGAAGATTCGTGGAAGGATTTTCTTGAATCGCTACTCCGTTAAATCAGCTGACTCGGAAAGATACAAAATTCATATGGAGCGAGGAATGCGAGAAGAGTTTCCAAAAGCTCAAGAGGAGACTCATTTCGGCACCTGTTCTAGCAATACCATCTAGTTCAGATGGATTTGTTATCTACAGCGATGCTTCAGGCAAAGGGTTAGGATGTGTTCTCATGCAACATGGGAAAGTCATAGCCTATGCCTCGCGATAACTCAAAGAATATGAGAGGAATTATCCTACTTATGATCTAGAGTTGGCAGCAGTCGTTTTTGCGTTGAAGATATGGAGACACTACTTATATGGAGAGAAAATGGAGATCTATACGGATCATAAAAGCCTCAAATATTTCTTCACCCAAAAAGAACTCAACATGCAGCAGCGACGTTGGCTTGAGCTGTTGAAAGATTTTGATCACACTGTTCAATACCATCCTGGAAAAATAAACTTAGTAGCCGACGCATTGAGTCGAAGATCATATGCGAGTACGAGTGCGACATTGTCAACGCAAAGGCCCATTTTGTATGACTTGCAAAGGATGGAGATAGAATTAAAGAATCTAGGGACCCACATGATGATGACGAATATACGAGTAGAACTGACTTTAATCGATAAAGTTAAAGCTACTCAAGCTACAGACCTGGGGCTGATGCGTATGAAGAAGAAAGTGCAAGAAGGAGCTATTCTAGAAGCAAGAATCAATGAAGAAGGAATACTTCGAGTCAACTCTAGACTTTGCGTTCCTAACCATTCTGACTTGAAGCATAAAATCATGATGGAGGCACACCACACACCGTTTGCAATCCATCCTGGGAGTACCAAAATGTATCATGATATTTGACACACATTTTGGTGGAACAATATGAAGAGAGAGATCGCAGAGTTTATCTCGAGGTGTTTAACTTTTCAACGTATAAAGGCGGAGCATCAAGTTCCAAAAGGTCCATTGTAACCACTTGAGATTCCGGATTGGAAGTGGGAACACATTACCATGGATTTCGTTACGGGTCTTCCCAATGTTTCTCAAGGTATTGATTCGATTTGGGTTATTATTGATAGATTAACCAAGTCTGCTCATTTCCTGCCTATACGTGAAACTTATTCCCTTAAACGTCTTGCTCGTATGTACTTGAATGAGATTATGAGATTGCATGGCATTCCAGTATCCATAGTTTCAGATCGTGACCCAAGATTTACTTCATGATTTTGGGTTAGCTTGCAGAAAGCTATGGGTACGGATTTACGATTCAGTTCGGCATACCATCCTCATACGGAAAGACAATCAGAGAGGACTATTCAAACTCTTGAAGATCTATTAAGACTATGTGTCCTAGACTTCAAAAGGAGTTGGGATAAGTATTTACCATTGGTGGAATTCTCCTACAACAACAGTTATCAAACAAGTATAGGCATGGCTCCATTTAAGGCGTTGTATGGACGAAAGTGTCGTTCTCCAGTATGCTAGGACGAGGTGGGTGAAACAACTTTGTTGGGACCAGAGTTGGTGTGCATGACTACAGAAAAGATCCAAATGATTCGACAACGTATACAAATGACACAGGATCGACAAAAGAGTTATGTGGATCTTCATCGAAAGGACGTGGAATTTAGTATTAGGATTCATGTATTGTTACGTGTTGCTCCATGGAAGGGAGATACAAGATTTGGGAAGAGAGGAAAGCTCAATCCAAGGTTTGTTGGTTCATTTGAGATTCTTGATCAAATAGGAAATGTGGCCTATAGACTCGCATTATCTCCAAGCATGTCTCGTGTTTATAATGTTTTTCATATATCTATGCATATAATTGTCAATGCGCAGTATTTCCCATTATCAGATCAATAATTAATATTATTTGAATAATATTATTAGATAAGCATTATTGGCAATGTCTAGAAAGTTCTGTCAAGGAGAGGTTTGGTCACCTAATTGTGTGCCAGTAAGGAGAAATCCTTATTGGAAAGCCCCCTTTTTCCTGGGAACGGTCTGGTTGTCATAATTGTGATTCTATAATATTATTTGGTAATAATTAATTATTGATTTATATGATAAGAAAATATTTATTTGATGTGGATATAAATGATGAATTTATTTATGTGGTTATAAATGAAGGAATTAATGTTGAGGTGTTTTATCAGAATTTTGTAGGAATGGAGGTATTAAAAATCATCCGTTTATGGATTTCGGATATTTTCTATTTAGAATTTGGAAAAACTCAAAGCTATAAAGTTGTAGAAAATTCGATTTCGTGTGGAATTGACATAAAATTAGTATTTTTCTGATAAACGGGTTATTTTCTATGAATTACTGATATTTTGAAAAATAAAATAATTTTTATTAAATTATGGGTGGGACCCACTTTTTGGTTGGTGTTGAATGCACGTGGGCTGCTGAAATTTTTCAGAATTGGTGGCTAGCTTGTTCAATTGATGCATGCGTAGAAGAAAGAATGAGAAATAATATTATTTTATTATTTTAGTCTCCTATGGCGTTCTAGCATTTTTCTATAAATAGACGCTTAGGTTAGAATTGAAAATCACACCAGAAACAAGTTTTCTTTCCCTCTAGATTATCGAGCATATTTTTGTGAGTATTTTGATACTTTGAGAGTTGTTATTCAGTGCAAGTTTCTGTCAGCATTATATTCGAAATTCAGTCAGAAGTACGGTTATTTTGAGGTAAGGGATGTTATTTTCTTCTTAAATGATATTATTTTCTTCAATATCATTATGCCAAAATATTGGTATGAACTTTTTAATCAAATTTAAAACTTTTTGTGTCGGAGTTACTATTTACGTTTACTGTACTATTCACGAATACGACACTATTCACCAAAAAATAATTTTTTTTCTTTTTTTTCCAAAATGTCTATTATGGTTATTATCTTTGATTGTATCCATGTTTTGATCTTTATTTTTGAATTCTGCTTCACAATTGGTTATTATGAAGTATTATTGATCTTGGATAAACTGTTATACGAACCCCTAATATTTGTCTTTCTGTCTCACTGGATTCATTTTCTTTAAAATATTTTTCATCATCCTCAGTTTTAAATGATGATATTATTGAATATCTTTGGCCTGTAGTGCAAAGATGAATGATTAACTGATGAATATTTTTGGCCCATAGTGCAAAGATGAACATGTGTTGAGATAAACATGACCGACTGGTGATATAAATGAATATCTTTGGCCTGTAATGTAAAGATGAATATTTGATTAAAGATGTATATTGATTGATGTTACAGAGATAAAATATTGATGATGAACTTTTAAATCTTAGAAGATGGTAGAATTCATTCTCTACGTGACTCTTCTAATGGATTGTTGTCTATTATATTCTATCAGATTTTTTCCTATTGAAGACTAATGATAATTTGTTGTATATTATCTTAGTCATAATATTCTTTACTGGGCTAGTTGAGCTCACCCTTTTCCTTTTTATTCCATTTTTCTTTTAAGGAGGTGAGAATATAGCAAGATCGAGTCGGGGTATGGAGTGATGGTTCTATAAACATGTTTTAGCAGTCCTCACTATTTCTTTAAAATAGTATATGAATAATTGTAATGAGGACTTATTTGAGTGTTGATATTGTCTAGAAGAAAATATTTGTATTTAAACTCAGAGTATGTGTTGTCGTATGTTGCACGACAATTGTATTATTGAAGTTGTAGTTTGCTTTCTGTACCATGTATTTGGCGACTCATAATGGGTGTTGTATACCTATTTTGGGGGAGTCACAACTTTTATCAATTTAACCATTTACTAAATAGAATAATAATTATAAAAATTGAATACTTTCATTTCGTAAAATTTGGGGTCTTACAATTTCCCCTCCTTATGAAATTTCTCTCTCGAAATTTACGTACTTGGTAGTTTGAAGAGATAAGAATACCTTGCTTTTTTTTCTTTTTGTGCCTTCCCGGTTATTTCCTCTGTATCATAATTTTTTCATTGCTCATCTCTTGGATTTCAGATATCATTCTAGAATATATCTTCAAAACAAAGGTTAATTGACATATCACAATTTCTCAACTTATCAAATAAATAATTTCAGCTTAGGTAAGTCACACCCTAGCGAAGTATATTACTCGTCTTTCCCCTCCTAGTTCTAGACTAATATCTCTGCCAGCAACCATATCCCTAACCTCTGATACCATTTGTGACGCCCCCAAAATAGGTCCACACGACCCATTCTGAGTCGCCAGATATCACACTATAAAAATCATTTACAAACTTAATTTATACAACTGTTGAACTATCGTACAGAATACGACCACAGTTAAACTGTGAGTTTTAATACAAATGTATTTAACTCTCATGGTGCCTCGACCACAACCTTACAATGGTACTTTACATAAAATTACAGTCAATAACTGTTTTAGAAATTAAAATATTTGGGAAGTGCTCAAGTAAACCTTCGTACATGGGAGGCCATACGTCTAGGTTATGATAGATATCATAGGTCCACAGAATTATCCTTGGTTGACCCAATAGTCCCCAAAGAAAAACAAGAAGATTGCTATCATCTTCTTTCCAATGGTGAGTCTTCTCTTGACATATAATTATCTCTGTTGTCTCCAAATGAGAATTATATTTCAAATAAACTCCAAGATTATATAGGTAGCTCTCGTAGATATACTCAGCAAGTGGGTGTGCACAACCCTGTCTTATGATAACACGAGGTTGTATGCCATTAGACATCTTGTATGATAGTGGTAAAACACCCTTTCAAAGTTGGGTTCACTTCACCCTATTCGGTTCACCAAAATTAAATATCAAATGACGTATACAATACAATACATTTATCTAAAGTTCTTAATAAAATTATTTCCATACTATTTAGGGAGAACCTCAAAAGCTATAGACCACCGTTTTATTCTCCTGTTACCCCCGCTCGACCCAGCTACACTCATATTACCTGAAAGGAATTGTGAAGCAAAAGGGTGAGCACAACTAGCCCAGTAAATAATATCATGACTAAAGATAATTTACATCATCAATAGCATTCATCAGTAATAAATCAGAGATTTAGAACATATCATAGATGATAAAACTTTTTAACCATAGTTATAGCGGAACGAGCAATCCATTAGAAGAGTCAAATAGACCATCAGGTCTATTATATTCTCCATGTTAAAAGTCCACCAATAATGTTTTATCCATGTAACATCAATCAACAATTCTTGTCCACAATCATATGAATAACTCATAATCATAATTGTGATTCTAAATTCCTCTTCGCACCTAGGACGAAGATAATTTTCATCACATGTCTCTACCTGAAACATCAAAAATCATGGTTATACCAAATCACAATTCTTGTTCATAATCATACTAATAAATTCATCTTTGCACTACGGGCCAAAGATATTCATTAATAATTCATCTTTGTTGTACATGCCAAAGACATACAACTGTATTATAGAAGAGTCAAGTAGAGCATGATATCTACTATCTTCTACGAATTAAAAGTGTATTATCAATATGTTATCGCTGAGACTCAGCTTAATAATTAATCCACATCATCGAATCATCCCTGTACTACGGCCAAGGATATTCATTAGTATTACGACCACGAATTATCTATGCACTACAGGCCAAGGATATTCGTGTTTTCAATTACGGTCATGATTATACCGAATAATCCCTGGTCATAATCATACCAAGTCCATCTATGCACTACGGACCAAAGATGACTTTTACCATATCATTTGTAACATTACGGTCATGATTATACCGAATAATCCCTAGTCGTAATCATACAAAGTCCATCTATGCATGTAAGCCACAGATGACTTTCAACACAATATAAGCATGAGGATCATGACAATGATATAAAGAATCAATCAAATGAGATAAAGGATAAATATTAAACATTTATAATATAATTTATCCAGGGTTCAAGAATATCTCAATGTTATCAATCACTTAATAATCTCATAATCTAATATCATTAATATTATAAAAATATTTTAATCATTTCTTAAACTTATAAACAATTTATTTTAATTGATTACACTTTACCAAATAATGCATTTAATCATTCAAAAATGCCATACTCATAAAATTTCATCACCTTGATCAAATCCTTCATCAAAAATCTGCATATACCTTATATAGGATTTTCAAGCCATAAAATTCTATTTACCATTTTTTTCAACTTCACATAACATATTTAACTCATATGTTCGTAACTAAACCATTTTCATAAAAAATTACCAAATCAACTTATTATTTTTCTATCATTTGTCCAAACATATATACATATATTTCATACACAACAAGTATTTTTTTTATAATTTTTCAACTCCCTTAAGTATTTTTCAAAAATCAATTTCTAATTAATTCCTTAAGAATTAGCTACCTCAAGTTTAACTCCAGAAATTACCAAATCTTGGCAGGATCTTACACATCTTAATGTGAGTTTCCAGTTTAAATTTCATGGTCATCGTAGTTATAGAACTCCGGTTATAGCGTTTTTTGTCGAAAAAACCTAAATATTGAAATAGTCATAACTTGCTCATTTTAAGTCGGAATGAGCTCATTTTTGGACAGGAGGTACTTTATACCATATATATTTATGTCCCAAAAGGTCAGAATTTTTCTCACAAATTAAGTGGCCGAAATAGTCCATACAAAAGTTTGGGCAGTAGTTTTTTCTTCTTTTTCACTTTTTCGTGCTTTGTTAAAAATAGTCCATACAAAAATCTACAACTCCTTTTTTAGTGATTCCACTTGGAAATGTTAGAAAACTTATCATAATATCCTCCCAAATTTTTCTAGAATTTTTGAATGTCCGAAAAATTACAAAACTGCAAATGGATTTTAACCCGCCAGGCTGTAATCCACGTAAACAGATCATTTCCACAATTTAATAAGGAATGGATACAAAGGATCATTCACCATGCATGCGGTAATCCACATAGACAGGTTATTCCAACAGAATAATAAGGAATAGAATAATAGAAGAATTTATCATGCATGTGATAGACCGCACAGACAGGTTATTCCCAACAGAATAATAAAGAATGGAACCAGATCATGCGTAATCCGCACAGACAGGATATTCCAACAGAATAATAAAGAATGGAATAACAACAGAAATCACCAGGCATGCAATAGACCGCACATACAGGTTATTCCAACAGAATAATAAATAACGCAACCAGGTCATGTGTAAAACACACAGACAGGATATTCCAACAGAATAATAAAGAATGGAATAACAGAAGAATTTCACCATATATGCGGTACTTCTCATAGACAGGTTATTCCAACATAATAATAAGGAATGGAATAACAATAGCTCTCTTCACGAAAATGAAAGAAATAATACCCCTTACCTAAGAAGAAAATTGGATACTGGAATAGTGAGGTAGCAGACTTTTCTTCATATTTCTCTCTATAATTTCTCTCTATAATAATTGCTCTGTAGCTTTAGTGAATTGGTGAGAAATGAAGGAAGAATGAGCTTGTATTTATAGAAAAATATAGTTTCTATAATTGCACATTTTGGGGCTCAAAAAATTACAGTACAATACCTCCAACTTTTCTTTTATTTTTAAATTTAGTCCTGCAAGTATTATCAAACTTGCACCACCTCCCCTAATAGTAAATAATGTGAATCAATAGTTCAATCATGTGAATCAATAGTTATAATCATGTGAAAATATGAATTACAGTATAGTACCTCCATCTATACCTCTATTTTTAACTTAGTCATGCAAGTATTATCAATCTTGCACCAACTCCCATATTAGTACAAGAATGTGATTCAATAGTACACACATTTGAATAAATAGTTATATAAGCATGTAAATTAGTAGCAATTAATTGCTCATTTATCCGATTAATTATCCGATTTATCAATATAACCCCCAGACATCAATTATCATCGAAATAAATATCGATTTCCACTAACACTAACAATCCCAACACAATGGAAATATTTTTCTCAAAAATTTTATTTTTGAAATTTTGAAGTTTGACTTTTTCCAAAAAAGTCAACTGTTGACTTTTTTGACCAAAAAGTCAATCCCGATAAATTTTGTATTTATAGTCTATTTCTACTAATTTCATCGTCCCGTACTCAAATATCACGTCCGCGTCTCCAAATTCAACTCCGAACTCAAATTCGATTTTTAATAACATTCATCATTAATATTATAACTCACAATATTTAACAACCAGGTCGTTCCTAGGAAAGAGGGGGCTTTTCGATAAGGATTTCTCCTTATTGGCGTGCAATTAGGTGATCAAACCTCTCCTTGACAGAACTTCTAGACATTGTCAATATTGCAAATAATAATATGAATAAATTTGTCATCTCAATTATTGATTTAATAATATATAAAATATTATACAAATGATATTGTGATAATAATTGAATCAATAATATGAGAGATATGATGCAATAATTATTGTAGCAATAATTGAGTATAACTGAGTGACTTCTCACATTATTATCAATCATTAATACCGTGTGCTACTATGCCTTCTGTATTTTTATTAATTTAACCATTTACTAAATAGAATAGTAATTATAAAAATTGAATAATTTTATTTCGTAAAATTCGGGGTCTTACACATGTTATGTTTGTTCATGGTGAAGAAATATTTGAGGGTTTTGTACTGGTTTCAAGGTCGATACAAAATTTGATTTCACGCTCTGGGGGTAGGCCAGGAAGTTCTTCAGGGAATACATCAGGAAATTCATTAACAATAGAAATATCATTCAAATTTGACATATTTTTGTTTAAATCCATGACACGGGTTAAGAAAGATTGACAAACATTTTTTAATAAACGAATGGCTTTATGGCTTGATATGACAGTGATTGACTTTATTGGTTTGGTTGCTTGAATTCGCATAACAAGTTGGTTAGGAATATAAAAGCTAAAAACCTTATGAAAATAATCAATTTTAGCATGATGAGTAGTTAATCATTCGATTCCCAAAATCATATCAAATGCAAGGAGATAAGATCGACAGGTAATATGAGGGTGCCGATTTGAATCAAATAGGATTTATAAACAGTGGATGTAAAGAAAGTTTCTCCCAACGGAGTTTCAACAGATAAGTCAAAGTTTAATTTCTCAAAAGTCAGGTTCAAATGTTGAGCACAAGCAGGTGAGATAAAAGAGTGGGTAGAACCGATATCTAATAAGGTATAGACCTCACAAGAGTTTGTGATTAGCTTACCCGTGATAACCTTGTTCGAGTTCCTCGCTTTTGGGAAGTTACAAAAATAGCTCTCACTTGAACCACCGACTTTGACTTGTCCAAAACAACCTTTCGTGTCATCATAATCGCTGGAATTAACTTTCGTTATAGGGCATATTCCAACCTCAACTGCTTCTTCGTACTCTTGATTCATGATATGAATGATTAATCTTTGATCCATATCGAATTGGGGTTGACCGCAACGTACAGGGTAATTCAAAACTCGATGTTGGGTTCTCCCAATTGTTGTCCTAAAAGAGAAATACATATCAGCTATTTTAGCCTTCTTGGATGTGACGCCCCCAAAATAGGTATACATCACCCATTCTGAGTCGTCAATAACATGGTACAGAAACAACTACAACTTTATTAATACAACCCATAAACTGTGAGTTTAAATATAAATATTGTCATCTAGATAATATACATACCCAACTAAGTCTTCAATACAATTATTGATACAATACTTTACAAAAATGGTGAGGACTACTAAAACAACTTCCTAGAACCTTCGTTCCGTACCCCGACTAGTACTCGCTACATTCTCGCCTCTTGAGAAGAAAAATGGAACAAAAAGAAAAAGGGTGAGCTCAACTAGCCCAGCAAAGAATATTATGACTTAGATAATATAGAACAAATTATCATTAGTCTTCAACAGAGAAAAATCTGATAGAATACAATAGACAACAAGTTTCAGATCAGCATCGAAAATAATAATTCATAGATGAGTTACGTAGAGAATAAAATCTACTATTATCTATGAATTTAAAAGTCCATCGTCAATATTTTATCCCTGTAACATCAATCAATATTCATCTTGAATCAAATTTTCATCTTTCCACTACAGGCCAAAGATATTCATCAGTCTGTCATGTTCATCTCAACACCTGTTCATCTTTGCACTACGGGCTAAAGATATTTATTATAAAATCATTTATCTTTGCACTACAGGCCAAAGATATTCAATAATATCATCATTTAGGACTGAGGATGATGAAAAATATTGTAAAGGAAACGAATCTAGTGAAACAAAATAAATATCAAGGATTCGTATTTCAGCTATTTCATGTCCAAAAATACCTCATAAATAATCATAGTGAAGTAAAATTCAAGAATGATCAAAACATGGATGCAATCAAAGCTAGTATCCATAATAGATATTTTGGACGAAAAGGAAAAATTTTTATATTTCGATGAATAGTGCCGTATTCGTGAATAGTGCCGTATACGTGAATAGTGTCGTATACGTGATTAGTAACCCCGACACAAAAAGTTCCAAATTTGATTAAAAGTTCAGATCAATACTTTGGCATAATGATATTGAAAGAAATAATATCATATATGAAAAAATAACATCCCTTACCTCAAAAAGATGGTACTCCTGACTGGAATACTAGATATAGTGCTGAAGGGAACTTGCACCGTATAGCAACACTCAAGGTGCCAAAATACTCACAAGAATACGCTCAATATATCGAGAGAGAAATAGAGAGAAAACTTCAGTTTCTGGTGTGATTTTCAATTCTAACCTAAGCACCCTATTTATAGGAAAATGCTTAGAACACCAAAGTAGAAAATTTAATATAATATTAATATATTTATTAAATTTTCCCTAGCCTACCTCTAGACATCTGATTTCAGCACTTTGCACATGTTAATAATGTCCACAAAATGCAAAAAAAACATTTTTTATCAAAAAATAAATAAAACTTCCAAAAATCAATTATTTCGTAACTTCAGAACTTCAATAATTCATAATAAATAGCCCTTTTATCAGGAAAAATTAGAACCACATGTCCTTTCCATAGGAAATTTCATTTTCTACAACTTTGCAAAAGAAAGTTTTTCCAAATTCCAAACAGAAATTGACCGAAATCCACAAACGGACAATTTTACAAGCTATAATCAAATTTCGGTCAAGAATTGGGGTCTACCAACACACAAAATGTGTGTTAATCATTTAATGCAACAAAAATACTCTTCCTCCTCATATACTCACATATCCCACATTTATTGTAAAAATATCACCATTATTATATTATTAAAATAATATATTTACATGAATTATTTTATCAGAAAAAGATAAAATATTAATTTTGAACAATTATCACATTAAAAATTTTCTCCATCTATATCCACATAAAATTAATATTTTCCTCATCATATAAATTAATAATTAATTATTCATAAATAATATTACAGAATCACAATACTGAGAACCAGACAGTTCCCATGAAAGAGAGGACTTTCCAATAAGGATCTCTCCTTACTGGCGCGCAATTAGATGACCAAACCTCTCCTTAGACAGAAATTTCTAGACATTGCCAATAATGATATCTAATAATATTATTCAGATAAAATGAATTATTGCTTCGATAATAGAAAATACTGTGCAATGACAATTATTAAAATAACAGTAATATAAAATATCAAGGCAGCAATTATTGAATCAATAAAATAAAATACTGAACAGTGATTACTGTAACAATTATTGAGTAGTGTCTTCTTACGTAAGAATCAATAATTGGTGTAATACCGTGTGCTACTTTGTTTTAACCACCGGGTATTCCAACAGTATTAACGGTAACAACTACGCTGTTATTTATAACCAACTTATTCTTCTCGTTTTCTTCTTCCAATCACTTTTCGTTATGGGGCCCATACAAGGCTGCGCTGTCGTACGAATATTTCCCGACAGTAAAAATATTTCACGACCAAACGAATATTCTCCGATAAAAATGAATATTTTATAACCACTTGCATATTTGAAATACTTGCGCTTTTTACCCATAACTAACCACATTAATCAAATCAACCCTTACTTTTTCAAAATAATAAATAGAGGAAATTCAATTTCATTAATAATAAGTTGGGTTCTTACAACCTCCCCTCCTTATGAAATTTCGTCCTCGAAATTGACGTACGTACCTGGTGTTTCAAAAAAGTGAGGATACCTCGCTTTCGTTTCCGTTTCTAACTCCCAGGTCATTTCCTCTATAGCATGGTTCCTCCACAAAACTTTAACTTGTGGTATGACCTTTGTGCGTAGGACATGTTCCTTCCTATCCAAGATCTTGATAGGTACCTCTTCGTACGTTAAGTCTTCGGCTATCTCGTCTGGTTCTAACTCAATAACGTGGTTCAGATCTTTCACATATTTATGAAGTACAGATATGTGAAACACATTATGAACATGAGACATACTCGGAGGTAACGCGAGTCTATAGGCTACATTACCTACTAGGTCAAGAATTTGAAATGGACTAATAAATCGTGGATTGAGCTTTCCTCTCTTCCCGAATCTTGTAACTCCCTTCCATGGGGCAACACTCAACAATACATGATCCCCAATACTAAATTCCACGTCCTTTCGATGAAGATCCGCATAACTCTTTTGTCGATCTTGTGCCGTTTGTATACGTTGTCAAATTATTTGGATCTTTTTTGTAGTCATATGTACCAACTCGGGTCCCAACAATGTTGCTTTACCCACCTCGTCCCAACATACTGGAGAGCGACACTTTTGTCCATACAATGCTTCAAATGGGGCCACACCAATGCTTGTCTGATAACTGTTGTTATAGGAGAATTCCACCAATGGTAAATACTTATCCCAACTCCCTTTGAAATCTAGGACACAAAATCTTAATAAATCTTCAAGAGTTTGAATAGTCCTCTCTGATTGTCCGTCCATTTGAGGATGGTATGCCGAACTAAATCATAAATCTGTGCCTATAGCTTTTTGCAAGCTAACCCAAAATCTTGAAGTAAATCTTGGGTCACGATCCAAAACTATGGATATTGGCATGCCATGCAATCTCACAATCTCATTTACATACATATGAGCAATATGTTCAAGGGAATAAGTCTCCCGTATCGGCAAGAAATGAGCAGATTTGGTTAATCTATCAGCAATAACCCAAATGGCATCGATGCCTTGAGAAACCGTAGGAAGACCAGTAACAAAATCCATGGTAATGTGTTTCCACTTCCATTTCGGAATCACAAGTGGTTGAAATGGACCCTTAGGTACTTGATGCTCTGCCTTTACACGTTGACAAGTTAAACACATCGAGATAAACTTTGCAATCTCTCTCTTCATATAGTTCCACCAAAATGTATGTCGAAGATCACGATACATTTTGGTACTTCCAAGATGGATCGCAAATGGTTTATTGTGTGCCTCCATCATAATCTTGTACTTCAAATCAGAGTCGTTAGGAACACAAAGTCTGGAGTAGACTTGAAGTATTCCTTCTTCATCGATTCTCACTTCCGGAATAGCACCTTTTTGTACTTTCTTCTTCATACGCATTAGCTTCGGGTCGGTGGCTTGAGCAACCTTAACTTTTTCTATTAAAGTTGGCTCTATGCATATACTTGACATCATTGCACTCGTTCCTGCATATGATCTTCTACTCAACGCGTCAGCTACCACGTTCATTTTTCCAGGATGGTATTGAATAGTGTGGTCATAATCTTTCAACAACTCGAGCCAATGTCGTTGCCGCATGTTGAGTTCCTTTTGAGTGAAGAAATATTTGAGGCTTTTATGGTCTGAATATATCTCCACTTTCTCCCCATATAGATAGTGCCTCCAGATCTTTAGCGCGAAGACGACTGCTACCAACTCTAGATCATGAGTAGGATAATTCCTCTCATATTCTTTAAGTTATCGCGAGGCATAGGCTATGACTTTCCCACGTTGCATGAGAACACATCCTAACCCTTTGCCCGAAGCATCGCTATAGATAACAAATCCATCCGAACCAGATGGTATTGTTAGAACAGGTGCCAAAATAAGTCTCCTCTTAAGTTCTTGGAAAATCTTCTCGCATTCCTCGCTCCAAATGAATTTTGTATCCTTCCGAGTTAGCTGAGTTAATGGAGTAGCGATTCAAGAAAACCCTTCCACGAATCTCCGATAACAACCAACTAGTCCTAGAAAGCTACGTATTTTGATTACTGACTTAGGTTGCTCTCAACTGTGACTCATATCCCAATCTTGGATAGCACTTCACAATGACACCTATCAGTTTACTACCGCACAAATATGATGTCTCATACGGAGTGTCTGGCTTCAGTGTATTCCACAAAGGAAGTCACCAGATAGAGGTTAGGGTATCAACTTCTATAGTTAGGTTTTTAACTCCTGAAGTTTAATAGGAGTCATTCGATATGAGATTTTAGAAATGGGTTTTATACTGGGTTCAAAGTCGATACAAGGTTCAATACCACACTCTGAGAGTAGGCCAGAAAATTCTTCAGGAAATACGTCAAGAAATTCACTAACAACAAGAATATTATTCAAATCTGACGTGTCTTTATTCAAATCCATAACATGGGCTAAGAAAGCTTGACATCCATTTTTCAATAAACGAATAGTTTTATGACTTGATATAACAGCGATTGATTTTAGTGGCTTAGTTTCTTGAATTCGTACAACAGGTTGGTTAGGATTATGAAAACTAACAACCTTACGAAAATAATCAATTTTGGCATGATAAGTAGTTAACCAATCAATCCCTAAAATCAAATCAAAAGCAAGTATCTTTAAAGAGATAAGGTCAACAGGTAAGGTAATTGTACCAACTTAAATCAAACAAGATTTATAAACAGTGGATGTGATGAAAATTTCTCCTAACGAAGTCTCCACAGATAAATCAAAGTCTAATTTCTCCGGAGTCAAGTTTAAACATTGAGCACAAGCAAGAGAGATAAATGAATGGGTAGCACCGGTATCAAGTAAGGTATAAACTTCGCAAGAATTAATGATTAGCTTACCCGTGATCACCTCGTTTGGGTTTCTCGCATTTTGACCAGTCACGATAAACGCTCTTCCAGGAACTGTTGACTTTGACTTTTTTGGGACAGCCTTTTGAGTCACCGTTCCCCCTGGACTTAGTTTCGCTATCATACAATCTCGAGCGATATGTCCTTTCTTTCCACAATTATAACATACCTTGAACTGTTGTGGGCAATTTGGACTGATATTTCCTTCTTTCCCGCACTTATAGCATATGACCGGTGGTCGTTCTCCTCCCTTAGAACCAGTTGCTGCTGGTGTTGACGTCTTCACATGGTCATTGTTAAATCTCCTCTTTTTAAAATCTCCTCCCGACTAACTTCTTCTATTCTCATAGCCATGACTACCACCAG